>SJYQ01000837.1:242401-335279 GCA_006410935.1 Redunca redunca | reverse complement strand
TTTTTTTTCGGGGGGGGGGGCTCCAAAATCATTGCAGATAGTGACTGCAGCCATGAAATTAAAAGACGCTTACTCCTTGGAAGGAAAGTTATGCCCAACCTAGATAGCATATTCAAAAGCAGAGACATTACTTTGCCAACAAAGGTCTGTCTAGTCAAGGCTCTGGTTTTTCCAGTGGTCATGTATGGATGTGAGAGTTGGACTGTGAAGAAAGCTGAGCCCTGAAGAATTGATGCTTTTGAACTGTGGTGTTGGAGAAGACTCTTGAGAGTCCCTTGGACTGCAAGGAGATCCAACAAATCCATTCTGAAGATCAGCCCTGGGATATCTTTGGAAGGAATGATGCTGAAGCTGAAACTCCAGTACTTTGGCCACCTCATGAGAAGAGTTGACTCATTGGAAAAGACTCTGATGCTGGGAGGGATTGGGGGCAGGAGGAGAAAGGGACGACAGAGGATGAGATGGCTGGATGGCATCACTGACTCGATGGACGTGAGTCTGAGTGAACTCCGGGAGTTGGTGATGGACAGAGAGGCCTGGCAGGCTGCGATTCATGGAGTCGCAAAAAGTCAGATACGACTGAGTGACTAAACTGAACTGAACTGATTCTGAAAGTCTGGCTTGGGGCTGGGGGATGCTGTGGTCTCTGCTTTTATTATGAAATTTTTTCTGTACCTCCAGGGTCAGGCTCTGCCTAGTGGTGTTTCCTTAGCTGTACAAGCAGGGTTTGTGATGGGAAGGAATATTCTATCCGCATAGAGTTCTGTCTGAAGGACTACTCTGTTAGTTGCTTGATGTCTAGTTCTACTGTGTCCTGTTCATGTGTTCAATGAATTAGAAGAACTCAGTCTGGCAGGAGGGCCAGGACAAATCAACATGAACTGTGAGTGTTGAAGTGCAGGGCAAGAGACCAGGTTGAGAGTCAACTCTTCCAATTCCCAGATGTGGGACCCTCAAAACATTTTTTTAACCCCTTTGAACCCAGGTGTTTTAATCTGCAAAGTGAGAATCAGAAAATCAAAATGGGTTTGAGGATTCAAGGTGATAATATGAGTGGGGTGGATGCTGTGCACAGTAAGCAAAGGTTTGCTGTGGTTACAAGGACTGACTGGCACTGTGTGGATTCTGGGAAGAGGGGAAGGAGGTGGTAGGGGGATGGAATTGCATAGGAAGGGACCTGGCCTGGGCTTTGCAATACAGGGAGAGTCCCAAGTTTTGGCACACCAAGTATTTGGGGCTTGCTAGGTGGCTCAGTGATAAAGACTCCGCCTGCCAATAAGGGAGACACAGGTTCAATCCCTGGGTCAGGAAGATCCCCTGGAGAAGGAAGTGGCAACCCACTCCAGTATTCTTGCCTGGGAAATCCCATGGACAGAAGAGTCTGGGGGTACAGTCCATGGAGTTGCACAAAGTTGGCCATGACTGAGCAGGCATATACTCTCGAGGATGGGGAAGGGAGTGACAAGAGGAAGAGAAGAGAGGTGGGATTTGTTGAGCAAAGGAATAAAGGCAGGAAGGGAGTTTGCTTTGAGGGGGAGAGGAATAGCTTTGAGGTCTAGTGAACAGAGCCACTGGGGCTTAGGTTTCACGTCGTGGTGAACCTGGCTGAGCTAGTTAGTAGAAGAGGAACTTAATGTTTCTTATGACATAATTCCTTTATTAAAAATCAAGAAATAAGCAAAACTTACCATATAGAGTTTGACGTTGGGTTTGTTAGTTATTTTTATAATGCAAACAAAACTAAATTGCTTGGGCTCTGAGCTACGTATTTCAGACCTTGATTTTACAAGTAAAAGGGAAGAAAGCATACAGGCATTGGTGTCCAGCTATGTCAAGATAACGTGATACCACTAACGTCTCTCAACCTCAGTTTTCATATCTTTAAAATGGAATTAAACTGCCACCTAGCAATGATAAATAGCTTCTATGTGTCAGGTCCTTAAGTGTGTTAAGTAATTAAGATAGCATGTTATGTGCTTTACCTGAATCTGATACGGTGCCTCAGCAGTAACGAATCCACCTGCAAGGCAGGAGACAAAGGAGACAGGGCTCAACCCCTGGGTTGAGAAGATCCCCTGGAAGAGGAAATGGCAACCCACTCCAGTACTGTTGCCTGGAGAATCGCATGGACAAAGGAGCCTGTCTGCAGTCGGAGGGTTGCAGAGTCAGACACCACTGAGTGAATGAGCATGATACTCATGACAACCATTTAGGTAAGACTGTTAGACCATCCTCATCTTCCCTGGGGGCACGGAGAGGTTCAGTAAATCAGCCAGTCAGGCTCCAGGGCTGTCTCTGACCCAGAAAGCTGGATTGTCCTTATAACCATCTCACAGGGTTGCACCAGGAGCGTGTGGGGTAGTGTACGGAAAATACCACTTAGGCCATGGCTGGTCTATGGTAAGCACTCAACACCTGGTTGTGATCTCTCACATTTTATTATATTTAGCTCAGTAATTTATCGTACTTTTCCCTGTTTGTTTCAGGTGTTTCTCTTTCCATCCAGTAACAATAGTACTAAATTTCCTAAAGAAGGCCATTGCAATGCTTCTTTTGTAGCTCTCACAGTACACCTAGAAGTTCTCAATAGAAATGCCTTAAAATGAACTGAATAAATGCCTACTGATTGAATAAATGAGGATTCAATAAAAAAAAAAAGGTAGATGTAGAGAATGACTGATTGGCATTTATGTTTTCTTTTTTTATCCTGCAAAATCCTAAAATAAAAGATTTGAGTATGATTGTAAAAAATATGAAAGCTTCAACATAATAAAAGAAAAAAGAGAAAATCAGAATGAAGAGAAATCAAATTAAACCAGGATGTTTATTTCTTCATCATTTTTGAATAGAAATTTGTCAGCAAATACCCAAGATGAAACTCAGAAAATCTTCCAAGAACCAAAGATGATTCCTGTAGAATGTTCCTTAGACTCTGATGAGACACAGTGCAAATCTCAAAGGGAGAGAGAGGCATAGTTAGAAAACTATGGAATCTGGAACTCTGGTCTGGCTCTGTTTTCCTGAGACCAATGCACTCAGACCTCTCTTTATAAAGAGAGTTTTCTCAAAGGTAGAATTGTGTCCCACTGCCTTGCTTACATCATCCCATCAAACCTCCCTCATTTCTTTTTTTTTAAATTTATTTTATTGGATGTTAACTCACAGTGTTTATTTTTGCTGTATGGCAAAGTGATTTAGTTATTTATATGTATCTATATCTATATATGCATGCTAAGTTGCTTAAGAGGTGTCTGACTCTATGCAATCTTCTGGACGTTAGCCCGCCAGGCTCCTCTGTCCATGAGATTCTCCAGGCAGGAATACTAAAGTGAGTTACCACACCCTCCTCCAGGGGATCTTCCCAACCCAGGGACTGAATGTGTGACTCCTGTGTCTCCTCACTGGTAGCTGGATTCTTTACCATCAGCACCACCAGGGAAGCCCGTGTATGTACATATGCGTGTGTGTGTTGGGGGGAGGGGTGAGGTTTCCCTGATGGCTCAAACAGTAAAGAAACTGCCTGCAATGCAGGAGACTTTGGTTCGATCCCTGGGTCTGGAAGATCTCCTGCAGAAGGGAATGGCAACCCACTCCAGTATTCTTGCCTGGATAATTCCAGGGACAGAGGATCCTGGTGGGCTACAATTCATGGAGTTGCAAAGAGTCAGGTATGACTGAACAATTAACACTTTTCACACACACACACACACACACACACACATTTGTGTGTGTGTATATATATATATGTATATACACACACACATTTTTTTACCTTTATGGCTTATTAAAGGATAGTGAATATATTTCCCTGTGCTATATAGTAGGATCTTGTTGTTAATCCATTCTGTATATAGTAGTTTGCATTTGCTACTTCCAAACTCCTAATCCATCCCTCCCTGCCCCCCATCCCACTTGGCAACCACAGATCTGTTCTCTATGTGTGCGAGTCTGTTTCTGTTTCATGGATAAGTTTATCTGGGTCATATTTGAGATTCCTCATATACGTGATATCATATGGTATTTGTCTGGGTTTAGATAGTCATTTCAAATACTGGTGCTATAAGAAAATATTTAGGAAGGTATTCTGTATAATTAAGCCTCATCCTCAAATTATTCCAGTGAGTGATACCTCCCAAGCAGCCAAGCATTTCTAGAAAATATCCAGATTTATGATGAAAAAAAGATGTTTCTGCCCTCTTCTATTATTGTTGTCGTTCAGTCGATAAATTGTTGTGACACCATGAGCTGCAGCACATCAGCCTTCCTGTCCTTCACTATCTCCCAGAGTTACTCAAACTCACATCCATTGAATCAATGCTGCCATCCAGTCATCTCATCCTCTGTTGCACCCTTCTCCTCCTGCCTTCAATCTTTCCCAATATCAGTGTCTTTTCCAATGAATCAACTCTGTACAAAAGGTGGCCAGAGCCCTGGAGCTTCAGCATCAGTCCTTCCAATGAATATTCAGGGTTGATTTCCTTTAGGATTGAATAGTTTGATCTCCTTGCAGCCCAAGGGACTCTCAAGGGTCTTCTCTAGCACCACAATTAAAAGCATCAGTTCTTTGGAACTCAGCCTTTTCTATGGTCCAACTGTCACTTCTATACATGACTACTGGAAAAACCATAGCTTTGACTATATGGACCTTTGTCAGCAAAGTGATGTCTTTGCTTATTAATACACTGTCTAGGTTGTCACAACTTTCCTTCCAAAAAGCAAGTGTCTTCTAATTTCATGGTTGTAGTCAAAATACACAGTGATTTTGGAGCCCAAGAAAAGAAAGTCTGTCACTGCTTCTACTGTTTCCCCATGTATTTCCCATGAAGTGATGGGACCAGATGCCATAATCTTAGTTTTTTGAATGTTGAGTTTTAAACCAGCTTAAACACTCTCCTATTTCACTCTCATCAAGAGGCCTGTTCACTGTCTGCCATTAGAGTGATGTCAACTGCGTATCCGAGGTTGTTGATATCTCCCAGAAATCTTGATTCCAGCTTGTGACTCATCCAGCCTGGCTTTTCTCATGATGTACTCTGCATAGACGTTAAATAAGCAGGGTGACAATATACAGGCTTGATGTACTCCTTCCCCAATTTTGAACCAGTCTGTTTATCCACGTCTGGTTCTGTTTCTTCTAGACCCACATACAGGTTTCTCAGGAGACAGGTCAGGTGATCTGGTATTCCCATCTCTTAAGTATTTTCCACAGTTAGTTGTGAAACACACAGTAAAAAGGCTTTAGCATAGTCAATGAAGCAGAAGTAGATATTTTTCTGAAATGCTCTTGTTTTTTCTGTGATCCAGTGGATGCTGGCAATTTTCTCTCTGGTTTCTCTGCCCTTTCTAACTCCAGGTTGTACATCTGAAAGCTCTCCATTCACATACTGTTGAAGCCTGTTTTGAAGGATTTTGAGCATTAGCTTGCTAGCATGTGAAATGAATAGAATTGTATAGTAGTTTGAACATTCTTTGGCATTGCCCTTCTTAGGGCTTGGAATGAAAACTGACATGTTCCGGTCCTAGAGCCACTGCTGAGTTTTCCAAATTAGCTGGCATATTGAGTGCAGCACTTTAGCAGCAGCATCTTTTAGGATTTGAAGTCACTCAGCTGGAATATCACCACATCCACTAGCTTTCCTCACAGTAGTTCTTCCTAATGCCCTCTTGACTTCACGCTCCAGGATGTCTGGCTCTAGATGAGTGACCGCACCATCATGGTTATCTGGGTCATTAAGACCTTCTTTGTATAATCTTCTATTTATTCTTGCCACCTCTTCTTAATCTCTTCTGCTTCTGTTAGGGCCTTACAGTTTCTGTCCTTTATTGTGCCCATCTTTGCATGAAATATTCCATTGTTATATACAATTTTCTTGAAGAGATATGTGATCTTTCTCATTCTGTTGTTTTCCCCTATTTCTTTGCATTGATCCCTTAGGAAGTCTTTCTTATCTCTCTTTGCTATTCTCTGGAACTCTGCATTCAGTTGGATGTGTGTCTTTCCCTTTCTCCTTTGCCTTTCACTTGTGTTCTTTTCTCAGCTATTTGTAAGGATCTTCATACAACCATTATGCCTGGTTGCATTCCTTTTTCTTGGGCACGATTTTGGTCACCGCTTCCTGTACAATGTTATGAACCTCTGTCCACAGTTCTTTAGGCACTCTCTCCAATCTAGTCCCTTGAATCTATTTACCTCTTCCATTGTATGATCGTAAGGGATTTGATTTAGGTTATACCTGAATGGCCTAGTGTTCAATCTGGGTTCAATCCCTGAGTTGAGAAATCTCCTGGAGAAGGGAATGGCTAATCACTTCAGTTCTTCAATTTAAGCTTGGATTTTGCAATAAGGAGCTAATGATCTGAGTCACAATCAGCTCCAGGTCTTGTTTTTACTGACTCTTTGGAGTTTCTCCATCTTTAGCTGCAAAGAATGTAATCATCTGATTTCGGTATTAACCGTCTGGTGATGTGCATGTGTAGAGTAGCCTTGTGTTGTTGGAAGAGGGTATTTGGTATAACTAGTATGTTCTCTTGGCACAAGTCTGTTAGCCTTTGTCCTGGTTCATTTTGTACTCCAAGGCCAAATTTGCCTGTTACTCCAGGTATCTTTTGACTTCCTACTTTTGCATGCCAATCCCCTATGATGAAAAGCTATTTGTGTGTGTGCGCGCGTGTGTGTGTGTGTGTGTGTGTGTGTTAGTTCTAGAAGATCTTGTAGGTCTTCACAGAACCACTCACCTTCAGCATCTTTGGCATTGGTAGTTAGGGCATAGACTTATATGCAGAGTACATCATGAGAAATGCTGGGCTGGAAGAAAAACAAGCTGGAATCAAGATTGCCAGGGGAAATATCAATAACCTCAGATATGCAGATGACACCACCTTTATAGCAGAAAGCGAAGAGGAACTAAAAAGCCTCTTGATGAAAGTGAAAGAGGAGAGTGAAAAAGTTGGCTTAAAGCTCAACATTCAGAAAACGAAGATCATGGCATCTGGTCCCATCACTTCATGGCAAATACATGGGGAAACAGTAGAAACAGTGTCAGACTTTATTTTGGGGGGCTCCAAAATCACTGCAGATGGTGATTGCAGCCATGAAATTAAAAGACGCTTACTCCTTGGAAGAAAAGTTATGACCAACCTAGATAGCATATTAAAAAGCAGAGACATTACTTTGCTGACTAAGGTCTGTCTAGTCAAGGCTATGGTTTTTCCAGCAGTCATGTATGGATGTGAGAGTTGGACTGTGAAGAAGGCTGAGTGCCGAAGAATTGATGCTTTTGAACTGTGGTGTTGGAGAAGACTCTTGAGAGTCCCTTGGACTGCAAGGAGATCCAACCAGTCCATTCTAAAGGAGATCAGCCCTGGGATTTCTTTAGAAGGATGATGCTGAAGCTGAAACTCCAGTACTTTGGCCACCTCATGCGAAGAGTTGAGTCATTGGAAAAGACTGTGATGCTGGGAGGGATTGGGGGCAGGAGGAGAAGGGGACGACAGAGGATGAGATGGCTGGATGGCATCACTGACTCAACGGACGTGAGTCTCAGTGAACTCTGGGAGTTGGTGATGGACAGGGAGGCCTGGCGTGCTGCGATTCATGGGGTTGCAAAGAGTCAGACAGGACTGAGCGACTGAACTGAACTGAACTGAACTGTACTTTGACCTACACAAATGGCAACCCACTCCAGTGTTCTTGCCTGGAGAATCCTGGGGATGGGGGAACCTGGTGGGCTGCCATCTATGGGGTCGCAGAGAGTCGGACATGACTGAACCAACGTAGCAGTGGCAACAGGAGCAGACAGCATATTAAAAGGCAGAGACATCATTTTGCCCACAAAGTTCCCTATAGTCAAAGCTATGGTTTTTCCAGTAGTTATGTACAAATGTGAGAGTTGATCCATAAAGAAGGTTTATGAAGAAAAATTGATGCTTTTGAACTGTGGTGCTCGAGGACCCTTGAGAGTCCCCTGGACTGCAAGGAGATCAAACCAGTCAATCCCAGAGGAAATTAGCCCTGAAATATTCATTGGAAGGACTGATGCTGAAGATGAAGCTCCAGTACTTTGGTCACCTGATGTGAAGAGTCAACTCATTGAAAAAGACCCTGATGCTAGAAAAGGTTGAAGGCAGGAGAAGGAGATGACAGAGGAGGATACTGTTAGATGGTGTCACTGATTCAATGGACTTGAGTTTGAGCAAACTCTGGGAGATGGTGAAGGACAGGGAAGCCTGGCATGCTGAAGCTCATGGGATCGCAAAGAGATGGACATGACTGAGTAACTGAACAACAACTGTGATATTCAGTTGTTTGCCTTGGAAATGAACTGAGATCATTCTGTCATTTTTGAGATTGTACCCAAGAACTGCATTTCAGACTCTTTTGTTGACTGTGAGGGCTACTATATTTCTTCTAAGGGATTCTGTGCACAGTAATAGGTATAATGTCATCTGAATTAAATGGAGTCTTCTATTATGATTCTGGTCAGATAGTAAAGAATCCGCTTTGGGAAGATCTCCTGGAGAAGGAAATAGCTACCCACTCCAGTATTCTTGCCTGGAGAATCCCATGGACAGAGGAGTCTGGTGGGCTTCAACCCATGGTATGGCAAAGAGTCAGACACAACTGAGAGACTTTTACACACATTATGATCACCCCAAAACAAGGTAATATGAACTAGAAACATGGCTATATTTTAGACAATAACACAAGACTTCTGTAACTCGTGTATAAGCAGAATGTGTGGAAGGAAGGTCAACCAGGGTGCTGGAAGGAAGGTCAACCAGGGTGCTGAAGGAAGACTCAGGAATCTGAGGCACCAGCTACTACTGAGTGGGAGCAAAGGCAGCAGCAGAGGATGGGGAGTTATGTGAAGATCTGTGGAAGGGACAGGCAGAGTCTCCAGATTTCCACTGCTATTGCTAAGAAACAGACAGTAACACTCCCCAGAAACTGAATAGAGAGCCTCCAGATACATGGACACTGGGCAGAGGAGGGAAGGTGTGCCAGGCCAGACATGGGGGATTGGGTGCAGGACAGCACCTTGAACAGGGAGCTCACTAGCCCCTTGGTGGGGTGAAATCATGCCATTAATGGTGCCCTAACTTACTCAGCAGTGAGTCAAAATTTTTGAGGTTGTAATGTTGAAAACACACAGATTTATGCAAATGTTATGATATAATCACTTTAGAAGTTTGCGTTGAAGAGAGGTAGGGTATGAGAGAGACATCTATTTTCTTGAATAGGAAATTGTTTTCAATATGGAAATATTTGGAAAGGGTGGTAAATAAAAGGCACATAGCTAAAATGGTTAAACGTGGTTGCCTCTAGGAATGGAGTTAAAGGAGGGTGTGTTATATATGTGGGGGCTGCTGTTTTTTCCTTTTAAGCTTTTAAGCACTAATTGACTTTTTAATGATGTGAGTGTATTTCTTTGATGAATTAAAATTAAAGAGAAACAGGGAAAGCTTGCTCAGGCACTTACTTGTCTACTACTTAATTAATGTATATTATGAGTTGGATTTCCATAAATGGATTTTGTTCAAGCTGGCCACTCATGGAGATTGCATGTCATAAACAAGAATTAATAATACTGGGAAATAATTGATCTTTAGCCAGAGAGCACTGATTCCTCAGAAGAGAGTCTGGGTTTCAGCTTAAAGAGTTAGGATCTCTACTGTGGGCTTCATTCTGGTCAAAATTCTAAGCGAAACCCTGTACTACACTCTCTGTGATCCAATCACCATACTGTTGGTGAGAGTCTAACTAACCATCATTCCAACTAGGAAAATGCTCGTACTTGCTCTCTGTTGCCATAGAAACGGTGCAGCTCAAGTCTCTCTGTTGCTTTGGTAACCCACCCCCATTTCCTCACATCACTACCGCTGGGGTATTTTGCTGCCAAGATAATGGTCTCTATTGTAGAATGAATGTTAATGGGGTGACAATCTACCCCAGCCTAACCCAGCCCCCTCCTCAGCTTCACCTTTGAAGACCTTGTCTAATAGCATCTCAATGAGATGATGATAGACATTCAAATCAGATGGAGAGGGACTCCAGTGGTTTCAGTGGTGGGGGGTCCCTCATTATAGAGAAACAAAGGGTCAGCTCCAAATCTTGAAAAGGGAGAGAACCTCTGTTTGAGGGTTCAGCTGTGTGTCAGGCCCTGAAGCAAGTCTTCTCGATCAATAATGGATAATGATAATAAATGAAGCTTGCCAAGTGATGAATATATGCTAGGCACTGGCTTAAGTACTCCATGCCCATTGAATTCATGCCCTATTTTACAGAAGAAGAAAAAGGTAAGTAACCTATTTTTTAAAATTTAACTTTATTTATTTTAATTGGAGGCTAATTACTTTACAATATTGTATTGGTTTTGCCATATATCAACATGAATCCACCATGGGTGTACACGTGTTCCCCATCCTGAACCCCCCTCCCAGTTCCCTCCCCGTAACATCCCTCTGGTTCATCCCAGTTCATCGCAGCACTATTTATAATAGCCAGGACATGGAAGCAACCTAGATGTCCATCAGCAGATGAATGGATAAGAAAGCTGTGGTACATATACACAATGGAGTATTACTCAGCCATTAAAAAGAATACATTTGAATCAGTTCTAAGGAGGTGGATGAAACTGGAGCCTATTATACAGAGTGCAGTTACCTATTCAATATCACACAGACTTTTGATTTGATTTAAACTCAAATCTTAAACCCTGCACTACACTGCTGTTCTAGATCAGGGAAAACAAGAGAAGCATCAGACAGTATCCTTCCACCCAAAGGGCTTACTCTTCAACTGGAAAAAGAATTTAATACAAAGGGGGGAAAATGAGAAGATAATGTCTTACGGGGTGTGTTGAAATGTGAAGTCCAGGTGACAAGTTCCCCAGGAGCGTGGAAGAGGCACAGAAGTTATAACAGATTTCCCACAGGGGAAAGAGAGAGGATCCTGTAGGTACTGAAGAGATCGGGAGACAAGCCTTACATGGCGAGACTCCAGGTCAGTGGCAGGCTCCTGCCCAGAGCAGGCATTAACCTGACACCTCCAGTGACGGCAGCAAAGGGAAACCTTTCATTCCTCTCCTGGTTCCTGTATCCTTAAGCCTTTTGAGATTCAAATTTACTTGGTACCGTCTAATTCTTTCACTTCAAAATACCAAAAAACTGGAGTTTCATATAAAATTGTTTTAAATTTTATGGCTCTCAATTTCACAATCCAATAATTCTATTTGCTTTCCGAGTAGATTTTTCTAGCCACCTTAAGTCCTCGTGGCTTTAAGTGGAGTATAAATCTTCAGAAATAGAATTTTATGGTGTCTTGATTTTTTTAAAATCAGAATTGCAATGCTTAGATTTGTCCTTGTGTGTCCTCTGATTTGCCCACACTCTCCCCTTTTTAATACTCTAAGGCATGACAGTCAGAGACAGCAGGCTGGAGGGACCTTGTGGAGTTATAATAGAGACACTGATTTCTCCAAGGGGAACTCAAGGGTGAGCATCCTGACTGCCCCATCTGTGGGGTCTTTTTAAGCCCAAAGCAGTGGTTCTCAATTCTAAGCTCTCTCAAGTCACCAAAAAGGATGTAAAAAAAAAAATGCTCAACTGTCAAAGTCAAATGAATATAAACTTGTTTTTACTTTTTATAACATACATATGTTGTCAGGAAATCTTAAAAGGAATTGAAGGCAAAGCTTTATCTGGGCACCGTACCAACTGTTGGTTAAGATGCTGGCTCACGAGTGAAGCTGTCAAATTTGAGTCCAGCTCAGCTTCTGTCTGTCTCCTCTTTCTCCCTTTCCCAGTTGCTTTCCTCTCTCCCAATAACTGTGTGACCCTGAGCAAGTCATTTTATTTTCTTAAGCCTCAGTTTCTTCACCTGCAAAATGCAGAAAATAGTAGGTCATTTTGTGCAGATTAAATGAAGTTTTGTATGTAAAGAGTTTATAGTGGTGCCTGGGACATGAGATATTAATAGTTCCTTACTCTAGAAAAAAGAAATCAACCAGGCATTTAAGATCTTCAGAAAGACTCCTCTCCCTTCGGGATTGACTTCTTTCTGTCCATTTGGCTTCTTTCAGCATGTGAATTCTGGAATATAATATTTCCCAACTATTTCTGCAGTTTCTCTTCTAGGCTCTTACCTGGATTTGACAATTCAGATTCTGATGTCTCAAGCTTCTAATCTTGCCTAATCCTTTCATTTACCCACATCCACATTCTACTTCTGATCTCTATGGTTCTGCTTCTGGACTCAGATCTTGAGTCTTAGCTGCTCCCTTGCACAGCAATATATTTCTGATATCCTTGATGGTGAACTGCGTCTCAGATCATAATTAACACAATCATGGCAGGGATTTGGGCCCTTGGAGGAAGAAATCAGGTGTCTTGGCATGAGGTAAATTGATTATTACTGCTCCAGAATGCAGAGGAAATTTTATTAATCAGCTACTGTGGGTCTGGTGTCAAGACCTAGAATTTAGGAAGTTTCTAGCAAGACTGTACAGGTAGTCTTGATTAGCTTTGTGTGAAGAGCAGTTTCCTCATTTGTGAAAAGGCTTTATCATTTAAAGAGCATTCAGCCTATTGCTGTGAGGGGAAAAGTGGGAAGTCTCATAGCTACCAGGGCAACTGAGTCAATTACAGTGATTCATGGGGTGATGGTAACAGTGATGTAGTATGCTTACATTCCCAGTAATTTAACAGCTTGCAAAAATAGAGAAAGCTCACATACTGCCCTCCATAAGCTTATGAAATTGTTGATGATTGGCAAACAGAATCAGAAAATTTTATAGAGAATATGTATACGATATATGTATATGTCTATGTGTTTTAAAGAATTTTTCCACAATTTGTTGTGAATCCATGCAGTCAAAAATTTTAGCATAGTCAACGAAGCAGAAGTAGATTTTTATTGGAATTACCTTGATTTTCTATGATCCAGCATATGTTGGCAATTTGATCTCTGGTTCTTCTGCCTTTTCTAAATCCAGCTTGTACATCTGGAAATTCTCAGTTCACATACTGCTGAAGCCTAGTGAAGGATTTTGAGCATTACCTTGCTGGCATATAAAATGAGTACAACTGTAGGGTAATTTGAACATTCTTTGAATTATAAACATGATTTTTTCATACTGTTCATACATGAGAACCCCATTAACAGTATGAAAAGATCACATTTATAGTTCCCTTTAAAAAATATTCTTTCACCCTGTCCATATCCTCAAATAATATATTGCTTACTTTTGCTGGTTTTTGAACATTGTAAAGATGGTATCTCACAGTATCTTTCTAAGATGCTCCATGTCGATGCAAGTGGTTTTTGTTCTATCATTTTACCTCCGTACCCAGTGTGATCTTAAAAATAAAATATCAAATCATATCATTCTCCAGCTGAACTGCTTTAGTGGTCCCATGGTTTATTCACAGTCCTGAGGTGTTCCAGTCCTCAGGCATTCTGCTCTGTTCTAGGGATCCACTTCTCTGCACCAGTCTTGGCCTGTTGTTGCCTGTGAATTTTAGGAACGAGCTCTCTCCTACATTCTCCTGCCCTAACTGGCCTGGGTAATTCAAAGCCTCCCCCGCTTCACCCCGACCTGTCCAGGCTCTGCTGTCCCCATTCTTACACATGTGCTGTGTTCCAGCCACACTTCCCTTTTTTTTGCAATTCCTATATGCCCATCTGAGAACCTCTGCACAGACTGGACCTTTCACCTGGAATGCTACTGGTCCTTGTTCTTGATCGCCTAAAGCTAAGATATGATGCTGCCTCTAGCCAGCTAACTAGATCAAGTAGCCCTGTTCAAATCTCTGATCCTGCCCTGTTCATTCTCTTCATTGTACTCAATAAAGTGTGAACTTTAATTATACTTATTTATTTGTATGGTTATTTAATCACTGTTCTTTATCTCTTTGGAAATTCAATGAGACCAAGCACTGTCTTTCTTATTCACCCCTCTATCCCTAGAATCTGGAATAGTATTGGCAAAAAGCAGATACTTGGAAAATACTGACTGAATACATACTTGAATGCACAAACGGAATACGGAGTAAACTTGTTGCTAGAAATCTGGGTGGGATCAGCGTTGGTTTATAAGACCCACTGTTATGGGCAGCTTTTCTGTCCCCAAAGAGCTCTGGCTTTTCTGCATCCCCACCTTCAAATTCCAGATAGCTGCATGTCTGTCTGTTGTTGGAGTCCCATCTCCCAAGAAGCTCACAGTTATGCAGTTAAAGCTGTGCCACAGGAAATCTGTGGTACAAATCCCCACCTCTGGAGCCCAACAGTGGCTCTTGGTTCCCTTGTGTAGGCCTTGAGTTGATTTTCTCTCTGCAGTACCAAACCTCCCATTATATTTGTGCTTTTCCCTACTCAGAGAAAGAGGGTGGTAAATATGTGTGTGCTGAGGGTTAATTTAGTCTCTTGCTGGAGCCTGAAATGTCATTTTTGCTTTGACCTGTCGAGTCCTTGTGACTTTCCAGAAATGGATTTGGGTAATGACTTGTCATTATGAGTAATTAGCATTTCTGGAAGCCTGAGAAAACCTGCCCTTTCTTTTTTAGCTTTGGAAACTTTACTACCCTTCTGACACATCTATTTGAAGTCACACATTTGGCAAGATTTTCCATGGCAAAATCATGGAAATAAAGGTTATCCATCAATGTCTGTAATTAATTCTTCACTAGCCTGAAATAAAGTTGTTTACATTTTTAGATGTATATGTTGCTGATTCTGTTTATGATGCCAATTGTCTTGCTGTTCGCACTATTTGCACTGTTCACTGAACCAGGGGTAGGCAAGGCTAGAGCTAAGAGGCTGGAAGAAGATGCAAGTATCTGTAGGAAATGCAGGCACATTTATTCTCTCCTGGCTGGCATGGTGGCCACAACACAACCTCTCTCCTGGCTGACACAGCAGCCACAGCAGCAGTCATAACATAACCAAAAAGTAGCCATGACATGATCTCTCATAGCATAACCATGATGCCACTCCAGGGTAGCCCCAGTGCAGCCAGGGCTTTCATGGTGATGCTTATACAGGTGCACTGCACACAACCTCCAGGGTTTTTCAGGTGGAGTTTATGTAACAAAAGTAGACTGTGTCCAAGCGAGTACCTCGCGATGTGCACGCACAGTGCGATAAGTGATCTCAGCTGTTACATAATCTTGCAAAGTCATTGTGTACAGAACACGGGGCGAGAGAGCCTGGCTGGTACTGTCTTGTTAATTTCCCCACAATGTAGCAGACATATCTTCCAGACTAGATCACGTTTTCACTAAATACTTCAAATTTAAGTTAGCATTTGTCAGCTGATATTCAGAAGGTCAGAAGGGAGCCATACTTGTATTTTCTTGTTCAGTATGTTTGACCATGCGCCAGGGAGTCTGTGACAGCTTACCGACTATCGATATTCTGGTTCATTTATGAGATGTTGGAATCACAATGATCTTGGACTTTGGCTAGCCCATTCCTCTCATATTACAGATGAAGAAATCCAGTGCCCCTCTCCCCATCACCCAAAATACAAAGTAACTTGGGTTTTAGTATTTAATTCATAGTTTGGAGATTGCAGTAGATGACCTTTAAAGTCCTTTACAAATGTATGAAACACAGAGCAAATATTTTAAAGGTTCAGCACTCATAGAGATTCTCTGGACTCACAGAGTATTGACCTTATTTAGTTCTATGAAGACAAATTCTGGCATGTGCGCAAATGGATTGTCTCAACTTAGGCATCATAAATGTCTTATCTGTTCTATTATCAGGGCTGCGTTGTGCAGGGGGCTCAGTCAAGTGCCTGGAAAACTAAACGGTGAAAAACAAACTGTGCCGCTCTGTGTTTTCTGGACTAAAGAGATATGGGCCGCAACCACATTCATGGGCTCTCATAGGCAGGGAAGCCACAGAGGAGGGACACTGCTGCTCTCTGTTTCTCAAAGCCACTAAACTGTAAATTGGAGTGAGGGAAGTGTTGGAAATCACAGATCTGATCTTGATGTCCCTTTGACTAACCCCAGCTTGTTGCTTGTGAGTTAGAATAACAATATCATAATGTGATCCTTGTACATATAATGCAGTCGGCTTCTAAAAAACAAAATCTGGGTGGCTTCAGAACTCCCTCCCTCCATCACTTCCCTCCTCTCCCCTCCGCCTCTTCCTTTGCTTCCTCCTTCACTCCTTCCTTCCTTCCTCACCTCTTTTCTGTCTCCCTCTCTCCTGCTTTTTGCCTCCCCTCCTCTCTTTTTTCCATTTTTTCTCTTTCCTTTCTGCATATTATGATGGGCGTCCCCCCCCATTTTGGTCAGCAAACTAGATTTTCTTATTTTAATGAAGAGGGCTGATACAGTCCAGGGGTTCTCAGGGTGAAGTGTTTGCAAGAGGATCCATTCCTACACAGAACCAGAAATTCTAGTGACAATATTAATGGTATTACAATATTAAAAGTTAGGTTTACTAATGTATTATTATATTTTGTTTGATAGTAGTGCAAGATTAAAGATATTTGGATTTCTTAGATTTGACCAGAGCAATAAGGGCATGTAAGGAAAAACTATAGTTCTGGTTCTAGATCTAAGCAACTTGCTCTGTGATCTTCAACAAGATGCTCAATTTCATTATTGCAGATTTCATACCACCTTTATTTGCTAGATGGCTGTGGGAATATATCAGGAGTTTAACTTTCTTCTTGTAATATGCCTTTTTGCTTTTCTCCAGCTGCTAGGCCCACTATGGTTTTATGAAACCTTCCTTCTTAGCATATTGTAAAAGCAAGTGTTCACCCCAGGAGCCATGTAGTGATGCAGAGGTAGGATCAGCTTTTTCCATGGAAATACAGTGGGTAATGAGATGTGCCTGTGTGTGTGTGTATGACTAATGCAGAGCTGAGCCTGTCTTCATACATTTGGTAAATATTTATGGAGTGTCTCTGGGTAGGGTACTGTGAACCAGGGACTCAAGCTGCAGAGATGAATAGGAATGGGGTCCACTGTTTGGTTGCAGACATAGACACAGATAGACAATTGCAACAGAGTTTGGTACGTGTTTTGACAGAGGTACTGTGAGTGTAACTGTGATGTAGGGTTCTTGGAGTGGTTACTCGATGCACTCTCTCCATACACAAATGCTTTCCAAAACTGTGGTGCATGGTCCCTGAGAAGCTTGCTAAATGTGCATATTCCTGGCTATCACCCCAGAACTAGAGATTCTCTGAAAGTGGAATGTAGAAATTTGCATTTATAGCAAGTTCTCGAAAAATTTATCAATGACTCCAATGGAATATACCATTTAAAGTATACCTGAAAATCCCCCATTTGAGATCCATTTTTTTTTTTTTTTGTCTTAAAGTCTTTTGAGGTTTTAAAATCCATGTTTAGGGGTTTCCCTGGTGTTCCAGTGGTTGAGAGTCCACTTTCCAGTGCAGGGAATGTGAGTTCGATCCCTGGTCAGGGAACTAAGATCCCAAATGCCACAGGGCAACTAAGCCCACGAGCCACAGCTGGATGGAAGCCTGCGCTTGCACTGCAGTGAAAGGTCCTGAGTGCTGCAGCTAAGACTCCAGACAGTCAAATAAATAAATAAATACTTTACAACTTAAAAAAAAAAATTAAAATGCAAGCCCTTGTTGGGAGAGCCCTTATGTCATATTCCTTACATATATGCCTTCTCATACTTGCCATCATGCTCAGCACCCTCTAGGTATTCAGTGACCAGTGACTGCATGGAAAAGCTGTGTTGCAAGTTAGCAGCTGAGTCCTATGCTTCGGGAGTGGAAGCAGAGAGGGAAGACGGAGAGTTCAGTTCAGTTCAGTCACTCAGGCATGTTCAACTCTTTGCGACCCCATGAATCGCAGCATGCCAGGCCTCCTTGTCTATCACCAACTCCCGGAGTTCACTCAGACTCATGTCCATCGAGTCGGTGATGCCATCCAGCCATCTCATCCTCTGTTGTCCCCTTCTCCTCCTGCCCCCAATCCCTCCCAGCATCAGAGTCTTTTCCAATGAGTCAACTCTTCTCATGAGGTGGCCAAAGTACTGGAGTTTCAGCTTTAGCATCATTCCTTCCAAAGAAATCCCAGGGCTGATCTCCTTTAGAATGGACTGGTTGGATCTCCTTGCAGTCCAAGGGACTCTCAAGAGTCTTCTCCAACACCACACTTCAAAAGCATCCATTCTTCGGCACTCAGCCTTCTTCACAGTCCAACTCTCACATCCATACATGACCACAGGAAAAACCATAGCCTTGACTAGACAGACCTTAGTCGGCAAAGTAATGTCTCTGCTTTTGAATATGCTATCTAGGTTGGTCATAACTTTTCTTCCAAGGAGTAAGTGTCTTTTAATTTTATGACGAGAGTTAGTTGTGTTTAAATCATTGGGGCAAGTAGAGGACAATGGGTGACAAATCAATAGCATCAGGAATGGAGAGGACCCTGAAAGGGAACATGAGAGTGAGGTAAGGAAAAGCTCAGTCTGTTTCACAATGTCCAGTAACCTTTATCAAGTGAGACTGAGGACAAAGCTTACTCTTAATTTTTATATTCTGTCACTACCACTATTTGCTTCTAGCATGCATGCTGTGTGTGTTAAGTAGCTTCATTTGTGTCCAACTCTTTGCAAACCTATGGAGTGTAGCCTGCCAGGCTCCTCTGTCCATGGGATTCTCCAGACAAGAATATTGGAGTGGGTTGCCATTCCCTTCTCCAGGGGATCTTCCTGACCCAGAGATGGAACCCATGTCTCTGTGTCTGCTGCATTAGCAGGTGAGTTGTTTTTTTAACCACTAATACCACTTAGGAAGCCCATTTACTACTAGAATCTGGTCTAGTTTTAGAATATATAGATATTTTAAAACTTAAAGATAAGGCTCAGAATCTTGACAGGTTTGATATTCTGGGTGTATCCTGTAATAGCTATACAGTTCACTTAACTCTTTCTCCCAGATTTAGTTGGCTTCTCTATAGAGTAGCTTTACCTGCCTGCCTCACGGGATTGTCATAACAATCAAAGGAAATAGCATAAGCATATTTAAAATCTGTGTTTAGCTTTTTCTGACTGTTAGTTTAAAAGAAGCAGAGATTTTTGTTCAATGTTTATTTCTGTGTCCCTAGCACTTGGGATGTTGCCAGCTAATTGTAGGCCCTCAAATAGTAGTAAACAGATGACTTCTGATGATTTATCTGATGAGGTAGATGAATGCGGTGGATCAAACTTCAGACCCAGGCAGAGATGAGTTCAGATGACAAAGTCTACTTCTGATTGCTGTGTGACCCTGGGCAAGTGACTGGGCATCTCTGATTTTCATTTCTCCTTCACAATATGGAAGTGATAATATCTATCTTATAAAGTTGTGCAGAAACAAAAAAATAATACATATGAAGTTCTTGGTTAGTTCCTCATATCTGGCTGACAGTCAAGGACAGCTGTATTATTAGCCAGAAACTTAAAAACCAAAGGCAGAAGAAACTCAGAAAGCACAGAACTGCATGCTGGAATATAAACATTTTTGATTGTTGGATGAGCAAATAACATACTTTTCAAAAAAATGTACACACATATGTATTATACATAGGATTTCAGAGTTCATCTTGAAGCCATTCAGGATCAGTTGCTGACTTTTTCAAATCATAGTTTTATTTTTCTTTAAACATATTATATGATTGTGGCAAAAAATGCAAACAAGACAGAAAAGAACAAATACTGAAGCAACAAAGTAACTAGGTACCAGTACCTAGAAATAACAAATATTAACACTCAGTTAATATATCTGATTCCAAATATATCTGTATGTGGTGCAGGGAGAGAGAAATCTGTGAGAATATGTTTTTGAGAAAATAAAAATATTTACATTTTGCTTGAATTTAATAGAAGAGAAAGAAACTAATGCAAAAATTGAAGGACTTATCAAACTTTTATTAACACTTTTTACTACAGGTGACATTAATTCTCCAAAGATTCACTAAATTCCAAAAGATTCCTCTATGGTCAAGAAAACATATGTTACAAAATCTTTAAGAGATTACTCTGTTTTAATTCTGTTTCAGTTTTAGAGGTAACTTTTGATCTTTATTGTGATAGATGAGTTGATTATTATCCTGCTTATGTTTTTGCCTCCTTCCTCCACTCAGTTTTTGGTAACTATATTATTTTTAGTTTGTCAGAGTGTTATATGTTTATATTCTATACTAAAACCATAATTCTCTCAATAACTTAATGTTTATTCTGCGTTAGTGAACTCTCATCAGAAATTGTTTTTATAGTATTTATTCTGTTTTGTTAGAAGTCGATTTGGTGGGTGGTATTGAAATTGTGGGGCTTCTCTGGTGGCACAGCAGTAAAGAATCCGCCTGCAGTGTAGGAGACCCCAGTTCTATCACTGAGTTGGGAAGATCCCCTGGAGGAGGGCATGGCAACCCACTCCAGTATCCTTGCTTAGAGAATCCCATGCGCAGAGGAGCCTGGTGGGCTGCAGTCCATAGGGCTGCACAAAAAGTCAGACACAACTGAAGCAATTAAGCAGCAGCAGCAATGGGAATAATTGATTAGAGTATCAGGATATAAACATTATTTATGTTATTTTATTTGCATCGGCAAAATATTAACACACTTCCATCTTGGGCCAACGGATGGGAGTTAGGGTATAATCTGACCAGATTATTTGAGAAATGCAGGTAAAGGCCTGGAATACTAGCTTGCTGGTCAACCATGGCTGTGATGATTTGGTTCTTAGGTGAAGCCGTTGGTTGCCAAATTCCTTGGAGAGGACCCTCTATTAGACTCGACCCTCAAGCTCTCCACCAAGTCCCTCAGAAGAGGCAAGTCTTCAGGGCCAGTCCCCAGCATCTCCTGTCCAGCATACTCCCAACCCTATGGCTTGGCTTATGCTTGGTGTTCCTTTAAATGGTGATGTCAGAGGGAAGAGGGATCTCTCCTTTTGTACAAATGCCAATTAAATGCTGAAAAAGAGGCAGTTAACATGACTAACCCAGCCTCTGCCACATGGGTGCTGAGTTAATGTCTACTTGAAATGTGAGTTGAAGTAACACTTTGGTGTTTTATCCATGTTTAATCAGCCAATCCTTGAGGGTTAGAGTTTGCTATCAACTCTTTGTCACTATACAGTAAGGAAAGACTGGAGTGTGAAGTGAGGTAAAAGGGAGAAGAAACCAGAAAGGTAGATCGAGGTCACAGATGATGGAGCGCATGCTCTGTGTTGGAGGGCTGCTGTTTACCGCCAGCAAGGAGGAGGAAGTAGACCACGTGCACCGAGGTATTTTTGTCCTGCAGCTGCAGAAGCAGGCAGCTCATTTTGCATGATTTGTAAGGACCTTTCTAGTTTGTTCTTTTTAACCTAGCTGACTCTGTGAGAAGGAGCTCCACACCCAGAGGAAACATAAATTGAGGCATCCCTCAAAATAGGAATGTCTATTTGGAAGCATGAATCTGGAGAGGTCTCTTAGAGATCACCCAGTGATGTCAGTCCTGGCTCCACATGAATCTTCTGAAGTGGCCCTAACAGCACTGGGCACTAGGAAAGTAGAGATCATTAGTGTGTCTATGGAGGAAGCCATCCATGAGTATCTTTAAAAGCTCCCCAGGTGATTCTCATGTGCAGCCAGAGTTGAGAACTCCTTGTGGTACAGCTGGGGAAAGTGCAGCTCAGAGACAGGAATGAGCTCGTCTAGTGACATGCAGCCAATTCACTGGAAAAGACCCTGAAGCTGGGAAAGATTGAAGGCAGAAGGAGAAGAGGGCAACAGAGATGAGATGGTGGTTTGGCATCACCGATTCCATGGACACGAACTTGGCAAACTCCAGGAGATGGTGAGGGAGAGGGAGGCCTTGCGTGCTGCAGTCCATGGGATCACAGAGGGTCAGACATGACTTGGCGACTGAACGATAACAACAATAGTGACACACAGTAATGTTAGTTGTCTAGTTGGGAGGAGAACCCAGGGGTTCTTCTGCCATGTCTGTGCTCTCTGGAACGCCATCATGCCCTCTTATAACCAGACCTTTGGAAACAGTAACTAGTCTCCCCTTACTCCTCTCAATGCTCAGAAGCAAACTCTGGTTATTGCTGCGAGACAGCTGTCGATCCACTCCTGTAGGGAGAATTTTAACAAAGTTAATTCTCCTGCAGAACCCTACCAAGTATTTGTCAAGAAGTGAATAGAAGATGTCCAGGAGAATGACCAGAGGGTGTTTTAATGTGAGAAAGGATATTGCCATGGCCACAATGTTTTGTTTAAGGCAGAGGGTTTGCCCTCCCATCACCATGGCATCATTTCTTTGTCTGGCCTTTGGTTGGGATGTGGCAGGCAACCACCAAACAGAGCAAACCAAGTAATCCACACCCCCTGACAAATTAAGTGTGCTTTTAAATTTCAGGCATTGAAAAAATATGTTCCTTGACATGGTTCTTTTTCATCTTGAGTGTCAGGAGGCTCAAAATAACATTTTATATTTATTCAAGTTTTGGTGTTTTGTCGCTCAGTTGTGCCTTACTCTTTGAGACTCAGTGGACTACAGCATGCCAGACTTCCCTCTCCTTCACCATCTCCCAGGGTTTGCTCATACTCATGTCCATTGGGTTGGTGATGCCATCCAGCCGTCTCATCCTCTGTTGTCCCCTTTTCCTCCTGTCTTCAATCTTTCCCAGCAGGGGAGTCTTTTCCAATGAGTTGGCTCTTCGCACCAGGTGGCCAAGGTATTGGAGTTTCAGTTCAGCATCAGCCCTTCCAATGAATATTCAGGGTTGATTTCCTTCAGGATTGACTGGCTTGATCTCCTTGCTGTCCAAAGGACTCTCAAGAGTCTTCTCCAGCCTAGGTCTCTACAATAATACTTTCTGTTTTGTCTCTCTCAATGTTTGTTTCTTATCATTTGAGTCTTGTTTTTACAGGCTTAATGGACATGTGTCTTTGGTGTAAGCCACCTCACATCTTTTGGAAAGTAGTCAGGAGTAAAAGTAACATATGGCTTATGAGTTCGATCCAGCCAAGATCTGAGTGCCAGTGACATCAAGTCTCACCGTGAAGTGTCCCAGTCCCCAGGTAAGTGACAGGGCCTTCCCTCAGAAGTTTGCTGTGATGTCACTGTTTAAATTATATATTCTCTACTTGCTCTTTGGGTACACATTGAAAATGAGGAGGAACAGTATCCTCCACTAAAGAGCTTTTAGACCCTGGAGCTGAACTTTCCAAGTGGGCTTCCCTTAACTTACTTGCATCTCAAATGCCTTGGTAGCAACTGGAGGGTGAGAATCAGGGTATAGGGCAGGAGTGGAGAGGGAAGGGACTGTGGACAGATAGGAGGTACTGGGAGGGGGCCGGGCGGTAAGAATTCTACCCTAACAATTCCAGATGCTGGTGCTAAGCCCTCCAAGGTCTTAGTCACCCATATATGGGGAAGTTCCTATGACCTTAATTGAAATTTCCACACAACTTTCCTCATTTTGAAAGTTTTTGTGCTGATTAAGTCAAAGCAAGCTCCTTCCATCCTTTGTCACTGAACTCCTTTCCTGTGGATTTAAAAGCCCAGGGTACAGGCTGTTTTGTATTTATTGCAAAGTTTTGTGAGCAAGCCCAGTCTGAAAGGGTGTCCTGGCCAACACATCCTTTTCTGCAGTATCATCATGGCAGATGATAAAAGTCAAGAAGTGATAGGGCAAGAGCAAAGTCCACATGGAAAATTACCATTCGAAGCAGTTGCTGGCTGGTCTTTACCCTCGTGGCTCTATTAATCTGGGCGGGCCATTAATACCAGGCGACAGGAGCATCTGTCATCTGGGGGTGGAGCTGTCAGCTCGGGCAGCTAGCAGGGACCAGACTAAAGCCCATGCAGAGGTGTTCTTTTGTCTGTTGACGTGGTTCTCTGGTGAGGCGCTTCCTCCTTATTTGTCCCAGGACCATTCAAGTGACCGATGTCACCTCTGATGAGGTGGGCTGTCTGCCAAGCAAAGCGAATGTGGCCCCTCTGTCTTCTCCCTGAATCCTCAGAATATGGAGGTAGTTACTGTCACGTCAGTCTCCTGCCTAGGTGACAGCAACTTCTTTGGTGAGGAAATTATGTCCCATTCTCTCTCCTGCCTCTTTGTCCATCTCTGTAAAAGGTCCTGAAAGCGACTGAAGAGTTAGTTCTATGATGGATGTGTTGACAGATGACTTTGTTATTTGAACTCAATAAGCCTCTCCTGGAAGCTCATTAAAGACAATTTTTGTGTAACGTTGATGGTCTATTCTTGGGGTAATGAGAGTGTGAGTTTGAGAGGCAGACAGATCGAGATTCAAAAATCTGCCCTCTTCTCTATACACAGACTGTTTACTAAGTGTATGGCCTGTGATGAATCACTTCTCTCTGAGCCTACTTGTTCATCCATGATATGGGGATAACTGTAGCACCTGCTTCATTGGGATATTGTGTGGAGATGGATTAAACAAAACACACTTGTACAAGACTTAACCAAGTACCTGGCATGCAGGAGATGCTCAGTAAAGGGTAATGGTTAGCGCCTAGCATAGATGGTAACAACACCTAAAGCTGTTTCTCTAAGGAAGCTGCTGAGAAACAAAGAAATGAATTTTGGCCTACCATTTTCCAGCAGACTTTACAAGCTCAGTTCTCAGGTCTCCAGGTTCTGTAGAATAGCAGCTCTGAAAATTCCCATTTGATGTTCTGTGTCCATGTAACTCAGCTGAAGACACAGCATGCAGCCTTACTAGTTCTCAAGAAAACTGGGGAATGTATGAAAATTGGTCACAAAAATCAAGCTCTATGATTAGTGCTTAGCCTTCTATAGACAGAAGTTTAACAAGATGGTCTAAAGGTCAGGAGTGGAACTTACAGAGAGAGAGACCCAGAGAGAGAGAGAGAAAAGAAACATTTGTTGCCCACTGTCTTCACGTTCTAAAGACCTCATGTTGGGGAATTAGAGAAATTCCAATTAAGCCCTTTCATTTTGATTTCCCATTAGATCCTTAGAATATCTGCAGAAAATTAAATGGAACTGGAGACCTCCAGCAGGGAGATTTATCCAATTTAATGTTTTGAAAGAGACTTATTGTCTTGTCAGGAATAATTCGAAAATCCAAATAAGAGCAATTGAATCAGCAGAATTTAGACCTCGAGATAACGATCATTTTGTACAACCAACCATAGCATTTAAACAGCTGAAGTGGCATTTCCAAAGCCGCTGCTTCTGGCAATTTCATTTTTCCAGAAGCTCAAACCTTCCACACTGGACCCTCGCCCTCCCATCCCATCACCCACCATTCTATAAAGTCCACAATAAAAGACTATGGCAATAGCATTCAAACTCAACTCACGCTTGGGTTCCTCACTCTTGCTTAACTTGTCTTCGCTAGATGTCATGCTCTAATCAGCGTGCAGACAGGCTGCAGCCTGGTAGCCTTCCAAAACATTTGCCCTGTTCCTCCGGGTGCCTTTCTCTGGCTGTGCTTTCCACGTGAAATAGCAGCTGGCTGCCTCCTCATCAGCTCCTGGGAGAGGGGCTCACTGCAAGAGACAATTAAGTGAATTTCAAAATGTAATTGGGCTTTTTTTTTTTTTTTCAGCCTTCCAGCTACAGGCAGCAACTACATTGAGAGATCTGAGGGACAGATAGCAACCAGAGCCTTCAGGTAAAGTCAGGAGGTGTGCTCCAGCATGGAACCCCTCAGAATCCCTCTTGCGATCATGTGGATGCCTCTGTCCTGAGGGATGAGGTCTCTCTTAGGTCAGCTGCCCAGGGGCTGTCAGGCCCCATAGCTCTCCAGCCTTCTCTGCTGGGAATGGGCTAGAGGGTGGGCAGAGGGCAGGAGGCAGCCAATACACTCAAAACTTGCCAAATAATGGTTTCTGCAACTTGAGTCATGTAAGGAGTCTCTTTTGGTTTAGAACAGTCTTTAGTAGGTAAATATTTGGTTAGTTCAAAGCCATTTCTTCCTACCCGCTTCCCCTGCCTCCCTTCTGGGTGTAGGGAAGTTTTGAGTTCTTTCATCTTCACTGTCGGTTGGCTGAGCTGTCTGATGGCTGAACTAGCGTTTGCTTAGGTTCCACTGTCATTGCCTCTAGTCACTGAGGTCCCAGCCTTGCTGGCCTCCTGATACAGGCTTCTGATATACTAGTAGACCTCTCTGTACCTTGTCTCCTTAGCAGGAACTTATAGGAACCTCCAGGTCCCTGGAAGCCATACACAGGCCTGAGAGATCCAGGCACACCACTGCAGGGTACCCTCTCTGAGCCCTCATGCTGAGTGATTCTGGGCCACATTGTATGTGGTTATATATACGTCACTTTCCCCAGGCAGTGCCCAGTGAAGAATGATCCTTTCCACCGTCCAGACTAATGATGATCTTGGCTCTCCCTTACCTAACAGGATATTTCTACCAACCCCAGCAACACTTCTACCCAGCGAGGAAGACAGAGGGAACACATGTCTGACATCTTCACCCTACTTCTTCCCACACTTCATTATGGTGGAAGTAATGATTCATTTCGAACTTTGTTTTGGAGAGCACTTACCCTGTTTCCCAGGGCACTGAGTTTCAGGGCTCAGACTTAATAGCAGAAGGAAAAGCATTCTTGCTACATCATAGAACATACTCTATGATGGGAGCCTATTGGTGCGGTTCTTGATGTGGGAGCTCATATGACCAGGAAGGAAGGATTAACAGGGACAAAAGTTACACTGGTTCAATATCCCCTTAAATATCCTCATGATATTTACAATCCACCCTAGCTCAATTGGTAAAGAATCTGCCTGCAATGCACGAGACCCAGGTTTGATTCCTGGGTCAAGAAGATCCTCCCTGGAGAAGGAAATGGCTACCCATTCCAGTATTCTTTCCTGGGAAATCCCATGGACAGAGGAGCCTGGTGGTCTACAGTCCATGTGGTCGCAAAGAGTCAGACACAACTGAGCAACTAAGCACTGCCTTCCATGGGAGATGGATCCCAAGAAGGAGGGATTGTTATTGAGCAGGGCCTGAGTGTGGAAATGCTCCCTGGAGCTTCTAAGAGGATGACTCCACTTCCCTAACCAAAGAAAGAAAGTCAGGGACACACAGAATCTGGATAGCCTCTGGCGAGAAGGAAGCTGGGTCTGGCCTGGTTGGGGAAGCTGTGGGAAGGGCTACTCTGGATGAGAAAGGGGAAGTCAGTAGTTTGGCATCTGGAGAGAACTTTGGGGATGGAACAGAGATGTTTAAAGAGAGTATTTTTGAAGTTTGGCCATGTGGTGTGAAATATGCACTCCCCGGTTGACCCCAAACTCCTAGATAATAACATTGTGGATTTAGATCTAATTCAAGGTGGGCATGGGTTTCCCTGGTGGCTGGTAAAGAATCTGCCTGCAATACAGGAGAAAGTGAAAGTGAAAGTGAAGTTGTTCAGCTGTGTCCGACTCTTTGCGACACCATGGATTGCAGCCTACCAGGCTCTGAGGAGCCTCTCAGTCCGTGGAATTTTCCAGGCAAGAGTACTGGAGTGGGTTTCCATTTCCTTCTCCAGGGGATCTTCCCAACCCAGGGATCAAACCTGGGTCTCCCACACTGCAGGCTTTACCATCTGAGCCACCAGGGAAGCCCACCAGGGAAGCAATGCAGGAGACCCTGGTTCAATTCCTGGATCGGGAAGATCCAGTGGAGAAGGGATAGTTAACCCTCTCCAGTATACTTGGATTTTCCTGGTGGCTCAGGTGGTAAAGATTCTGCCTGCAATTTGGGAGACTTGGATTCTATCTCTGGGTTGGGAAGATCCCCTGGAGAGGGGAACAGCTACCCACTCCAGTATTCTTTCCTGGAGAATTCCATGGACAGAGGAGACTGGCAGACTACAGTCCATGGGGTTGCAAAGACTTTCACTTCACTTCACTTCAAGGTGGGCCTGGGGTGAGGTCCAGCCGATATGCAGGGGTCCAGTCACACTGCAGCTCTGTTTCTCTCTCCCCCTGCTTTCTGCTCCTAAATGAACCCAGGAGCTTGATGACATCTGTAAATGACCCTGTTTCCCTTCATCACTCCTCTTTCTTTTTTCAGGAGGAATTTGTCCATGCTTTTTGTTGAGCTATTTTTATTTTTGTCACTCTTATTTTGGATAATGAGTTTAAAATTTTCATTCCTCTAATCAGTCAGTTTATCACGATTTACGAGTGCTCATGTTGTAGCAGGCAAAATTCTAGACACCTGGAAGAAAATGAACACGACAGGCAGAGTAACTGTCACCATGCCGTTTTGTGAGGAAGACATATTAAAGAATTTTTTTCTGATCAGTTTTTTATTGGAATATGACTACATTTGGGCTTCCCTGGTAGCTCAGATAATAAAGAATCTAGCTGCAATGCGGGAGACCCGAGTTCAGTCCCAGGGTTGAGAAGAACCCCTGGAGAAGGTAATGGCAACCCACTCCAGTATTCTTGCCTGGAGAATCCCATGGGCAGAGGAGCCTGGGGGCTACAGTCCATGGGGTTGCAGAGAGTCGGACACGACTGAGCTACTAACACACACACGTGACTGCCTTACAATGTTGTGTTAGTTTCTGCTGTGCAATGAAGTGCACCAGCTATACATATACATATATCTTCTTCCTCTTGGGCCCCTCTTCCACCTACCCCCCATCCCACCCACCTAAGTCATCACAAAGTTCTGAGCTGAGCTCCCTGCACTATGCAGCAGGTTCACACTAGTTACTTACTCTACACCCGGTAGTGTACATCTGTCAATCCTAATCTCCCAATTCATCCCAGTCTCCCCTCCC
Organism: Redunca redunca; assembly: GCA_006410935.1. NCBI lineage: Eukaryota > Metazoa > Chordata > Mammalia > Artiodactyla > Bovidae > Redunca > Redunca redunca. Next base: position 306,526 of record SJYQ01000837.1, on the reverse strand, counting down.
ACCTCTGTATCCACATATCTGTTCTCTATGTCTGCATCTCTATTCCTACCCTGGAAATTGGTTCATCTGTATTATTTTTCTAGATTACACATATATGCATTAATATGTGATAATTGTTTTTCTACCTTACTTCACTCTGTATGACAGTCTCTAGGTCCATCCATCTAAATGAATTATTAGGTAATTTGGTGGAGTGCTCCAGTAGAAAAGATGTGGTATCCTAGGGACTCAGCATCCTCCAAGGAACCAGGAGGGGCTTCTCAGAGGAAAGGTGCTTGGCTGAGTTGTCCTGAAGGATGGGCAGACATGAGCTGGGGAAAAAGAGGAGGAAAACAGTAAAATAGGAAGCAATAAGTTCAAAGTTGGGAGGCAGAAGAGAGCACACCATCTTCTAGAACTGCGGTCGGCCAGCCTGGGCAGAGCATAGCATGTGAGGGAGGTGGTGGTAAAAGATGAGGCTGGAGACATTGCCGGGGCTTGTCTTGATGGGGACAGTACAGCACAGAGCTAAGCGCACAGCCTACGGAGTCAGAAAGTCTAATTGCCTGTCTCTTAAATTAGGCTGACCTTGAGAAGTTGATCTCTGAAGGTTGGCTCATCTATAAAAGCAGGATAATGTACCTGACTCATAAACTTATTTTGAGCATTACATGAGCTAATCCATGAAAATCACTTAGTACAGTGCCTGGCCCATAGTAAGCAAGTGATAAACACTATGCATGGACTTATAGGCCATGATGAGGATTTGGATTATATTTTTAAAGTAATAAGAAACGATCAGCGAGCATTTAGGAAGATTTTGTGATCTGTCTTGAGCTTTAAAAGCATTGTTCTGGCAGTAGAGAGGAAAGGGGGTGGGAGAGAAAGAGCAAATATGAGAGTATCAATGGGAAGACGGTGGCAGATGGGAGGTTGGTGACTGGCTCAGTGTCCAGTTCAGCCTCTCCAAAACTTCCTGTATGACAGAGGCTGCAGAAGACCAGGTTGCAGCAGGTTGTGTAGCAGATGATGTTTCATCAATTACACACATCTGGGAGGTCCAGAAGCCGGCAAGATTGGTCATGGCCATTGGCTCTCCTGGCGGCAGCAGCCCAGTGTCAGGCACCAGAAAAATGGCAACTTTATTCCCTTTTTGACCCCAGATCACATCTAATGTGATGTTCTTAGCATCAGAGTTTATAGTGATGGCTCCCTGATTCTCCACCTTTCTGATGGTGGTAGGGGGGCAATTCCCCTGCTGGGCCCATCTTGTTGTATTGTTCTGGATATTATTTCTGGAAGCCTAGCCCAGAGCCTTCCAGTCCTTCCAGGATTGTGCAAGCTCCTTGTTTCCTGTATTAAATGGCAAACCTACTCCAGTATTCTTGCCTGGGAAATCCCACGGACAGAGGGGCCTGGTGGGCTCCAATCTATGGGGTCGCAAAGAGCCAGACTAAACAACAATGCATAAAAAGCTAAAGTGGTTTCTACTTGCAACTAATCCCTGATTGATATAAAGATTATTATAGATAGAGACATGGAGATGACTGTGATATTTTACATGAGAATCGATGACTAAACTAGCATGCTGTTATGGGAAAATATGTAGAGAGGGATACACCTGAGAGATATTTAAGAGACTGAATGAACAGGGCTCTGTGATGGATTGAATATGTGACTGGGGAGGAATGACAAGTGACTCATAAATTATTGACTTGAGAAATTCTGTGGGTGGTGGTGCTATTTCTTAAGTCTATCAAGTTGGCACTGGAGCAGTTTGGGGAGAAAAACTAGGCATTTGATTCTGGACATATTCTGTTTAAGGCATATTTAAAGTAGCCAGAAGGACGTGTAGCAAAATCAGTTGAATATATGAGTCTGGAGCTCAAAGGAAGGATTCGAGTTGAATATTTGTGAATCCATTGTATAAAGATGATAATTAAAGCCTTGGAAATGCATAGGTAGTAGCTTAGGGCACATGCAGAGTGAGCAAAACTAAGGCTCCAGATAGATGAGAGAGAGAGAGAGAGATTATCATTTAATGGGCACTGAAAGAAGAGGAAGTCAAAAGGACCCAGAAAGGAGCAGCTGGATAGGCAGGGGGGATGCAAAGAGAGAGAAGCCAAGGAAAGGGAATGCACTGAAGACTGAGGGGGAGAGCCAAGCAGGATAGGAACTGAAAGTTATCCATTAGATTTAGTAGCATTCTGAGGTCAGAGGTAAAGTGGCAGGGAAGAAACCAGATTGGAGTGGGCTGAGGAAAGAGTAGGAGGTGAGGAAATGGAGGAGACACATGTAAACACACCATGGGGCAGTGTTCACCAGCTCATATGTCAGGAAAGCTCAAAATAACAATAAGAATGGCAGGCACATGCTGAAAGGGCTCGCTTCTGGCCATATCTTGAGTTCTCCATAATCCCTCCATAAAGTGGACACTTCATAGTCTACATATGAAGGAGAAATGTAACCATGAAAAAAATTACGTAAAATCTCTGACAATCTAATATTGTAGTTTGGCTGTGAGAGAGAAGAGAGAGGAAGGCAGTAGCTGGAAAGAAGGTAGGGCTGAGAAAAGATTTAATTTTTTAAGATAGAAGAAGCTTGAGCTTGTTTCATTCCTGATGGGAATGAGCCAAGAAAAGATAAAGGACTGTTGATTCTTCAAGGTTCCTGGGAAGACAGAATGGCACAGGATCCAGAACACAGAAGAAGGGAAGGCTATCTTATGTCAAGTTCCCTAGAAATAAAGCTTGACATGGGGATTTTGTGCTACTGATTTACTGTGGGAGTGTTCTCAAGAAAAACATGAAAGGCAGTATGGGAAGCAGGGGTTTGAAGGGGAAAAAGCTAAGCAATAGTGTGGTTTCAGAAATCCAGCCTCAGCCCAACCCCTCAGGAAGCTCTGGCTTGTGAACTGCTCCTGCTGAGTTTGTCTACCCTTGAGGCAAAGGGGCTGGACCTTTATAACCCTACACCCTTGCCCATCAGCTGCTTTCTTGCATCTCTGTGTAAGGCAGCTTCCATAAACCAAAGGCAATCTTTTAGGAAGGGTGCAGGAGTGAGCCATTAGCAGCCAACACCCACCGCAGTTGGGGTATGGGTGTGCCTCCCTGTTAAGGGTATCTGGGTGGGGTCTCAGTAACAGATGCTGTAGGTGTAGTGCAGGAGCATTTACATATTTAGATTTAAGGATAAATAGAAAGTAAGGAGGCAAGGGAATCTGAGATTTAAGAAGAGGAGAAAATGTTGAAAATAATAGGAATATGAACTGACCGGGAAAACCTAGTAGACTTCCTATACAGTTGAGGGTGGTGGCCATGAGTTTCTAATGGTACCGATGAGCCACCTTGTGTTATTTCCTCCACTGGTACCCAGTAGTCCAGATGCAGCCACGAGAAAGCAGTTAGATTCATCTGGCGCTGGAGTCAGGGTAGGTGCTTTGAAACAGCAGAAAATAAAGGAAGTTTAGGCACTAGTCATGGTCCTTAGTGACTAGCTGGCATAAGGATAAGAAGAGAAAACTGCTAAGAGTCAACAGCTGGAGGTCTCCATGAAGTTGGAGAAAAGATCTGGTGAGGGCTTGTTGAGTTAAATAGCTTAAAGGATAGAATTTCATGGGCATTTTAGAGAGCACTTTGAACCTTTGATCTGAGAGAGTGAACCATCGGAAAGGATGGCTGACTTGATCAGAGTCATCAATGAATGAGGATAGAAATGACTAAGAAATTAAAAGTGTGGCAAAGTGGTGTGGAGACTACTGCAATGAGAAGTTGCATGCCTCCAAGGTGGAGGGATTGTATTTCCTTTCAAGGCTCTGGGGATGCCCTGAGTCTTATGGCAGGATTTGGTCTCTGGGCTCCTTCAATAACCTATGATCATTCGGGTTTCTGTCTCTACTGAGCCCTAGAGCTTCCCAAACTCTATTTTTTCCCCATGAGGTACAAGGAACTCAGCTGGGCATTGTATTCAGAAGGGGGAGCCAAGGGTCTGTGCTCCTAGACAAGCATTTCAGCCACAGTGGATCCTTGTATCCTTAGGGTCACTACCAAAGTAGCATCACTTTAGGGCGCCGTCAGAGAGCACGGGGACCTGTTTTCTTTGGGAGATAATTTGGTCTAAAAAACTGTGCCTTCAGGACCTTTGGGAGCAGGTAAGCTCCCTCCTTCCTCCTCATCTTGGGAATGAGGCAGCACCTTCAGTGATTTCACGGCTGAACTTCGGGATCCAATTTGCCTGATTTGATTCGCAGTGTGATGTTCTAGCTCACACGTGTTTCCTCCTCTGTGAAATGGAGACAGTTATACTAAATTCTTAACAAGCTTTTGATAAGGAACTGCCATGCTGGGAGTCTTAGCATCGTTTCAGGCATATAGAAACTCCTCACTAATAGTTAGCCATCAGTGTTTTTACAAAAGCCCACCTCCTTTCACAGGTGTCATGGAAACACTGGCCTTCTGAGTCCGTATGGGCTCAAACTGGCTTCTCTACTTGTTGGTTGTATGGTCTGGACAATTTATTTATATCTTAGAACCTTGGTTTCTTTATATATAAAATGGAAGTAAGCATCTAGAAACAAAGAATAGAATCGTGATTGCCAGGAGCTGTGGGGAGGGGATTGGGAGTTGCCAACTAATGGGCATAAAAGTTCAGTTATGCAAGATGTTGAAGTTCTAGAGATGTGCTATGTGACTTAGTGCCTGTAGATGACAATACTGTATTATACACTTAAATACCTGTTAAGAGGGTAAGATCTCATGTTAGGAGTGCTTACCACAATAAACAATCAAAAATGTTAAGTAGTCAATGTGAAAAAAAATGGAATACTAGTAGTTTTATAAGGATCAGATGAGATATGTATACAGGAAACTGAGTGGTCAGCTACTGTTCACACTTCTCTTTGGCCACACCAAATGGCTTGCAGGGTCTTAATTCCCAGACCAAGGACTGAATCTGGGCCCCTGGCAGTGAACACACAGAGTTCCAACTACTAGACCATCAGGGAATTCCCGTGTTCACACTTTTTATTGTTTCTGTTTGGAGATGTGACCGTATTAACATTGCTGATAAGAACTAGTTAACTGGGCTTTTGGTACTAAATCCAAGGCCTTTTGACCAAAGTATCTTAAAGTTTTTCAACACTGAGAATGAACAGAGGAAAACAAGCTTATTACACACATGTTCAGGGTTTAAGGGGATATGGATGTTTAAGCAGTGTGGAGCCTCTTATTTTCGTTGAATATAAAGTCCACAGGCGCCCTTAGAGTCCATCCAGCTTACCCATCCTTTTCACATGGGGAGCTTTGGCCTCCGAGGAGGATGGGGCTATCTCCGTGTTGGGGTGGTACCTGCACTGTGGTTTAAACCTTGCCAGTAAATTACTACTAACTCAACTATACAAGAAAAAGAGGCAATTAACTTTCATTAAGGGCAAAATGACATGGATTTCACCAAGTCAGAGAAATGCTCCCACCAAAGGCATTGGACATTGAACAATTTGGTTGGCAGGTGAGTTTCTGTGTGTTTTCTACTAGTTCTCTGAGATCACTCCTCCCACCTTATAAATGTGCTATAGTCATGATAGGATCTCAGCGTGAAGACCCATGGCAATTTTTGATCCAAGGGGAGACTTTAATGGAATTTATCCTAGAATATAAGTGTGAAAGATACTTTTCTCCAGGGCCATTTCTATTCTTATCTTGAATCCTTCATTGACCTGAGTTGCATCTCAAAGGCAAGGAATCACTATAAAAGAAATGTCATAATTCAAAAGAAAAATTCATGTATAGTTTCCTTGGCAGGAAAACTCCTTTTTAAAGCCTATGATTGTTTTGTTTTTCTTAACCCAGAATGGGCTGCGTCACACGAATCAGTCCTCATGAGCTGCACATTCAGATCATTCATATACCTCCTTGTACTCCACCACCTCAATGTTTTATTCATCAGCACCTGCTTCTCTGTCACTGAAACTTGTTTTGCTCAGAGTAGCTTCCTTTCAGCCTTTTATCAAATAATCTCCAGTTCTCCATTAATAATTTGACAGGAAAAGACTGGAGATGGTGTTCTGCACAGTGTCACAAATATGCCAGTGATTTCATTTGAATTACAGCCATGGAATGTCTACCTTTGCAATCAATGATTTTCTTCCTTTCTTGGATGATAATAATTTTTTATTATAAGTAGTGCTCAACAAACTCAATAACATTCCCTGGTGATTTTCTATAACAGCAGCCATACAGAAGTATAATTTCAAAGTCCCTCTGATCTCATTCAGCTTTATGCTGTTAGATTAAATGTCAAAGTTGTCTTTGTACCATCTGCAAGATCTCGTCTATTCCAAATACTCTTAGTTTGCTCTCAATTATCTGGTGAATCATTCTATACATTTATCACTAGTATTAAATTTTTAACTTAAAGCTGTTCAACATAATTTATTTTGCCTCTAGCTTTAATGATACAGTAGTAAAATTGATTCCCAAGTGTCATGAACTATAGAGGCAGATCAAGAGGGGAGAAAGCTTGATTTTTCAAAACATCACACATCCCTTATAGTTGTGACTAATACAACTGTCTCATAATGTTTTTTTTTTTTTAAGTAAATTTATTTATTTTAATTGGGGGCTAATTACTTTACAGTACTGTGGTGGTTATTGCTATACATTGACACGGATCAGCCATGGGTGTACATGTGGCCCCCAGTCCCGAAACCCTCTCCCGCCTCCCTCCCCATCCCATCCCTCTGGGCTGTCCCAGTGCACCGGCTTTGAGTGCCCTGTTTCATGCATCGAACTTGGACTCGTCGTCTATTTCACATATGGTAATATGCATGTTTCAATGTTATTCTTTCAAATCATCCCACCCTCACCTTCTCCCCCATAGTCCAAAAGTCTATTCTTTATATCTGTGTCTCTTTTGCTGTCTCGTATATAGGGTTGTCATTACCATCTTTCTAAATTCCATATATGTGCATTAAAACACATTAGTTTATATTTTTCTTAATCTATATCAACAAAAAGTTGGAAATAAGCACTTAATGGGTTAAAGGTAAAAAGCACCTTGAAGATAGCAAATATTGGAAATAATGCAAATATCTGTATACAGAGAATTGGTTAAATATATTAATAATAGTCCATGCTATGAATATATGGCTATTAAAGAGTACAGTTGGTCAAAAGCATTAAAAGGGATAGAAGAATTTTTGTTAGCAAAAATTATAATGCACAAAGAAGAAAATAATAGATATGAATCCTTATGAAATAAAAAGCTAAGTAAGAAAATACATATAATAGAAATGCTTAGAAATGCATGAAGTATTTGATGGAACCATATTAGTACTGAGAAGCTTTGATCCGGGTCTTTTGGAATATGATAAGTCAACTAAACAAAACAAAAACGGAGGCTTCCCTGTTGGCTCAGTGGTAAAAAATCTGCCTGCCAATGCAGGAGACACAAGTTCAATCCCTGGTCTGGGAAGATCCCACATGATGTGGAGTAACTAAGCCTGGGAACCACAACTCCTGAGCCCACGCACCTCAGCTACTGAAGCCTGCCTGCCCTAAAGTCCATGCTCTGCGGCAGGAGAATCTACCCCAATGAGAAGCTTCTGAAACGAAACAGAGTAGCCCCAACTCGCCACAACAAGAAAAAAGCCCGCACAGCAGTGAAGACCCAGCACAGATATAAATAAACACACAACATTAAAAGGGCATAAATGATGTGAATAACACAACTGACAAACTTGAAATATATTTGTTATACTACAAATAGAGAACACACATTTCTACATTTTTTGGATATGCTCACAAATTATTTATAAAAACTGGCCCTTTACTTGGTTATAAACAGAAGCCTTAAATTCTCCAACTATAAACATTTTTGGACCATAGTGCAGTAAAAAGACAAATCAATGAAATAAAAATCGTCCCCCGAAAAACGCTACTTTGAAATTTTTTTAAAGCTGCCTTTAAAATAGTTATTTGTTCAAAGAAAAAAATCACAACTGAGATGAAAATGTATTTGTGATTGAAAGTGTTAGTTTCTCAGTCGTGTCCAACTTTTTGCCACCCCATGGACTGTAGCCTCCCAGGCTCCTCTGGATTCCCCAGGCAAGAATACTGGAGTGGGTAGCAATTCCCTTCTCCAGGGGATCTTCCCGATTCAGGGACTGAACTCAGGTCTCCTGTATTGCAGGCAGAGTCTTTACCTTTTGAGCTACCAGAGATGTAAATTAATTTATCTTAAAACATTTAGAATGATCTTTTTAACATAGAATCAAAACATGTCACCACCCTGTTTAAAACACCTCTATTTCCATAGCAACTTGAATAAAAATCCAGATTTCTTTCATGGCCTTCAAGTGCCTGTTCCTGCCTAACTCTCCAACCTCACCACTTATATCTCTACCTTCTATCTGTCCCCTGCACCTGCACTGCCTTTCTTTTCAAGCAGCAGAGTGTCAAGGTAATTCTCATCTTAGCTTTTGCTTATTTATTTTTTCTGCCTGAAAATTGCTTCTTCATACCAGTGCTATCCAACAGAACTTTCTGTGATGATGGAAATATTCTGTATCTGTTCTGTCCAATATACTAGTCACAAGCCGCATGTGGTTCTCGAGCACTTGATTTGTCAATAGGGCAACGGAGGAATTGGTTTAATTAATTAATTAAAGCTTAATTAAAATTAAAATATAAGCTTAATTAAAATTTTTTAACTTATTAAAATTTATTTTAACTAATGAAATTTGGGTAGCTAGTGGTCATTTTGGACATTACAGCTCTAAACATTTGCCAAACTGTTTCTTATCATTCAAACTTCATTCATCAATATTTCAACATAAATATTGCCTCAAAGAAACTTTCAGTAGGTGATCAAATAAAGCTTCATGATTCAGTCTTTATAAGTTGTGTGTTTCTGGGAATTTATCCATTTTTTTAAAGTTATCTAACTTGTTTATATAAAAGTCACCCAGTGAAGTCACTCAGTCGTGCCCGACTCTTTGCGACCCCATGGACAGTAGCCTGCACCAAGCTCCTCCGTCCGTGGGGTTTTCAAGGCAAGAGGACTGGAGTGGGTTGCCATTTCCTTCTCCAGGGAATCTTCCCAACCCAGGGATCAAACCCAGGTCTCTCACATTGTAGACAGACGCTTTACCATCTGAGCCACCAGGAAAGAGTCAAAATTATTCATAGTATTCTCTTATAAACATTTTTTTATTTCTGAGGCATCAGTTATACTGACCCATATTTCATTTCTAATTTTAGTCAAGACTTCTATTTTTTTTCTCTCTTAAGTTAAATAAGGGTTTGCCAATTTTGTTGATCTTTTAAAAAGACCATCTCTTCGTTTGGTTGACTTTTTTCTGCTTTTGTATTTTCCATTCCATTTACCTCTGCTCTAATTTTTATTATTCCCTCCCTCCTTGGTAACTTTGGCTTTAGTTTGTTTTTCTTTTCTAGTTCTTTGAAGAGTAACTTTACTTTACTTGAGTAACTTTAAAGTTGTTGACTTGAGATCTTTTTTTCTTTTTTAATGTAAGCATTTATAGCTATAAACTTCCCTCTTAGCACTGCTTTCATTGCCTCTTCGGCATTTTGTGTTTTTACTTTCATTTGTCTAAGGATATTTTCTAATTTCCTTTTGACTTCTTCTTTGACCCTTTTTGTTGTTAACGAGTATGTTTAATATCCACATATCTGTTTTCCAGTTTTCATTCTATTAATTTCTAATTTTATTCCATTGTGATCAGAAAAGATCCTTTGTATGCTTGGTTTCTTCAAGTTGTTAAGACTTGTTTTGTAATAGTCTGTCCTGGAGAATATTCCATGTGCATTTTAGAGAAATGCATATTCTGTTATTGTTTGGTGGTGTGTTTTGTATACATATATTAAGTCGAATTGGTCTACAGTGTTATTCATGCCCTCTTTTCCCTACTGATATTCACTCTAGTTTTCTATCCATTACTGAAAGTGTGATATTGAAATCTCCTGCTATTGGGCTTCCCTGGTGGCTCAGATGTAAAGAATCTGCCTACAATGCAGAAAACCCGGGTTTGATCCCTGGTTGGGAAGATCCCCTGGAGAAGGTAGCGGCTACCCACTCGACGTTTTCTTGCCTGGAGAATTCCATGGGCAGAGGAGCGTGGTGAGCTACAGCCCTTCAGTGTGATATTGAAAGTGTGATATCAAAGTCTCCTACTATTATAGTGTTGCTGTTTCTCCCTTCAGTTCTGTCAAAGTTTGCTTTATATGTTTAGGAGCTCTGAGGTTTCGGGTATAAATGTTCACCATTGTCATATCTTCTTCGTGAATTGACACTTTTTTTTTAAAATTTTTATTTTAACTTTAGTTTACTTTACAATACTGTATTGGTTTTGCCAAATATTGACATGAATTCACCACGAGTGTACATGCGTTCCCAAACATGAATCCCCTCCCACCTCCCACCCCATACCATCTCTCTGGGTCCTCCCCATGCACCAGCCCTAAGCATCCTGCATCCTGCATCGGACATCGACTGGCGATTCGTTTCTTACATGATAGTATACATGTTTCAATGCCATTCTCCCATCTCATCCCACCCTCTCCCTCTCCCTCTCCCCCAGAGTCCATGTCCTTATTTGTTTCTTGTAAGAGTTTTTGACTTAAACTCTACTGTGTCTGATATTTGTATAGCTACTCCTTCTCTCTTCTGGTTACTATTTAAAAGCATGGAATATCTTTTTCCATTCTTTGACTTTCACCCTTTGTGTCCTTAAATATAAAGCAAGTCTCCTGTAGATAGTATATTGTTGGATACTATTTTAATACATTCAGTCAGCCTCTGTCTTTTCACTGGTGAGTTTAATCCATTTACATGTAAAGTAATTACTGATAGGGAAGGGCTTACTATTGCCATATTATTAACTTTTTTGTGTATCTTATAACATTTGGGGGGATAAAAAAAATTTTCCTCTCTTACTCCTTTCCTCTCTTACTGTCTTCTTTTGTATTTTATAGTGATATGCTTTGATTTCTTTCTACATATATTCTCTAAACATTTTCATTGTGGTTACTGCTGCAATCACATAAACCATCTTGAAGTTATAGCATTCTATATTAAACTGATAATTTCAATCATATACAAAAACTCTATCCTTTACAGATTCACCCTACCTCCCCACTTTATGCTACCGATGTCACAAATTACACCTTTAGATGTTGCATACCTAACAACATAGATGTATAATTTAATTTCTAATTCCATGCAACAAAATTACAATAATAATGCAATAATATAGTTTACACATTTGTCCATGTATTTTCCCTTTACTGGAGAAACATTTATTTTTGTACAGCTTCATATTGCTGTCCACCATCTTCTTGTTTCAGCTAAAAGGACTCCCTTTAGCATTTCTTATAGAACAGGTTTAGTAGTGAACTCTCTCAGCTTTTGTTCATCTGGGAAAGTCTTCATTTCTTCTTCATTTTGAAGGATAGTTTTGCCAGATACAGCATCCTTGAATAGATTCTTTTTTCTTTCGGCATTCTTAATATATTATCCCACTGCCTTCTGGCATTTTAGGTTTCTGCTGATAAAAACAACTGAGAATCTTACAGAGGACCACTTGTACATAACAAGTCAATTTCTTTTCCTGTTTTCTAAAAAGTGTGTATATATATATAAATATAAGACAACTTTTCTATCTATTATACTTGGAAAAGTCTTGCGAAAGAATAACAAAAAAGATGGAGAAATTGAAAAGCATAAACTAAATGAAATGAGATCACTGAATGTGAAATAGAAAAAGTGAAACAAACTAGATACAAGTAAAAGACCATCATATAGTTCAGTTGTTTTTAAATATGGCTGCTCATTAGATTCACATCTGGATCTTTGGAGAAAAAAAATACCTGGATATTTGTATTTTACAAAAAAATTCCAGCAAAATTCTAATGTGCATCTGGATTCTAAAAAGTGATTGGTTTTTAAAACTGTTAAAAATCAATAGAATGAATAGACAGAAAAGTAGAAGGTTATTTGTTGTTTGGTGGCTAAGGCATGTCTGACTCTTTGTGACCCCATGGACTGCAGCACACCATGCCTCCCTGTCCCTTGTTATCTCCCAGAGTTTGCCCAAGTTCATGTCCATCACCTTCTGCTCTCAATCTTTCCCAGCATCAGGGTCTCTTCCAATGAGCCAGCTCTTCACATCAGGTGGCCAAAGTATTGAGCTTCAGCTTCAGCATCAGTCCTTCCAATGAGTATTCAGGGTTGATTTCCTTTAGGATGGACTGGTTTGATCACCTTGCTGTCCAAGGGACTCTCAAGATTCTTCTCCAGCACCACAGTTCAAAAGCATCACTGATAACCTTCCACATAGAGAAGTTGGACCTTCTTTATGGTCCAACTTTCACATCTGTTCATGACTACTGAAAAGACCACAGCCTTGACTATATGGACCTTTACTGACAAAGTGATGTCTTCACTTTTTAAAATACTGTCTACGTTTGTCATAGCTTTTCTCACAACCTGCAGTGATTTCAGAACCCGAGAAGAGAAAATTTGTCACTGCTTCCACCTTTTCCTCCTCTATTTACCATGAAGTGGTGGGACTGGATGCCATAATCTTAGTTGTTTTTTTTAAAATACTGAGTTCTGCAATGAACATTGGGGTACAGGTGCACTGGGATGACCCGGAGGGATGGTACGGGGAGGGAGGTGGGAGGGGGGTTCAGGATGGGGAATACGTGTACACCTTTGGCAGATTCATGTTGATATATGGCAGAACCAATACAATATTGTAAAGTAATTAGCCTCCAATTAAAATAAATAAATTTAAATTAAATAAATAAATACTGAGTTCTAAGCCGGCTTTTTCACTCTTCTCTTTCACCCTCATCAAGTGACTCTTTAGCTCCTCTTTGCTTACTGCCATTAGAGTGGTGTCATCTGCATAAAAAGTTTGTTGATATTTCTCCTGGCAATCTTGATTCCAGCTGGTAACTCATCCACCCTGGCATTTCTTCTGATGTACTCTGCATATAAATTAAATCAACAGGGTGACAACACACAGCCTTGTTGTACTCCTTTCCCAGTTTTGAACCAGTCAGTTGTTCCATATAAGGTTCTAACTGTTGCTTCTTGACCTGCACACAGGTTTCTCAGGAGGCAAGTAAGATAGTCTAGTATTCCCATCTCTTTAAGAGTTTTTCACAGTCTGTTGTGACCCACACAGTCAAAGGCTTTACCATAGTCAATGTAACAGAGGTAGATGTTTTTTCTGGAATTTCCTTGCTTTCTCTTTGATCCAGCGAAAGCTGCAATTTGATCTCTGGTTCCTCTGCCTTTCCTAAAGCCAGCTTGTATGTGTGGAAGTTCTTGATACAAGTGCTGCTGAAGCCTAGCTTGAAGGATTTTGAGCATAACCTTACTAGCATGGGAAGTGAGCACAATTTTCTGGTAGTTTAAACATACTTGAGTACTGCCCTTCTTGAGAACTGGGGTGAAGTTCCAGTCCTGTGGTCACTGTTGGGTTTTCCAAATTTGCTGATGTATTGACTGCAGCACTTTAACAGCATCATCCTTTAGGATTTTAAATAGCTCAGCTGGAATTCCATCACCACCACTAGCTTTATTGGCAGCAATGCTTCCTAACCCCCACTTGACTTCACACTCCAGGACATCTGGCTCTAGGTGAGCGACCACACCATTGTGGTTATCTGGGTCATTAAGACCTTTTTTGTACAGTCCTTCTATGTATTCTTGCCATCTCTTCTTGATCTCTTCTGCTTCTTTTAGGTCTTTACCCTTTCCGTCCTTTATTGTGCCCACCTTTGCATGAAATGTTCCTTTGATATCTCCAATTTTCCTGAAGAGATCTCTAGTCTTTCCCCTTCTGTTGTTTTCCTCTATTTCTTTGCATTGTTCGTTGAAGAAGGCTTTCTTATCTCTCCTTGCTATTCTCTGGAACTTTGCATTCAGTTGGGTATACCTTTCCCTTTCTCCCTTACTTTTCACTTCTTTCTTTTCTCAGCTATCTGTAAAGCCTCCTTAGACAACCACTTTGCCTTTTTGCATTTCTTTTTCTTTGGGATGGTTTTGGTCACTGCCTCCTGTACAATGTTATAAGCCTCTGTCCATAGTCCTTCAGGCACTCTGTCTACCGGATCTACTCCCTTGAATTTATTCATCACCTCCACTGTATAATCATGGGGGATTTGATTTAGGTCATAGCTGAATGACCTGTTGGTTTTCCCTCACTTTCTTTAGTTTAAAACTGAACTTTGCTATGAGAGCTGATGATCTGAGCCACAGTCAGCTCTAGGTCTTGTTTTTGCTGACTGTATAGAACTTCTCCATTTTTCCATCTTTGGCTGCAAAGAATATAATCAGTCTGATTTTGGTATTGACCATCTGGTGGTGTCCATGCGTAGAGTCACCTCTTGTGTTGTCGGAAGAGTATGTTTACTATGTTCTCTTGGCAGACTTCTGTTAGTCTTTGCCCTGTTACATTTTGTACTCCAAGGCCAAACTTGCCTATTACTCCAGGTATCTCTTGACTGCCTACTTTTGCATTCCAATCCCCTATGAAGTAGAAGCATCCTTTTTCGGTGTTAGTTCTAGAAGGTCTTGTAAGTCTTCATAGAATTGGTCAACTTCAGCTTCTTTGGCATTAGCAGTTGGAGCATAAGCTTGGATTACTGTCATGCTGAATTGCCTTGGAAACGAGATCATTTTGTCAGTTTTGAGATTGCAAGTGCTGCATTTTGGACTCTTCTGTTGATTATGAGAGCTACTCCATTTCTTCTATAGGATTTCTTCTATAAGATTCTTGCCCACAGTAATAGATATAATGGTCATCTGAATTAAATTCACTCATTCTCATCAATTTTAGTTCACTGATTCCTAAGATGTCAATGTTTACTCTTGCCATCTCCTGCTTGACCATGTCCGATTTACCTTGATTCTTGGACCTAGCATTCCAGCTTCCTATGCAATACTGTTCTTTAGAGCACTGGATTTTACTTTCTTCACCAGACATACCCGCAACTAAGCATTGTTTCCGCTTTGCCCCAGCCACTTCATTCTTTCCTCTGCTCTTCACCAGTAGCATATTATGTCCAAGTAGCTATCAACAGGTAAATGGATAAGAAGATGATCACTAAGCCATAACAAAGAATGAGATTTTGCCATGTGCAGCGACAGGGATGGACTTGGAGGGCATTATGCTAAGTGAAATCAGTCAGACAAAGACAAACAACTGTATGTTACCACTTTTATGTGGGATCTAAGAAATGAAACAAATAAAATGAATATTACTAACAGAAATAGACTTACAGACATAGAGAAGAAACTAGTGGTTACCAGTAGAGAGAAGGAAGGGGGAAGAGCAAGACAGAAGCAGGGGATTAAGAGGTACAAATGACTGTATAAAATAAATAAGCTACAAGGCTATATTGTAAAGCACTGGGAATATAGCCAATATTTTATAATAATTTTAAAAAGAGTATAATCCATAAAAATATTGAATGACTATGTTGTACACCTGAAACTAATACAATAAAATTAATTAAAAATGAAAGCTTGTTTGAGTATTTCTTAAGGATTCTGCACAATTAATATTGGATACAGAGAGTCTAGACTAAACCAATTAGATCACATGAGTTCTTTTTCCCCCCTCTTTTGAGGTGCAGAAACAAGAAACTTCAAATCGAAGAGTGCTATATTTTTCCAATAGGAAATCCATATCTTCTTTTTTTTTTCTAAAGTAAGTTTCCCTGTACTATAAATTCTTGGGCAAAGAAAAGAAAATCTGAAGACCACATTCTGGGTAATCTTGGTCAAAACATTTCCCTTGAATGATTCAGATAATCAGGCCTGGGATAAATGTTTCTCTGAATTATTCATATAGTAACCTCAGCTTTCCACTTTATTTTTTAGACATAGCTCTGGGCTCTGTTCATTTAATCCATTTATTTAAACCCTGTTTGTTTAATCTATACTCTGATCACATCATGAGAAATGCCAGGCTGGATGAGTTACAAGATGGAATCAAGATACGTGGGAGAAACACTGACAACCTCAGATACAGATGGTACCACTCTAACGGCAGAAAGCAAAGAGTAACTAAAGAGCCTCTTGAGGGTGAAGGAGGAGAGAGAAAGAGCCAGCTTAAAACTAAATATTAAAAAAAAAAACTAAGATCATGGCATTCGGCCCCATTACTTCATGGCAAATAGAAGGGGAAAAGGTAGAGTGCTGCTTTCCATGGGGTCACAAAGAGTCAGCCATGACTGAGACTGAACTGAACTGAGTGACACATTTCCTTTTCTTGGGCTCTAAGATCACTGTGGATGGTACCTATAGCCATGAAATCAGAACATATTTGCTTCTTGGAAGGAAAACTATGACAAACCTAGACAGTGTGTTGAAAAGCAGAGACATTACTCTGTCGACAAAAGTCCATATAGTCAAGGCTATCGTCTTCCTAGTGGTCATGTACAGTTATGAGAGCTGGGCCATAAAGAAGGTAGGGTGCCAAAGAATTGATACCTTCAAACTGTGGTGCTGGAGAAGACTCCTGAGAGTTCCTTGGACAGCAAGAAGATCAGACCAGTTAATCTTAAGGCAAATCAACCCTGAAAACTCATTGAAAGGACTGATGCTGAAGTTGAAACTCCAGTATTTTGGTCATCTGATGTGAAGAGCTGACTCATTGCAAAAGGCCCCAGTGCTGGAAAAGATTGAATGCAGGAGGAGAAGGGGATGACAGAGGATGAGATGGCTGGATAGCATCACCGAGGCAATGGACGTGAAATTGGGCAAATTCCAGGTGATGGTGAGGGACAGGGAGGCCTGGCCCACTTCAGTTCATGGGTCACACAGAGTTGGACGTAACTGGGCAACTAAGCAGCAGCTCTAGGCTCCAGGCACAGTGTCCCACACTGTTCTGTCTGTACCGCACCCTCTCTTCTGAGTATAGTGCCCCTTTTCCTGTGCTGATAGCCTCTGCGGCTCCAGTTCTCTGCTTTCACAACCCCAGAGTTGTGTCAACAACTCAAGGCCAGGTGGACTTCTTCCCAAGGATATTTTTGAAACTGAGCTGGGGCAATGATGTGGCTTCTCAATATGAAGTGAGACTCAATTTCAAACATTTTGTTTACCACGGATCAGAGAGAATGAAACTAACACATAGAAAGTGGCACAGGAAAAAATAAAAAGCAAAGCTCCTATCCTTGGTTCCCTTGTTGCTCGGCCTGGCTGTATCCTTGCTCTTATCATAGTTATCGGAGAAGGCACTGGCGACCTGCTCCAGTACTCTTGCCTGGAAAATCCCATGGACAGAGGAGCCTGGTAGGCTGTACTCCATGGGGTGGCTGCGAGTCGGACACAACTGCGAGTCAGACACGACTGAGCAACTTCGCTTCACCATAGTTATACGAACCAGTACTTCCCCGTCTTTTAACCAAGCTGATTCAAATTGTGTTTCTGTCATTTGCAATCAAAAGAACCTTGTCATGTTCAATCCTTCAAGTGTATACAAACTATTTTGGGGGAACCAAATTCTCAAAGAGGTCAGAGATCCAAGGCAAATTAAGAATCCTTTTTCTATGCTCTCTAGTAGGCTATTTGCCATATCTTGTCCATGCCTTTTTTTTTGTTTTTTTTGTTTTTTTTGGTCTTTGGGTTCTTTGTCCAGAGATCAGCCCTACTAACCCAGGGTATGCTAAACCAAGGATTATTGCTTCAGGGAGATAGTTCTGGAAGGGGCTTCTTCCTGGAAGAAAGAGCTATGGGGAATGTAAGGAGTCCCCTATTGTCTATAATTCGAGGCATAGGGATTGTGTGAGAGGCACCCTTGTGGAGCATAGGTTCTGGAATCTATGTCTGAATTTGAACCCCAGCTCTCCCCAAAATTGATTATATAGACTTACAGAATTTATTTATTTTCTCTGTGCTCTAGTTCACTTGTCTGTAAATGGGGAGGTCTATAGCCACCAGACACTCCAGACCACCATCTTACAAGCTAAAAAACAAACAGAAAGAAAAGGCTTTTCCCCAATAATTCTAGCAAAAGTCCTAGCAATGAGTCTGGAGGGCCAGCCTTGGGTCATATGCCCTTTTATGCATCAACCAGGGGAAACAGTCTGAATGGGTAGCTCTGCGTCAAATGGCCAATGGTGAAATTGGAGAAAAGGCAGTGTTTAAAAGCCACACAATCTAAGAGTGGAGGCTGCATGGTTCGTCAAAGGAAGTCAGCCTTTCTTGAGCAGCATAAAGAAAAATGGACATGGCTCCCTGGTGGTAGTCTGTGAGCCTCATGCTTTTCTGAGCACACAGTAGGTGCTCTGTAACCACACAGTAGGTGCTCAATAAATAATCTTCTCTTTAGCCTGCTAGCACCAAGCCTGACTAATATTGAAAACTCCTTGATTTTCAGTACTATGATCCCATTCTGCTTTTTAGGCAGAAAAGTCTAGAGAAATACTAGGATCAGAAATACAGCATAACACTTGAAAAAACTTTCTCTCACTTTTTCAAAGTTGTGAATGGTGCTCAGTAGCCTTAGACTCAGGCTTTGAGCAGCAGGCTGCAAGGTGTCTTTGGAAACTCAAATGGGATTAATAGTCATTCAATTGCATGTGGATCACACGACTCAAGGCGGACCATAAATACATGGTCAAATATGAACCAGGTCCAGTGCTGTCAGTCTGAACAGGGCTTTATGGGGACACCATGTAGGGTCCCAGTATCCCTGTGGGGACCCTGCTGCCATGGATTTGTGGCCCCCAACCAGCCTGGGATGCAGACCTCCCAGGACACAGTTGGGGTTTGCTCTTCAGCTAATATGCTGCAGAAAGGAAGTGTTTGCCTGCCTGTAAGTCTGCTCAAGCTCAAATGCCGAGACAGTTCTTTAAAGGCAAGGATAATCTGACCAGTATAACACAGATGGAGCCCGCCTGGTTAAATATCACGAAATAAGGGAATTAGGATAATAACAAGAATGAGGAGAAAACCTCCCTCTGTTTTCTCACCAGCAGCTCTGAGGCTGCTCCAACTAGGGAGTGCTGCAGGCTGGCTCAGAGAACGAGAAGGGGTGACCAGGGACCTGGGATTCCTCCAGCAGGTGTGAATTTGAGGCAGGGGGTTCTGAAAAGATTTTGGTCTTTAATCTGTTTTTTAAAATATGAGAATAATGATGGGAAGAATCACATTATCAGACCCTAACAGGTAATCTTTTGTTGGAAAGAGAGAGAAAGACAAGGAGAGATGGAGAGAGAGCATATGAACACGTGTGTCGGATACCCTGCAGATGATGATGTCATCTCTTGTTGATGGTAAAAAAAAAAGGAAGATCTGGAGAAGGGAGCAGCCCCTGGAAAGACTCATCACAGCAAGTGGGTGGGAGCAAAACAGTGCTCGAGTGGCTCTGAAATTCATCGACATCTGGTGGAGGAAGAGGAAGTGAAGGATGTGCTAGTAAATACCGTCTGCTTTACCTGCCCAGCGTGACTGGTCCCTTCTGCCTGGAATTCCTTTAGTCCTTTATGCATGGGGTCTGTCTTAATCTTACTTGCCCCTCCTATAGCCATAGTTGAATGGTCAGAGGTGGGAACCTGACCTAAGATGGGCCAATGATAGTATCTCTACCATCCTGGCCATGACTGATTGGTTTAGGAATGAACCTTTGATCCATCTGATTCAATAAGCCTCTTCTTCTCTATGAATTTAGGGCTTCCCTGGTGGTTCAGCTGGTAAAGAATCTGCCTGCAATGTGGGAGACATGGGTTTGATCCCTGGGTTGGGAAGATCCCCTGGAGAAGGGAAAGGCTACCTGACTCTGGTATTCTGGCCTGGAGAATTCCATGGACTGTATAATCCATGGGGTTGCAAAGGGTCAGACATGACTGAGTGACTTTCACTCACTAGGAATTTATATTAGAAACATCGATCTTCTCCATTCAATGTCTCTCTGGTGGATGAAGTAAATTTGGAGCTTCAGGGAGCCGCGTTCTCTGAGGTGTAGAGAAAGCCTCTCTATGGAGAGTGAGAGGTGAAGCCAAGGAATAGAAGGCGGCAGGGATGCAGGCATTTGGTGACAATTGAGGCCTGGCCTCCATCTGCCCCTGGGGCCCATTCTTGCCTTTCTGTGGCTGACTGCCCAAACTTTCCTTGGATTCCCTTGGGCCTATGAAATTCCTTTATTACTTTAGCCATTTCCAGTGGCTTCAGTTACTTATAGCTGAAAAGCCTTAACAGCTCAGGCACTTAAAATGGTCCTAAGAAGACAGAGAGTAGAAAGGTGTTGCCAAGAGCTTGGGGGAGGAGTGATGGGGAATTAACAAGCAAAGAGTTTCAGTTTTCTAAGATGAAGAGAGTTCTGGAGATTGGCTGTACAACAATGTGAATGTGCTTGCCACTACTGAACACTATGCTTAAAAGTGCTTAGAAAGGTACATTTTGTTACTGTATTTTACCACAATTTTTTAATGCCTCTGAAAAGAACACACAAAAAAACATGCTTCCCCCAAATCTCAAAGTCAAGGGTCAACCTTGTGGCAGATGCAGACCACTGATTATTTTCTTGGTATCAGTTTTGTGACTGAGCTTGAAGCTCTTTTCACCCCAGTCTGACTAGATCCCATCCCTGATCACCTTTGCTTTGTGTGGCCTCATTTTAAGAACATGGAGTCTATGAGGCCAAGCTCTAACAAGTAATTTAGAAAATACATTGGTTCCCTCAGAACCAAGTTCATTTGGTTTCTTCTAAAGCCTACTCCAGTATTCTCGCCTGGAGAATCCCACGGGCAGAGGAGCTTGGCGGGCTACAGCCCATAGGGTCGCAAAGAGTCGGACACGACTGGGTGACTAACACAACCACAAACCTTGTAGAAATGATGTGGGTCTTTAGCCCTGCAGCCACCCTCCTTCAGCCCCAATGACGGACAGCGGCCTGAGCAGATGCACGTGTGTGTGAAGAGGGCCCCAGTCTGGATGGGGGCCTCACAGAGGGCAAGAGAAGGACGCTCTGATCACAGCTCAATCTTAAAATCCTATTCTGGGCTGAAATTGTGGGGAGGGGCTTCTAATGGACACAGTGTGGTGCCCAGCGCGTTCAGCACAAGTTGGCTGAATGACGGTGATAAGGGAGACAGGGCAGTGAGTCTTCCCACTTCAGGAAGATTTCCTCCAAGGGCTCAGCCAGAGGCAAGCAATCAACAAAGAAAGGATTTCAACAAAGAAAACTCCCGAGCTGATTTCCCTTTACCATGCTGAAAAGACCTATCAATCACAACTATATAGCTTTGTCCCCTAGACACCTAAATATTTTGTATTTGAGTGTATAATCTTATCCACAAACCGAGAAATCCCTTTCTTTGCAAAATGTGCTATTAAAGACATAAAAATCTTCAAAACATTTAAAGGGAATTGACTTGTCAAGATGAAAATCTGTCCCCCCGCCAAGATGTGAAAACGGAAAAAGATTTTTATAAAATGTGTGGTGAAGGTGAGCTTACGTTTTAAGAGACACGGAAGAAGCCATGGGGTGGGGGATAATAGACATGCATTTCTTTTCGAGCTAAATGCAAGATGTGTTTTAAAGTGCAAAGTGTAAAATTTTAAAGTCTTTCGGCTTTAAATCTATGCTTGTGTGTGTCTGTGAGCACACCCTGCTGAGGTGGCTCCACTATCAATGCTACATATTAATATTCTGGGCAGCAGCAAGATGATTTGATTTTACCAAATTTGGGAAGCTATTAATAAAAGCAGAATTGAAATAAATCACCATCCTGCAAATGCTGGCTGCTGGACTTTGAGGGAAGGCGAGAATCGTGAGACTGTGCAGTGTGAAAAGAAAAAAATGAAAACAGTTCCCTTTTGAGCATCCGGCAGGGATGCTGTAGTAAGACCACCAGCTCTCTCTGCTGGAACCAGCCATCCTGCTGACGGCAGGTTTGCTCAGCCCTTCTCTCAGCGCTGTGTGGATCCAGACTAGCCTTAACCCTCGCCTTGCTCTTCTTTTTTTCCCCTTCCTTTTTCAAGGACACATACACACACTGGAATTCATCTGTTTCTACCTCTGGGAAAATGTGATTCACCTTTTCAAGACAGCCAGTTGCTCTGGAAGAAGTTTCTTCAGCCTCAGAAAAGCTGATAAAAATACACATTCTGCTTTTTACTCCCCACAAAATCCTTAGAAATGGGGTTGGACAAAGTTTGAAATAGATAAGGTATGTCCTAGTCACAGTTGCCCGTAATTCCCATTGACATCACTCTTCTGTGCTCAATGTGGTTTGCTTTCCTACACTCCAGGCATCATTTGACCTCTGATCCTTATCCTGGACATGTATTCCATCCCTCAGATCTTTCTTTTTTCCTAGGGAATAACAGGTAACAGTGATAGTCACCAGATAAAAAACTCTACTCAGTTAATTTTCAAGGAAAAAAAATCTGTACTTTAGTTAGGACATAAGTTTTTTATCACTTCCTTTCAGTGCAATTGGTGTAATTAGAGGTATTTAAAAAAAAGCAGGTGTCTAGTGAGATAGGGCAATTGGGAGGCGGTTGGGGTGGTGGCACTCTCTCTGGTCCTGGCCTGCCACTAGATTTAAATCTTAAAGTTTGATTAACTTCCTTCTCACCAGACCACGCTGGTTCACTTTCCTGGTCGTGGGTTTGCTGAAAACAAAAGTAACTGTCTGGTATTTTTAAGAGGCAGGCATTATTACCTCTAACCAAAATGATAGCACAGCAGTGGAATGAGGGCCTAGTGACCGAGAGGGCCTCCAGCTTGTGGGGGTCCCCACTGCCACCTCCCCACTAGATTTTGCTGGCGTGGAGCTAGCCTACCAGAACAACATTGAGGAAAAGAAGTTCAGAACTTATTTTGATGCTGAGACATACAGATCTCTATCACTGACCCTGACAACTGAAGTCTTTTTAGAGGGTGTGAGTGTATGTGGAAAACCATAAAGCTGTCATTCAAAATGACCCAGATCGTTGGTCAGATAAAGTGCGAGCTATGATGGTTCTTGCAATGACTAGTTCCAAGAAGGAGAAGATGATGGAGTTAGCTCCTGTCTGGCTTCCTGGTAGCTGGGAAGGTCTGAGATCAACAGCTGATGTAGCTCCATTACTTGCTAATAACAAAGATGTGGAGGAGAGCCGGCTGTTAAATTTAACAAAACAACAACAAATCCAAAATAATTATTCAGGGAATCACATATCTGCTCTATTTGTTGAGATAATTCCCCAGCATTTCTCTTGACCAAGATCCAAGTCTATTTCTTTGGCTTGTGTGTGCACATATTTGTATATGTCTGAGGCTTCAGAAAAGACTTCATGGACCAGGAGAAGCACACAAAGTGTATTTTGGATCAAAGCTAGAAAGCGTGCTCATGCATGCATATTTGTACATGTGTGCATGCAAATGTGTGTGATTGACGTTGCATCCTGGAAAGACTACAGAAATTTGATGAAAAGCAGATTGAAGGCAGCATGGAATTGCCCTGTTCCCCAGCAATGCTGAACACCTGCTATTCCCGGAAAGGCTCCAAGGTGCCCTGTTGTTCCCCATTCCTCTGTCTCTGCAATCATGTCTCACGAGCTGGAAGGTCCTCTTCATTGCCTCTTTCAAGGCTAAGCTTAAACATCTCTTTCAAAGCCTTCCTTGACTATAAACAGGCAGTTAGTCATTTCCCCCATGGTTCCCACTATACCTTGCATTCTCCTCTGATAGAACATTAAACTTCACCACCAGTATTTATTTACATGATTCTCTCCCCAGCTGTCTCAATTAGCGCAGGGATTATGCCAGGCAGGAGATGCTTCTGTGGTCACAAATCTGCACTGTGCAGAGCATGAAGACACTTAGCTGTGAGGAGAGCTCACGTGGGCAGCTCCTGGCCAGGCAGCCATCTGCAGGGCGCCAGGCATGTGCCCTGCATGCCCGACTGTCAGAGTGTGACAGGAGTGACCAGGATCTTTCTGGCATCTGGAACATCTAAGGGTTTCACAGATCTCACACCAAAGGAGAAAATCGGTTTGTTTCAGATTTCATTTGAAGAATATTTACGTGTTATAGAAGAGTTTTAGAAAATGAGAAGATTTCTTTCTGGGTATAATTGATTTTCTTATGTCATTTGCATATGAGACAAGATTTTAATTTTGCCGCTTATCTCAGCTTCACCATTTGTTCATTTACTTCTTTGACTAGTATTTACTGGGCAAAATAACTTCCAAATTGTCTCATGCACCTGAACATGACACAGAAATCTTTATCCAGAGTGTCATAATGCGGGATTTAGAAATATTGGCGGTAAAACCACTGTATTATCCATCTGTGGTGGCTGCCTCCGCCCTGCAACCGAATCTTTCTCCTAAAGAAGCTGAGACACCCTGATCATGGAATTTATAGGAAGCTTACCAGCTCCTTCTGTGAGCACCTGTCTCTGCATAGCGGGAGAAAGGCAAAACACAGTAGGATGTGATGAAGGAAAAAGAAATCAGCCAATATTTATTGAACATTCTCTACATGCTCAACACAAAGAAGATATAAGGAGAGAACAAAGCAGTCTTCTCCAGCCCCCTTACTCCAGTCCATCGCAATGACCAAACTAACACATGGGTAGTAATTACGAACAATAGAAGACAGTTTATTCCCAATTAGCTTTCCTAAATTTCTTCCACAGAACTGGTGCTGTGGGAAGTGCAGGGTAACGATTCAGTCCCTGTCCACAGGGGGCTCCTGGCCTAAGGGGCATCAACACATAACGTGTAAGCTGCAGCGGTGGAGAGTTGTGATTGTGCAGTGAAGCCAGTACTGTCGACTGGGGGCCAGCGCAGCCTTTCAGAGAGGATGACACAGGGGAGTGAGCTCACTGGGGAGACTCTGGGACAATTACCTGCTACAGAGGGGTTCTCAGGAGGTGTTCTGATTATACGAGGTCTGATACTGAACGGTACTATCAATTAGTTCGAAGAAGAGTTTCACTTTGCCAAGGCCCATTTGCTTCAAGACGAATCTTAAGCCAAAATGCCCCTGAAGGACATGGGTCCTCATACATAAAGCCTTTTCTTTGTTGCTTCCTTTCCCATGTACTTCTTGATTCATTCCACAAACTTTACTGAAGTCCCAGGTTCCAGGCAGGGTTCTAAGGACTAAGGAAACAGTGGCATACAAAATAAAGTCCATGCCTTCAAGGAGCTTTTATTTTGGTGCAAATAAATAAGATTATATCAGCTTTTGACAAGTGCTGTGCATGACGAAGGTGTGGGGGACTAGGAGGTGCCTCGTAACAGGGACGTCCATGAAAAGGTGATGCTTACATGTACAAATGGCTATATTTAACATGGATAACCAACAAGGACCTATGGTGTAGCACACGGAACTCTGCTCAATGTTACGTGGCAGCCTGGATGGGGGGTGAGTTTGGGGGAGAATGGTTAATGTATGGCTGAGTCATTCTGTGCATCCAAAAAATATTGAATATATTAATCATCTATTTGCCAATATAAAATAAAAAGTTGAAAAAAAAAGGTGATGTTTGAGCTGAGACCTGAAGATAAGTAAGTACTGGACTGTGTAAAGATCTGGTGGGTAGGTGAAGGAGAGTCTCTTTTAGGCTAATGGAGTTAGGAAATATCCATTAAACAAATGTGCCTTCAGGCCTTGATCACTTAGCCTACTCATAAAAGGACTTGACCATCAGTCAAGATAGGCTGTGTTCTGCTATAATAGTAAGTGATTCCCAATCTCAGTGGTTTAGAGTGATACAGGCTAACATGGCAATCGTGGCATGCGTCCATAGCGTACTGGGGAGAGGGGGTGTTTCTTTAGGTCTCCTTACCCTGGGACTCAGGGTGATGGAACAGCCTAGATCTTTTTTTTTTTTTCACTTGGTGGTATTGGGTCTTAGTTGCAGCATGCGAATTCCTAGTTATGGCATGTGAGATCCAGTTCCATGACCAGTAATTGAACCTGACTGTCTGCTTTGGGAGCATGGAGTCTTAGCCACCGGACCACCAGGGAAGTCCCCAGCCTGCATCATAATTTTGTGGCAAATGAAAGGAGAGGAAGAGATGACGATCACACACTGGCTCTTACAGCCTTTAACTGGAAGAGACCGCAGACATTGTATTGCCCAAAGAGGGTCACATGCGCACACCTAACTAAGGGTTCACGTAGTGCAATCCTGCATTGTATCAGAAGAACAAAAATGTTTAGTGAATGGCACTAATGACACATTACGTGGGAAGAGTAACGAATTTATGTTTCTCGCATATCTGGTGCATGAAATCAAGAATTTACACTTTCAAAGTCTGTCAGTGAGCCCAGGCAGTTTGGGCATAGTCTTGCTGAGCTCTCTGAACAAAGGAGCAAGCTTGACTTCTGCTGTGAACACCCCCGTCTTAGTCTGCTCAGGCTGTTAGAATACCACAAACGGGATGGCATCAACATCAGAAACTTATTTCTCCCAGTTTTGGAGTCTGGAAAGCTCAAGGCTGTGGTTTGTCCTCATGACCTCATTCAAACTTGATGACCTCCCGAAGGTCCCACCTCCAAATATGCCATCATATTAGTGGTTGGGGCTTCAACATGAAACTTTGAGGAAGGACACAAACATTCAGAACTTCGTAAGCCCTTTCTGTCACAAGGCGGCCTTTCAGAGCCATTTTTCTATCTGAACATTCTCCACTTACCCTGAAATGAAGGACACTGTGGGCAACAAAATCTCCAAAGATCTGGCAGCCAAACAAATGTGCCTTTATTTCTATTACCTTAGGACCCCAGAGCCATAGAGAGAGAGGTCCAAGGAGCCAAAGTACCCATGAGATCACACGGAAATGCAGAGAAAGTCAAGATCTTCGAGGGTGAAGTAAATGTCCATTGACAGACGTTCTTGGCTCTTCCTCCAGGCTCAGAAGTCTGAGAGGAAAGAGACAAACCTGGCCCCACACCTCTCAGCCTCTGCTCTCCCTCAGCAACCAAAATCCAGCGAGAGATGCTTCATCTCCCCAAGTCTCAGTTCCCTGAAGCACATGCTTCAAAACGCTCAAAGAGCAACCGAGAAAAGCCTCTGAACTCATAGGTGTCTGAGCTGGGGCCTCAAGGAGAGCTCAGAAAGCGTTAGGGAAGCCAGGCTCTGGTTTCTAATGACAGTGGGGAAATGCCAGAAGAAGGGTGGGCAGAAGGGGAAGATGAAAGATTGGAAGCATTTCTGAAGAAAGAGCCCGAATGAAGTGAGTGTGAGGAGAGGTGGGTGAGAGACACAGAAAGCGAAAGGAATGAGGCAGAATGAGTGCAGGGGAGAACAGGTATCCACGGAGCAGTGTGGCCATCAGGTCACACGGAAGCCAGCTTGGCACAGCGCCGCCTGCTGGCCACTCCCACCTTGGGGAGAGGAGAGGTTGGTTTGTCGCTGTTAGGTTGGGGTTAGGGTCGTGCCTTTTAAAGCTGAAGACTCAAGAGTGGGCAGAAGCAGTGGGTGCAGGATTTGGCTGATGAATGGCTGGTCCCCATTTCTCTGTCGATCCTGGAGAGCCAGGGTTAAGGATACTCACCCTCTCTTCGGCTCACAGCACCCTGATTTTCATATGGGGACCTTCCTTACCAATGCTTAACATCTTCGCTCTGTTACATGGTGCCAAGTTTGGACAGGTAAGCCAGGTTTGGCCAATATGAAGAAAGCATCAACCAAATGGTCTGGAGGCTGAGATGTGACCCAAACTGAACCAATCACACTAATAAGCCTCTTCTGGCTGCAAGCTTTCTGCCCAGTTTTCCCCACGTCTACTAATTTGGCGTCTTCCCATGGCCACAGCCCAAATCCAGTGTCCTAATGTGTGATTTGAAAGCTAGCCCTGCTATTTACAAAGTGTGAGGCTTTGAGTAAGTTTCTCAAGCTCTCTGTGCTTATTCCCTCATCTGTAAAATGGGAATAATCGTATTATTTATCTCATCAGATTGTTGGCAAAATTAATGCATCAACAGCTGTCAGTTGCTTAGAATGATGCCTCGCACATAGCAAGCTCTCAATAAGCATGAGCCAGCTCACCCCGTCTCTTATCCCATTTGCTGGCCCAGGAAGAGGTGCAAAACAGTTGCCACAGAGTCTCTCCCTGCTGTGCCTACTCTTATTAGAGTACTGGGCTTTCCTCCCACACCTCCTGTGACCTTAAAAACCTGCAAAGGGCAAAGGGAGTCTTGATGTATGGGGCAAGATTCCAAGGTGCATCCAGCCATGGCCCCAGAGGGGTGAGGCGAGCATCCCGTCTTCATGGCAGCTGGAAAGGCGTGGGCTCCGAAGGGCACAGCAGCTGCAGGGCTGGCGGTCAGCAGGAAGGGCTTTCTGCAGCTGGGCAGCGAACAGCTTCAAAAAGGACAGCACATCAGTCCCTCCACGCTCTGAAACTTCTCCAAAGGGCTTGGAACCATTTAAAAGTTTATTTGTGGGTCTACTGCCTGCATAGGAATTGAATTATACACCCCTGAATTATATACTCTAACTACAGTCTCCTCCTCTTCATTTTATTTTCTGAAGTCTTAAATTGTCTATATAAAAAAGACAAAAGGTGAACTAGTCGGGGACAATAAGCTAAAAAACTCTGATGTCTCCAGTACTCCGCTTGCTGGGACCTTTCCTGCAGTGATGATGCTGTTTACCTTGGACATGTGGTGGGGTAGCCCTCCAAATGCCCAGGATTCGTTTTCAACTCCCCCATGTCAGAACACACAGTTCTTTCTTCATGGACCCTCCACTCAGCTTGTTACCATAGAAACTGCTGCCTGTGTCAGAGCACCTCTGAGAGGGTAGGAAGGAGGCATGAGCTGTTACCATGGCAACACGCATCTCCTCAGCAGCAGCCCACACTCGGTGCCATCTTGATTCCAAAGAGGGAAAAATGGTCATGGGGATGCCTGAGTAGTTTCCCCAGGCCGGGAAGTGGGAACTCAAATTACTGATCCTTATCAGGAATTCAGGCAGCTCTGCCTACAATGAAAGAATCAGAAAAGTTCATTTCAGAGTCCTGAGATGACCACAGGGGTCAGAACCATTTGAAGTCAAAGTACCAGTGAGGCCACTTGTGTCACTGAAAAAGTTTAAGTGTTAGTTAATCCTAATGTTTCCACTAACTTTGTACTCGCGCGACTAATGCACACAGCATCAGGGTTAACAGTAAGGTGAGGAGCCAGACTCCATGGAATCAAATGCTGGCTTTGTCAAGTATGGACTCTGACCTCAGACAATGAGTCTGTGCCTCAATTTTCTAATCTGTAAGATTATAATAACAGTCCCTAATTCACAGGGTTTCTATGAGCAATAAGTCGCTGAGTTTTATGGCAAGCTCTAATCCCATCATATAATAATTCCCTAGTAAACGTTAGCTCTTATGATTAACACTAGTAATAATGTGATAGTAGTTATGAGTGCTTCGGAGAAGGCAATGGCACCCCACTCCAGTACTCTTGCCTGGAAAATCCCATGGACGGAGGAGCCTGGTGGGCTGCAGTCCGTGGGGTCGCTAAGAGTCGGACACGACTGAGTGACTTCACTTTCACTTTTCACTTTCATGCATTGGAGAAGGAAATGGCAACCCACTCCAGTTTCTTGCCTGGAGAATCCCAGGGACGGGGGAGCCTGGTGGGCTGCCGCCTCTGGGGTCTCACAGAGTCGGACACGACTAAAGCGACTTAGCAGCAGTAGCAGCAGCAGCAGTTATGAGTGCTTAACTGACCGCAAGCATGTGCTGAGCTCGTTACTTGCAGTATGACCTTCAGTTCTTCAGTAACCCCATGAGGATGTGCTGTTTTTTCCTGTACAGACCAGAAGCAGAGGCCACGCTAATCAGTACTATCTCTCTAGAGCCTGCATTCTCAATGGGACAAAATCACCCCCAGGGGGGTAAAAATTGGCCCCTGGGAGGACAGGGGTAAAGAGAAAAATCTCTCTTTCTTTAGGCATAAGCAGAGATGTATATAGTATGTAAACAGACATACAGTGTATCTGTGGTACTAATATTTCATGGAAGGCAAATAAGGAAAAATGTCTAAAAATACTTTTGATAAAGGTGATCGGTGATAATGAAACAGGGTTGAGAAATTAGCTCACAGGAAGATTTGGGAAGCTAAACTGAGGCAAATCCAATGCCAGCCTGCATTCCCTACAGGCTGTCACGGCCAGAATGTCCTGACCATCATCCTTTTATACCACCTAGGTATTAAGGACAGGCAGGAGAAAGTACACCTTCCATAGTGACCTTGGAAGAAATGAGTCCAACATTCAAGAAATTGTTCTGAGCTTGTGAGAAGCAAGACCCCATGTAAATCTGTAGGATCGCTGTGATTCCTGCACTGATGATGAAGTCTGAAGTTGCCTGGGAGTCAAGTCCCAGAGCTCCTCTCTGACCTGTGAAAGGACAGAGAGCAAAGGCTGGGGTCGGGGAAGCTGGCAGGGGCCAAGGAGGAGCCAGCAGACTCCTGCCTCAGTCTCCCCCGCTGCTGGGGTGGAAGATTTCCCGCCCCGACTAGCGCTCAGGTGTATGGGGAAAAACTGACAGGGCTAAATCTTCCTGGAAACATTTCCCAAAGGCCTGGAAGCTTTTCTATCCCCATCACCTAAGTAGATAACCTCTGGGCGTTGAGCTTCTAATTGGAAGAAACAGCACCTGAGGGCTGGCAGGTGGCAATGGCCACAGGGCAGTGAAATGGGAGACTCGGAGCCCATGATGACATCCCCGTGATACACACCACCCCCCGCCCACACATCTGCCCCTGGATATGTGAACAAAACCACTCAGCAGTAACGAAAATCAACCTGGATACTGATGATATGCAACATTTCAGGATTTGCTCAGCAACTTCATGTCCATCAGAGCAAGGAAAAATCTCTGCCACTGATTATATAATTACAAGAAGTAGCAAAGAGAGGGAGCAGGACCCATTCAACATTTCCCCAGAGGGGCCCCATAGCCCAGAGACCTTCAGACTGTTTTCTTTGGTTGTAACTAAACTTAGGAGGGACTCCTTACACCATAAACAGGGATGTACACACACCTAAGTGTTGAGTTGAAATCAAGTGTCGAGAAAGAATAAAAGTTCTTAATATGGACAATGCTCTTTGATGTTCCCATTTGGAACCTGATGTAGTCTATTTTCACAAGTGCATGATTCACTAAAACGACTTTGTGGGTCACAAGCCAAGATGTGAAGAAAGCTGTGGACGATGACATGTGACTCTTTAGAACACCAATGCACAGATGTTAAGAACCTGCGCTCCGGAATCAGACTCCCTTGGTTCAAGATCACTGCTATAGAGAATTCAGCCAAGTTACTTACCTTCTCTAATCTTCATTTCCTTCCTGACAAGGTGGGAGTCATGTTTGTAGTATCTAAGTCCCAAGGACTGCTCTGAAATTAACTGAAATAGTGCTTATAAGGCACTTAACACCATGCTTGACACGGCATAGAAAACAGCCTCTAAATAGTATCATCATTATTAGTGTTGCTATTGTGGTTGTTACTGCTTTTAAATCATGCAGGAGGAATATACACTGAAGTGTGGTCATTTGGGAGTTCAAGGCTGGATAAAGCAGTGGTGGAAATGAAGCCAGGACATCATGAAGGATGATCCCTAATGTATTGAATAGTAAGAAGGGGAGGGTGGGGAACAGAGTGGGGAGAACCCAGGGTGGGTTGGAAGGGGTGCAGTTCCTTCAACAGGCTGCTGTGTGTGTTGGGGTGGGGGTCAGCCTTAGAAATCCTCACATATGGATTTTTTTCTTGCAAAAGTCTAGAACTGACTTGTTTTCAAATCACAGTCAGTTGCACCATTAATTCCAGAAGAGAGCGTGGTGGTCTAGGTGAACCTGGAGGCTCGTGATGCACTAATAGAAAATTACACCCTTGGCTTTCTGACTGCCAATCACAGCACAAGGATGATATTAAATATGTGTCTGAGCACACAGTTTACCCTGCTCCTGACTCACAGGCTGTGTTTATTGAACAGCTGAAATTGCTGGTGAACCTGCAGAAATAGCCCAGTTTGGCTAAAAATCACGGTGTTCAGGCCAGAAGCTATATGCCAGCTCCTTGCCCTTGCCCTCACCCCACAGGACAGCCGGTCCAGGCACTCCCAGAGCCAGGTGGTCAAGGGAGAGGTGTTGGGGGGGTGCGGGTGGTGGTGCAGGGGGTCAGGGGGGTGCAGGGGGTGGGCTGTGCACATGAGGAGGGCAGCAAAAACAGATGGCTTTCAGGAGTGGTGAACAAGGCCACTGTTTCCCCAAACTGAGCACTGCTTGTTCCTGAGGCGCAGCATGAGAAAGGAAGAGATAGTCATGGTGATGATCGCAGTAATATAAAAATGACTGGCATCTGTTAAACATTTGAGCTGTTTAACTGCACAGTCACATTTACTCTTCATAATAACTGTGCAGCGTAGCCGTTACTATTACCCCCACTTTACGTAAGAGGAGCCTGGACTCAGACATGTCAGGCAACCAGCTGGCCAGTGGCTGAGTGGGGACTTGGACAGTTTGACTTAAAGCAACATCCCAAGGGAGGGAGCCAGCGGAGCGCATCTTCTATGGAGGGGGATAGTCTTCTGAACCGGGCTTGGAGCTGTCCCTCCTTTTCCAGGTTCAGATGCCGGGGAGGAGGGGTTGTTGACATCTTCAGACAAGCTGGGGTGTTGAGGAGGAGTGGGAAGAGCAGGAAGAAGGGCTGGAAAGCTTTGCTTGAATATTGTCTTTCCAAGAAGTATAGACTAAAATATGTGCTCTGGAATTGCCTTTTAGCTTTGACAATAGGGACATTGAGACTCAGAAAGGGGAAGTGACTTGCTGAAGGCTACACAACCAGTTAGTGGCAGAGACAAGACGAGGACTTTCAGGCCAGAATGCTGCTTCCACAGTCCCAGTGACCACAGTGGAGGTAACAGCAATATAATAAACATTTATTGAGTGTCTATTATCCACCAGACACCATACCAGTTACATGTATAAACTCGATTATGCCTCACAACATCCTGATTCATGTATACGTGCTAAGTCGCCTCAGACATGTCCTACTCTTTGCGACCCTATGGACTGTAGCCCAGTAGGCTCCTCTGTCCAAGGGATTCTCCAGGCAAGAATACTGGAGTAGGTTGCCATGCCCTCCTCCAGGAGATCTTCTCCACCCAGGGATCGAACCCAGGTGTCTTGCATTGCAGGCAGATTCTTTACCGCTGAGCCACCAGGGAAGCCCCCAAAACCTGATCATGTCAGTTGTATTATTATTTACATGAGAAAACAGCGGCACAGAGAGGTTAAGCCACTTGCTCAAGATCACACAGCCAGGAAATGCCCTGGGTCCATCAAAGCAGACGAGGGAGTTACTGTCCTTCCCTGTTTCCTTTGCTCAGTTTATTTGGCCCAAATTCCTCCCGATTCCAGTTGCCCACAGCTGCCTCCCCACGCCCCTTGAAGAGAACTCTAGGGATCCTTTCTCTCTGATTTCAAGAAGTCTA
This sequence comes from Redunca redunca, assembly GCA_006410935.1. Lineage (NCBI taxonomy): Eukaryota > Metazoa > Chordata > Mammalia > Artiodactyla > Bovidae > Redunca > Redunca redunca. Next base: position 273,062 of record SJYQ01000837.1, on the reverse strand, counting down.
GGCTGATGGGTATGGGAAGGTGTGGCAGGAAGCCAAGCCAGCAGGACAAGGAGCAGGGCTCCTGCTCTTCCAAACTGAGAGCTTTCTAACAGCTGCAGCCTTGCCGGCTGCTCGGTGGCTGATGGCTGAAAGGAGGTCGTGGGCTGGGCTGTCGGGCTCGCGCTGTGTAAGTCTGATAGCTCTGCACCGTCCCCGCAGATTCCACTCTGAATCGGGTGTCATCTTAGACGGAAAGGCTTTTGTTTAATTTGGGTTATCTGGGTGGCAGTTGTTTTTTTCAGCTTCACCTTACCCTTTTTATAGCCGTAGATAATCTTTCTTTCCACCGACAGGCCCAGAAATGTAACTGTATTTATGGGTCAGGCTTCGCAGACGATCATCACTCAGAGGATGAAGACAGAGCAGTAACTCACCGCGGCAGCCGAGGCACCTTCACACACTCGGCTTCTCTCCCCGAGCTGGCTCACATGGGAGGGGGTTGTGAAGGTGACCCCCCACCACCGTGGAATCGGAGATGAGATCTCAGCCCGGTCAGGGAAGGAGCAGCTGGGAGGCCCAGAGGGGACTGGGTGAGGTGGTTAACGACCTGCTTCCAGCGCCATGTGACCTGCGCCAGGTTCTTGGTCCCCCGCTCTGGAGTCAGACCCTCAAGTTCAAATTCTGACTGATTCACTGACTGGCAATATGATCTGAGCAAGTTACTCAAACTCCGCAAGTCTCAGTGTCCCCTGCAAAATGGGGATGGTAGCCACACGCCATGAGATTATTACAAGGATGTAAGGAATGGAAAGCACTGAACAGTTCCTGGCACACCAGGAGGCTTGGAATACGTTAGGTGTTATTTGAAAGAATGTAGATGAATCTTAAAACATCATGTTGAGTGAGAGAAGCCAGACACAAAAGAGCACATACTGTCTGGTTTCCTTGAGAGGAAGTTCTAAAACAGGCAGGAGAAATCTATGGTAAAAGACATTAAAACAGCAGTTCTTGAGGTGGGAGGTGGGGACAGATGGACCAGGAACGGATGCAAGGGGTCTTGCAAAGGTAATGGAATTGTCCTGTGTCTTAATAGGGGTGTTCATACATTTGTCATCAAAACTCATTGAACTGAGATCTAAGACCTGAAGTTTACTGTATATAAACTATACCCTCATTAAAAATTACAAGTAAAGTCATTACCATTCATTATTATTCTTGTGTTTAACATTTTGTGTCCTACGATCAGTCTTAATGAGGAGTCCTTCATTGATGGAGACCAAACCAGATTAAACAAAAAAGGGGAATTTATTGACTCTCTTCCTTGAAAAGTCCAAAAGAGTTTGGCTTCAGGAGCAGCTGTGTTCAACGGCTATGTCATTCACCTCTCCGGTAGATGCAGATGGCATTAGCTTCCCAGCCTGCACTGTGGTGGTCAGAAGATTCAGAGCAGCCTATCCGGTGAAGTAGTTTGAAAATCACAAGCACTGACAGTAAGAGTTCCAAGAAGGAGTCGTCAGCACCCAGGTAGAGAGACCTTCGTCCGTCAGCCGCCTGCAGGTTCATTGTCCAGAGCCCTGAAGGAGGCTCCTTATAAGCCCCAAACCAAGCCTGAACAGGAGACGCTGAGTTTACCCCATCGGGAAGTACGCATCACCCTCCCCCACAAGCCCCTGTCCTCTGCCCAGCTGCTGCGGTGTCCTTTAACATCTTTAGGGCAGAATTTAAGCGTATTCTTCAATGCACTTCCATGTCAGAGAATCACCCTTATGACGGGGTCATCCACACATACTAAGACCTCCGGAAAGGAGGGCTCGTTACACCGTATTTGTGATAAAAACACTACAGAAATAGTCAAGTGTTTATGATCAAGGAGATGGTTGAACACATTAAGGTACATTTAGATTATGGAATGCTTGGTGGTCTCTAAAAAAAGTGAAGTAGGTCAATAGATCTGCTTCTTGGGGGAAAAAAAAGAGTACATTGATGAACAAACCATTTATTCAGCTAGCATTCAACACACATGATTGGCCACCTACCCAGGACTTCTTCTGGGAACTGTAAAAAAAAAAAATGAATAAATGGAAATTTCATTTAAATAGAGTTGGTAGACTAAAAAGGGGAGTTCTCACACCCTATGACCACAGCAGAGCCCAGCAGGAAGAAGAAAGACCTCTCTTATCTCTTGCCTCGGATTTGGTCAGTGGAAAGCCATGGACTCTGTTTACTAGAGCCCTCCTGCCTTCCTTTCCCTCTATAAAAGCCCTTGCCCTGCGGGGACTTGTGTGTGGCTCACCACAGTGGCAGACCCCAAATTGCAGTTCTCTGTTGATCCTGAATAAACTCATCTTTACTGGAGAAATATCTGGCTGTCTTTTTGTTTTAGGTCAACAGAGCAACAAGGAGCAAGACAGACACAGTCCTGGTTCTCATGGGCCTGTTTTTGGTACAGAAAACGTTGGTGTCATATCCTCATAAAATGCCTACTAATGGCCACTGTCCCCAGAGTGTGGGATTTGGGGAAGGCCACAGAAGGTGGGGGTGGTGGGGAAGAAGGAGGATGGTGTTTTCACTTCTTCCATTGTGTATGTCTGTGCTATTTGTTATTTGAATATTTTCACATGGAATATTTATCACTTTGTAATTTCTGTAAAACCAATAGAGGAAGCAAACTAAATGAACTGCATGTACCCGTGAGCCCACATCATCCACAAAGAGCCAGGCTGGAAGGAGATAGAGCAGGGATAGGGAGAATCCGTATAAGAGAGTGGTCTTCCCCTGTTCCCAGGGGGCAGCTGAAAGGAAACTGCTTTCAGAGTCAGCAAGTCACTGTGTTTCCTTCCCCCAGTGCTCCCGTTCCAGAGCCCAGGCCTGGCCTGAGAACATGGCCCCTTGTGGTCCTGTGCGTAGAAGGGGCAGACACCAGCCAGGATGCACTGTTCCCTCCTTGGGAGAGGAGGAAGGCTCTGTCCCTGCCTTCACTGGGACTTCATCATCTTCTCCAGGGCCCCCATCCTGTGCCTTCCTGCACAGAACAATCCAGAACCCTGGTATAATCCTGCAGAATTCAAGTGCTAACTGTTCTGCTCCTGAGCAGTGTAACCCCAGGCAACTCCCTCCAGCTCTCTCTGACTCAGCTTTCTCATCGCTAAAGGGGAGAGGATCATAATGATAGTGTTCTGAGGTTCTGATAATGAATGTGCTGAGGGTTTAGTAAGCTGATACATGTCAAGTGCTTAGAATAGTGCCCAGCACACAGCAAGAATTCAGTGAGTGTTAGCTTTATAGTTGTTGTTATGATTGCCTCTTACCGTGGTGATCTTACTATGCAAGAAGTAGAACAAGTTTTTACTTGGCTGCAGTGGCTTGAGCTATTATTGTCATTCAGTAAATCTGCCCTCAGAGTTGAATATCTCAAACCCAGAAGGCCTTAGAAATATACAACCCAACCTCCCACTTTACAGATAGAACCACTGAGGCCCAGAGAGGCCAGAACTCAGGTCCTGAAACTCACTGGGAGTATGGATTCGTCCCTCTGCCCCTGTGTTAAAGAGTGTGTAGGCAGAAAGGAGAGCTCTGAGGGTGTGCTAACTTGATTTGTACTAAAATTTCCCTGCTTTTCTCTTGTGGGTATGACTAGATGTAAATTTCTTGCTGTCACGTGTACTTTCATCTTGGACCACTGTCATGGTTAATTTTATGTGCCAGCTTGGGCGGATCACAGGGAACCCAGATATTTGGCTAAATGTTATTTCTGGATATGTTTGAGTGTTTCCAGATTAGATTGGCATTTGAGTTGGTAGACTCAGTAAAGTAGATGGCCCTCCCCAACGTGGGTGGGCGACATCCCATCCACTGAGGGCATGAGTAGAACAAAAGGAAAAAGAAAGGAGAATTTTTCCTTCCCTGCCTGACTGCTTGAACTGAGGCTTTGGTCTTCTCCTGACTTTGAAATGAGAATTATACCATCAGTTCCCCTCGTTCTCAGCCCTTCCAACTCAAACTGAATTACACCAACAACTTTCCTAGGTTTCTGGTTTATAGACAGCAGGTCATAGGATGATTCAACCTCATAATTATGTGAGCCATATATAGCCAATCTACATATGTGTGTATATGTAGATATTTATATAACCATGTATTTTTTTAAACTTTTATTTTGAAATAATTTTAGACATAGAAGAATCGCAAAGATAGCATAATGTTTCCATACATATACCTTTCATCCAATCTCCCCCAATTTTAATGTCTTATATAACCATATACAGTTGTCAAAACTAAGAAATTAATATTGATGTAATACTGTTAACTAAACTATAGGTTCTGTTTGGATGCCCTTTTTCTGTTCCAGAATCCAATCCAGGCCATCACATAGCATTCAGTCATCATCTCCTTAGTCTTCTCTAATCTGTGACAGTTCCTCAGTCTTATCTTGTCCTGCATGACCTTGACTTTTGAAGAATACCATAGGCTATTTGAATTTGGCTGGAGATTTCTTGTGATTAGATGAGGCTGTAGAGTTGGGGAAGTATACCACAAAGACGAGTTCTTCTCATCCCGTCATGTCAGGGGATACCAACATGCCTTACTGCTAGTAATGTTAACTTTCATCGCTTGGTGAAATTGGTGTCAATCATGTTTCTCCCTATAAAGTTACTGTTTTCCCCTTCCCATACTCTGTGAATTAGATGTGACTCACAGAACCCAGCTCACACTCAAGGATACAGGAGATAAGCTCACCCTTCTGGAGCAAAGCCTGTCAAAGAGCTTGTATTCAGTTCAGTTCAGTCGCTCAGTCATGTCCAACTCTTTGCGACCCCATGGACTTCAGCACACCAGGCCTCCCTGTCCATCACCAACTCCTGGAGTTTACCCAAACTCATGTCTATTGAGTCAGTGATACCATCCAACCATCTCATCCTCTGTCGTCCCCTTCTGCTCCTGCCTTCAATCTTTCCCAGCATCAGGGTCTTTTCCAATGAGTCAGCTCTTCGTATCAGGTGGCCAAAGTATTGGAGTTTCAGCTTCAACATCAGTCCTTCCAATGAATATTCAGTACTGATTTCCTTTAGAATGGACTGGTTGGATCTCCTTGTAGTCCAAGGGATTCTCAAGAATCTTCTCCAACACCACAGCATCAATTCTTCAGTGCTCAGCTTTCTTTATAGTCCAACTCTCTCATCCATACATGCTGCTGCTGCTGCTAAGTCGCTTCAGTCGTGTCCAACTCTGTGCGACCCCAAAGACGGCAGCCCAAAGACAGGCCCCCCCCATCCCTGGGATACTCCAGGCAAGAAAACTGGAGTGGGTTTCCATTTCCTTCTCCAGTGCATGAAAGTGAAAAGTGAAGGTGAAGTCACTCAGTTGTGTCCGACTCTTCGCGACCCCATGGACCACAGCCTACCAGGCTCCTCCGTCCATGAGATTCTCCAGGCAAGAGTACTGGAGTGGGGTGCCATTGCCTTCTCCAATCTATACATGACTACTAGAAAAACCATAGCATTGACTAGACGGACATTTGTTGGCAAAGTAATGTCTCTGCTTTTTAATGTGCTATCTAGGTTGGTCATAACTTTTCTTTCAATGAGCAAGTAAGTGTCTTTTAATTTCATGGCTGCAGTCACCATCTGCAGTGAAAGCTTGTATTAGTAGGTATATATTAAATCCACCACAGTAATTAATTAATATTTGAAATGAGATACTTTGAGGCAAATATCCTATTTCTCCTTAAAATTTTCCCATGAATTTTAGCACATACTGGTGGATTTTGCCTGCAGCAATGAATACTGCAGTGCTCTAATAGTGATTTTCTATTCTCCTCACTCCTTCTCCAATTATTAATTGGAATTCTTCTTAAGGGAGAGTCAGCCTTTCCCCTCCATTCATTTATTTATTCAATCATTTATTTATACAGGATGGGCTCATGACTATGTATTTTCCTTTTTGGGTTAAAATGCAAGACCATTATTATTTATTTTGTTGCTGAAAGTATTTTAGTTTGTTCATTAGGAGCTATTTCAGGTTGGTGTCTGTGACTTTTTAATATGATCCCAGCCTTTAAGGGTTTGGTTTTGTTGTTCTGTTTTTCTTTCTTCCTGCGAACAGAAATATCTTGACTATTAATCTTATTGTTATTACTATAGAGCCATATATTAAAAAAAATTTTTTTTTCCTTGCAATGAGAACTTTTTAAGGGTTTACTCTCTGTTTTTGTTTTTTTTTTATGTATTTTTTTTGGCTGTGCTGGGTCTTCACTGCTGCACATGTGCTTTTCCTGTTGTGGTGGGCGAGGGCTACTCTTCATTTCAGCGCACAGGTTCAGCAGCTGTGGTGCACCGGCTTAGTTGCAGGTGGCACGTGGAATCTTCCCAGACCAGGAATTGAACATGTGTCCCCTTCATTGCCAGTGAACTCCTATCCATTGTACCACCAGGGAAGTCCTGAGCCATGTATTTTTAACGCATCAATTAGACATGTTAGTCTTCAGCTCGAAACCTTCTAGTGGTTCCCGTTGTACTCAGACTAAACCCAGAGATTTCCCTCAGCACATGAGCCCCTGTGTAATCTGACCTCACTTTTCTTGCTCTCTGTTTCTTGCTGAGCTTAGCTCCCTCTGGGTTTCTTCTTACACCTGTGACATACCTAGTTTGTTATCTGCAAGTCCTTTGCTCCTGGGGCCCCTCTGCCTGGAGTATCCTTGCCCAGTTGTCACCTTGGCTAGCTCCTCGTCATTCAAGCCGAAGCCCAAGGAGGCCTCCCTGACCGTGAGTGAAGTGATAGGAATACTTAGAGGAGTGACTGGGGAAAATTTAATGAAGGCTTATTTTACGGAGGTACGGATGGACTTACAGGAAGCATCGGGGATGAGCCAGATGGGGGGCGTTACTGATCCCTGGCTTGGAGGGGCAAGAGGAGGAAAGAATGCCAACAGTGCTTGGCAAGAGCTGGGACCACAGGTTCAGGAACTCAACCACTGCCCAACCCGTGGTCCAGGCTGGGTCAGAGGCGGGTCCTGGAGTGTACTAACCTTTGCCTCCCACTCTTCAATCTCCTGTGAGTGTCCTCCATTGGCCAGACCCCACAGGGAGAACAAAGAGAGGACATGTCTGCTACTGTACCCCACAGAGTTCAGCCTCCTGGTAATACAGGGCAGGGGAGAGAAGAGGTCTGCAAGAGACGATGGAGAATACCACCCATTCTAACCACCCAACCAGACCGTACCCATCATTTCATCTTGTTCATTCCCCACCCTTCCGTGTATTTATCACTATCAGAAACTGTTCTATTTATTTACTGCTTGTTTCCTCTACTCCCCACCTCCAACATAATGTGATTTCTGTGGAGAAGAGGCCATCTTGTTCACCACCATATTCACAATCTCTGGCACATTGTAGGTGTTCCATAAATGAAAGAAAGTGAAAGTCACTCAGCCGTGTCCAATTCTTTGGGACCCCATGGACTATACAGTCCATGAAATTCTCCAGGCCAGAATTCTGAACTGGGTAGTCTTTCCCTTCTCCAGGGAATCTTCCCAACCCAGGGATTGAACCCAGGTAGACCACATTGCAGGTGAATTCTTTACCAGCTGAGCCACAAAGGAAGCCCAAGAATACTGAAGTGGGTAGCCTATCCCTTCTCCAGGGGATCTTCCCAACCCAGGAATCAAATCGGGGTCTCCTGCACTGCAGGTGGATTCTTTACCAACTGAGCTATCAGGGAAGCCCATAAATAAATCCCATAAATAGTGTGCATAAATAAAAAGTGAACCCATGTTCAAAGGCCAAACCTCACATTTGGGCCCATGGTACTCCCAGCTGGCTTTTCTCCTTTCAGAATGCTTCTGTGGTAGGGATGATCTGGGTTGGAATCACACTCTCGTCACACTGTCCTCATCAGCACGCAGAGCTGACTTTCGGTGCAGCATTGACATGCCATCTCTCTCCCCCTTCCTTCTCTGAGGCCCAGCTCCACCTCCCTCCTAACCTCACCATTCCTGTTTGAATGCAGGTACCCATTGCCTTCCACTGCTAGCCACTGCTAGGCCTGTGCTGTCCTCTGAAGCAGCCACTAGCCATGTTTACCCAGCACTTGAATTGTGGCAGCCAAATTGAGATGTGCTAAGTGTAAAGCCAGATTCCAAAGAGTTAGCATGAATAAGAGAATGTGCCTATCTCAGTTACATGTAAATGATAACATATTGCAGGTATTTGGTTAGATAAAATACATTATGAAAATTAATTTCACCTGACTTCACTTTTTAAATCTAGTTTCTGCTGCTGCTGCTAAGTTGCTTCAGTCATGTCCGACTCTGTGTGACCCCACAGACGGCAGCCCACGAGGCTCCCCCGTCCCTGGGATTCTCCAGGCAAGAACACTGGAGTGGGTTGCCATTTCCTTCTCCAATGCATGAAAGTGAAAAGTGAAAGTGAAGTCACTCAGTCATGTCTGACTCTTAGCGACCCCACGGACTGCAGCCCACCAGGCTCCTCCATCCATGGGATTTTCCAGGCAAGAGTACTGGAGTGGGGTGCCATTGCCTTCTCCGAATTTAGCTTCTAGGAAATTTGAAATTACATATGCAGCTCACAGGGCTTCCCTGGTGGCACAGTGGTAAAGAAACTGCCTGAAATGCAGGAGACCAGGGTTCAAGCCCTAGGTTGGGAAGATCCCCTGGAGGAGGGCATGGCAACCCACTCTAGTATTCTTGCCCAGAGAATCTCCGTGGACACAGGAACCTGGTGGGCTACAGTCCATAGGGTCACAAAGAGTCAGACACGACTGAAGTGACTGAGCACACATGTGGCTCATATTCTATTTCTATTGGACAGAGCTGCCCCAGATGAACTGTTTCCATGAGGCATCGTTTCATTTGCTGCAGCATTCCTGGCACAGAGCATGGCGTCTTAGTAGAGATAATAAATACCTACTGGGACAAAGAGACAAAGTTTGTGATTACCAAAGAGGACTCCAGGCAATTGTCCCGATCCAGAGATCAAACTCAAGACTCTTGTGTCTGCTGGATTCTTTGCCACTGTGCCACCTAGGAACCTCAAACAGAGGGACCTATATTCAGTATCTTGTAATAACCTATAATGGAAAAGAATCTGAAAAATAATATATATACATACATATGAGTGTGTGTGTGTGTAACTGAAACTAACTATACTTTGCTGTATACCTGAAACTAACACAATATTGTAAATCAACTATATTTCAATAAAAAAGATAGGAAAAAAATACCTCTTGGATACAGGAACATTCCCCACTAGAAGTCTTCCTCAAAGGGATTGTGGACTTCTGGAGGACAAATCAGGGCCTATCTGCCTGGGAGAAAGGGAGGGTACCCGAATCTCAAAGAGACTGCGAGTGGCACGCATTTGCTGAGTGAAGTTTATTGGGGCAAGATTGAAAGCTGACTGCAGCTCCAGGAACCAAACCTGGTAGGGACTGATGTGTGAAACAGGAAGTAAGGTCAAAAGACCAGACTGGAGTATATGAGGTGTTACCTTTCTACTAAGAATGGCCCGCTCAGGGATTGCAGGAAACACATGCCTCTTACAGAAAGAGCTCAAGACCCTAGAGACCTGTTTTGCTCTGCAGGGAGGAGGCCATGTGCCAGTTTTCTTGACAGGAAGATACTTGTGGGTGCTGGCTCTGCACATGTTTACCTGACAGATGGGGAAAATATGTAACCTTTTCTGCTGCAGGAGGTTGTAAAAGGAAGAGCTATCGGCCTCTCCCCAGAGGCAGAGCTTGAGCCAGACATTGTCGTGAACACTTTAGAATTGTTATTTCATAAATCCCTTCAATGCCTCTGTGAGGCAGGTTGTATTACCAGCTCTGCTTTACTGATGAGGAAAATGAAGCTCCAAGAAGTGAAGTAACTTAGCCCACGTCTCAGAGAGGCAGTGGCAGCGTCAGCAGCAGGATGAAGTTTCTTGCTTCTTTATCCAGTGTACTGTAAGCTGCACCATACTGAGTCCATCCCTAAATTGAAAGAGGGGGAGAAAGAGAAGGAGAGTTTGAGGGGTCTGTAATTCATGGGTTTCTTCCTTCAGTGATAGAATTTTTCAGTGATAATTTTTTCAATTTTTTGATTTCTTCAATTTTTCAATTCTTTCAGTGATAAGTCTTCAATGATAGGATTTTTCAAAGCAATCCAGGTGAGCTTTCCTTCAGAGCACAGCTATGTGACAAGAGCCCAGCTCTAGAATTCTAGAATCAACAGCCATCTTTCTCCATCTAACCACCGGTGTTCTGAATCCTCAAAAACAGTATTTCCCAGTTGCCCGTGCCCCTCCTTCCTCTGAGATGCTGGGAATCTTTAAGTTTCCTGTGTATACACATAAAAGAGGCCTTGGGCAGGCAGGGCCCTTGTATCAGTCAGTTACTGCTGTGTTACAGAATACCCCCAAATGGACAGATCTCTGGCGGCATCTTTGCTTCACAGATCTCGGCTCAGGGCCCAGACTGAAGGGGCAATGACTACTCAAGGAACGCTCTTCCCAAGTCAAGGGCAGAAGCACAAGTGGGTAATAGCAATCCTCTAGCACACTTTGATGCACTGGAGAAGGAAATGGCAACCCACTCCAGTGTTCTTGCCTGGAGAATCCCAGGGACGGGGGAGCCTGGTGGGCTGGCGTCTACAGGGTCGCACAGAGTCGGACACGACTGAAATGACTTAGCAGCAGCAGCAGCACACTTTGAGCCTCGGTTTATATGTCCATCTGCAAACATCTAATTGGTCAAAGCATGTCACGTGGCCCAGCTCAAAGTCAGGGCAGGGAAATTCACTTCTCCCATGGAGACTGAATGAGATGGGTGGGAGGAAATTTTGTTTGTTTGAGGATAATCCAATCTACTATGTCCTTTCATTGATCTGAGCCATATGACTATTGGTGTCAATGACGATTTGGCCAAGGAATAGAAACACACATCATGCTTCAAAGATAATAGTGGGTGTATTCTTGGTTTGTAAAATAATGCTACAAGAGATTTCTATTACATTCTGCTTCATTATTTTCTAGATTTCAATATTTCACAGGTTAAATCCCATCTCTGAAACTGAACTGCATCTGATTTGATGTAATTTGCCAATATATAAATCTCATTTTCCATTTCCAAGGTGGTGACATTTCCATTGCAATAACATGGAAACTTACCATAGCACTGGAAGAGAGCACTATTCTCCAATAGTAGTTTTCTCCCTGCATGAATTATTAATGACAAAGACTCCCCTCATAAATCTACTCACTTTTCCACGGCCTTTCCAGATTTTAGAGCTTGCTACTTTTCTAAGAGCTTTCTGTGAAGATTTGCTGTGTGTAAAGGCAAATAGGTTGGGTGTTTTTATTAGCAAGTAATCTTAGATATGTGGGTACCAGTTAGGCACAGGGCACTGCAGTAGGAAAGTAAAGAGACTGAGTGGAAAGAGACAGTGCCTACCCTCAAGGAGCTTAGAGTCTGATTGGGAAGATGATATGCTCCCTGTGCTAACACAAGCCAGCCAGGTTAGTACTGCAGTGTATGTGTGGTTCAGGTCAAACCATCACTGAAAATAAAGAGTTGAGGTCATGGAATAGCATATTTTTCCACATGTGCTCAAATCTGACCTCTGTAACTTGAATCTCAGAAGCAAATATGAAACTTAAAAAAATAATTCGGTTTTCTGAAATGATGATTTCAAATCTATCAGCAGTTCTTAGGCTTCTCCAGCATTCCTTTCAGCTAAATTTCTCATCTCATCAAGAATTTTTTTATCAACGGATGGAAGAAAACGAATTTTATTTGATAAAAGAAAAATAGAGACACTAGATGGTAGGCATTCATCTTGCTTTTGGTTCACGTTTCATTATGCATATCCATTGCATCTGACTCTCTTGCGTTAACAAATCCTTGGATGCATCGTTTTGGAGTTAAGACAATAATTTGCCTGCAAATTTGACCAAAAATCCAGTAATGCTGGAGCTCCCTCATACAGATATAATTTGTTACTGCTGTGATCGTTTTCAGTAAAATGATCCAATTACACTCCATGTAGCTTATTATTAGTTTCTCTCCCTCAACCAGCTGGAAAAGGGAAAAGAGTGTCATGCCATTAGTAAGTGGATAAAGTTTTTCTGTGCAACTCAAAGTCTGATTTTAGTAGTGAATTTTGGGGATGTTAAGCTCCAAGCCTTGTGATCACTTATTTGCTTAATAAATACATACCTTGCTAGACACTATGCTGGGTATAAAGAGGAAGAAGAGGAGTAATACAAAAAAGTAAGAAAGGAGGGCCCCAGATTCAGGGTTTGCAGTTGCCAGGCTGATGACATAAATGGCCCAAGTGGCCACAAGGCACTCAGCAAATGGGAGACCACACATTCCTGACTTCTCAGCTCTATCACTTCATGCAAACGTGAAAGGAAGAGGTGTGGCCAGATCATCTAAATTTTTAAAAGAAGCCATGAAGTTGGGCATTTGGTAAAATATTCTAATTTGAAAACTGTCTGTTGGCCTATGGCTGCTAATTGGGATGCCTCACTGGAGAGAGGACTCCTGTCCTCAAGAGCAAGTGGACACAGGTCACTTGCTACAGAGTAGAATGAGGTTAGTGGTGGGATAGATGTATCCGCAAAGTGCTGGCAAAGCAATAAGGAGGGGGAGAGCCCTCCAAGCCTGAGGTTCAGCAGAAGTCTTCCCTGTGAGATATCTGTAAGACTTCATATACTTTTTCCTTTGAAGTTCCTGCCCAAGATATGGTAATCATACTAAAATACACCCAGTTCTTATATTAAATTTAATAATTTTTGTCAACATTTATCTTGAAAATATTTGAATTTTGCAGTTTTCATATTTTGGAACTCATGCTTTCTTTCTGAGAGGAACCTCCACTGTGGGTCTCAAAGCTTGTCACAGACTTGCGAATGCCCTATGGGGCCTGATGGATAAATCCTCTTGGTGTCAGGAATGATGGCATAGATCTTGAAAGAGGAGAGTGTTCCAGCAGCAGAGAGGGAGTTGAAGGGCTTTCTAGAAAGAGGAAAATGGTGGGACAACGTTCAGGAATATTCTGGAGGGGATGAAGTGTTCAACCTTTGCCAGAGGCAGTATAGAGAGAAGTCTGAAAAGATAAGGAGGAAAAAAGAATCTGGAGACTAGATGTGGATTTTTAGACTCCACTTTTTAGGCCGTGAAGGATCACTGATGGTCCTGAGAGAAGTCTGTCCCTTGATTGCCTCAAATTTATAGTATGGCAAACCCACTTAGGCGGGAAAAATGACTTGCCTAAGGTCACCAGAATGAGAACCAGAGTTGGGACAAGAATCTGTGTCATTTGGTTCAGATAAGCTTTCCTCTCTGTACCTGGTCACCTCCTGGGGGTATAGCTTGGAGATTACATTGACAAAGTGTGAGACATAACACTGTCTGAATTGAAATTAGTATCCTCTCTGAGACAACCTAGAAATACTTTTGGTCATGGGTCGCTGGGATTTGTAACCAGATCATGCTACCTTGCAGTTGATTAGACTGAACCGGGGATGCTCTGTGGTTGCACATGGATTATTCAAGTCAGTCTCTGATTTACTTCCTTTTTTAACCTGTTCAAACTGGAGTAAACTAAATGTTGGGACTGATCAGCCACCCTTTTCCTGATCCTCCATTTTTTAAGGCTGCTGTCTACCCTTGGAAAAACAGTGATTTCAAACATAATCATGAGTTTCTTTAGTCATTTAACCTACCTTCTCCACCATTTCAACAGAGAGGGCTTCCCAGGTATCATGAATTCATGAAATCTTCATTTGTCTATAAAGGAGATTTAGTGTTGAAACTTTCCACAAGAGTCTGTAAATATCAAAATTACTCGTGGTGTTTTGGAGGAAGTGAAAGTGGGCAAAATAGCTGTGAAATCACCCTCAACTATTAAGAACCTCCGTTATAACTCAGAGAACTCTGCTCAGTGGTCTGTGATACCATAAATAGGAAGGAAACCCAACAAAAGAGGGGATATATGTGTATGAATAGCTGATTCACTTTGCTTGACTCCAGAAACTAACACAACATTGCAAAGCAACTCTACTCCAGGAAAAATTAACAGAAAGAAAAGGGCCTGTCCCACTCCCTCCCCTGGCGCTGTCTTCAGGTAGCTATCACATCGTTTCCTGAAAATCTCCAAGAAGGGACATGCGGTGCCCTGACTCCGTAGCTTCTACCTGGTGTTTTATCATTAGACCTCCACAACGCTGATTCTCTAATCAAAACCGCAACCCCTTCAACATCCTTTTAACTTCTTCCTTTCTCAGTTTGGTGTCTGAAACACAGAAATTGACACTCAACTTGTTCTTCCCGTTCTTATTCTTCACATGACATTGTTTCTGATGAGACTGGCACCAAGGGTTCTCGGGGGTAAAAGCAGTTCACAGGGAGGTTTCCTTGGACTCATGACCCCACGTTCTCACTCTGGGCTGCATTTCAGATAGGCTGCCTTGGAGAAGTTGTTAGCTCACTTCTCTGCTGTCTCTTCATTTCTTTAGGATCTAATGAAAATTCTGCCTGTAAAATGAGAGTTCTTCTCTTGTTTGAATCTGTGCTCACAGCTCCTAATTAAATAATAACTTTCACAGCACTCTGCTGCTCTAATCCTGAACAAAATCTTCATTCCCTCTACAACTGAAGTCAAAATTACAGGCCTGTCATTTCCTGGATTCTCTCATAAAAGCAAGCATTAAATTATCCCTACACTCACCCATTAGTAACTTCTCTTTACAGTGGGTGTTTAAATGTCTTACAGTGACTCTGCTCCCTCTTCAACTTTCCATCCTTCCCAGAAAAGCAATAAATTCCACCTTGTTCTAGAGTTCCTAGTTTGTCTTCTAATTTCTTGATGTAACATGAATTTGATTTCATAAAAGTTCTTTTTTCCTTCTCTTTGGGAAAGGAAAAGAGAAAGGTCTTCCTTATGTAGCTATCATTCTTTAAAGAGTAAGAAGCTGCTTAGAAGAAGAATCACCGTTCAACTTGCAAATTATTCTTGGAGAGCTACAGCTTGGGTCCTTTGAAGACAGATTGGGTTCTTCCCTCTGGGGTTTTTTGCCACCTGATCATACATCAATGACAACACATGTTCTGGGTGCTTTATGGGTACTGACTATTTTAATCTTTCCAATCACCTCATGTTCCCATTTTACAGATGAGGAAACTGAGGCGATGAGGTTAATAAACTTTCTCAAGGCCACACAGCTAGCAAGGGTCAGATGAGACTGAACCGAACTCTAGTGCCAGAATCCATATACCCATCAGAGTTTTTTGAATGACAAGTGACAGAAGTCAACTCAAATTAGCTAGGCAAAAAGGAGGGTTTGTTTCCTCACAAAACCAGTCCTTGAAAAGAACAGGAAGGGAGCGGCTTTCTGAGACAATGGAGACAGAGAATTTGACTGCCCTCAGGACTCTGCTTTTGATCTCCAGGTGTTCCTTCAAGCTGGCTTCTTTCACAGGGCTGGAGTCTTTTCTTAAATGACACTCCCCTAAATTCACAATGAAAAGAAGACTCTTGGCCCAACTCTCCAATTTTAAAAAAGAGAAAGAGAGAGAAAAAAAGAAACAGAGATAGAAGAAGAAACAGAAGGGATACTGATTGACCAAGTTGGGCCCCATGCCCATGACCTGGACCAATCACTGTGTCCATGGCCAGCAGGCTGAGGTACCAGGATCATTCAGGCTGGGTTAGGTGCCCATCCCTGGAGAGGTTACTGCAGACAGAGAGAGAAAGCAGCTTCTGTAAACAACATTTTTATGTTATTTAAAAAAAAAAATTTAAGTAACAAAAAGTGTTTTATGTTATTCTAAAAAATTTTTTTAAATAACAAAAAATGTTTTATGTTATTTTAAAAAGAGGACAGAATAGGAGAAAAACAAAACAAATCCCTAAAAATGGAGAAAGCACAGATTTGCCAATGGAAAAATTACTGCAAGCAGGAGAAACAGTTTGTGTTAGCCTTTATGTTTCTCTGAGTTTCCTTATTGTTCCTGAAGTGGATGGGACAGATCAGTGGATCTGGCAACAGTAGACTTGCAGGGCAACAGTCAGCTGGAGCAGAGGACCTGGTCCTCAGGTGGGAAGGGGACAGTCCACTTTGTCAAAGCTGCCAGCAGTTCTGCTTGCTCATTTATGTGGCCTGGCTGGCTCCTGTAGGCATTAGAGTTTGAAGCAAGTGGTTTAATGTATCACCAAATAGTCCATTCAATCATCGGGATGCCCAAGGAGAGCATCCGTCTCCTCGATCATCTTTGGCCAACAGCCCATGAAGAAGGTTAATGCTCTGAAGAAGAAAGAGGCAAGGCAAAGGATCTGGCAGTTAAAAACAAGAGTTTTCTTGACAGAATGGCTTATGGCACTTGACAGAATTTTTCAAGGTGCAGAAAAACAAGTTTGACAGCATGTGTTTTAAGTAGAGATTCGTACATGGCGCTTCCAAAGTCAGTCACTGCCAGCCAGTGAGGAGGGAGTAAGATGGGAGGGAGGGGGACTTTATTTCTCTCTCCTTTCTTCTTTCCACCCAGAGCGTCAGTCTGCCCTCTTTAGATGCTTGTGTAAATAGGCAAAATCACTTCCCTCTCAATCCCATTAATTTCCAAGTCACTCTCTGCTTTGGTGTTCCCTTTGTGATGATACTTAGAAGCTCCTGGAGAACCATGGACCCCAGGGCATCATATAATACCGAGCTTTTCAAACTGTCGTCTAGGAGATTCTTTGCTGCATAAACCAGGAGATGTTTTCTGGCAAGATGCCTGCCAAAAGCCCTCTCTAAAGCTTAGAGAAAAGATTTTGTTTGCCCTGATGGGCTGGGACAGAGTGGGCTGATAGTGGAACCAGGATGAAAGTTTCATGCTACACATTCAGTCTTCATATTTTCCACATCTTGGAGCTGTAACAATGTGGGGAGGGGAGGGCAGTGACCTGTGGCGGGAAGTGAAAAGAGAGGAAGAAGGTGATCATTTAGGAAAGGACATGACATCGCTCTGGTCAAGCACCCTTCCTCGAGTGCCTGTGAGAAGATGCATCTCTTGTTTCCTTTGATGCGATTATTGGTTCCATTATCGTGTTTGTGGTGGAGCAGAAACTTGGCTGCCAGTGACTGTCTGTCTCTTTCTATTGTCCCTTTTGGAATGAAACCCATATTTGTGCAGTGGATTCGGTTTTCCTGACTGCTTTGCAGCACCTCTGGGCACCGTTGTCCTCTCTTGTAACTTGTGTAATCACCCTGCCACATTTCTAAATGATTGTGGTGCTCATTTGTATGTTTTCCTCTCATTTCACAGAGAGAGGAGAAACAGTTTACTGCTCCCTAGTTGCACACCAGAAGTCTCAGCTTCAGCTTTACTATTAGATTGAGATCGTCTTGTCCAACCACTCATTTTGCTGATTTTTTTAAGTTAAGAAACACTGTCTTTATCAAATTCAGCTCTTAACCAAAGTAAATGAGAATGTGTTTTAACCACATTTTTTTGTCTCAAGTTTATAAACTGTGCTCAAGGTCATCTTTAATCTAACAAATGATTCTCTTTCACACCACATGAGTCATTTATTCATCCAGCCAGTAATCCATCCACTCATCCAGCCAGCCAGCCAGCCAGCCAACTAGCCATTTTAACAAGCATTTTGTTGAATGAATACTGTGTTCCATTCACGAACAAGTTCATGGCTCTTCCCAGTTGCAAATAACATTTATTCATGTATAAACACCAGATAACAAACATCTTTTTACATTTTAATTCATCCCAGGGATGTTATGGAATCAACTGTATCAAAAAACATAGGTACCATGCAGGTATCCATTTTTTTCAGTTTGTTTATTTTTTAATTGGAGGATAATTGCTTTACAGTATTGTGTTGGTTTCTGCCATACCTCAATATGAATCAACCATAGGTGTACATCAAACAACTAGTAAGAAGGAACATAGTCTCACCTGTCAAAAAAAGAAAAAATTAAACAACAGATATCAGTTTTTAAAACAAAGAAGCACTATGACTAGGCAGTAATTAAGTTTACAACTGAGCTTCCTGGAGAGATGTTTTTCGTTGTTGTTCAGTCACTCAATCATGTCCATGTCTTTGTGACCTCATGAACTGCAGCACGCCAGGCTTCCCTGCCCTTCACCATCTCCTGGAGCTTGCTCCAACTCATGTCCATCAAGTCGGTGATGCCATCCAACCATCTCATCCTCTGTCACCCCATTTTCCTCCTGCCTTCAATCTTTTCCAGCATTAGGGTCTTTTCCAATGAATTGGCTCCTCGCATCAGGTGACCAAAGTATTAGAGCATCAGCTTCAGCATTAGTCCTTCCAATGAATATTCAGGGTTGATTTCCTTTAGGATTGACTGGTTTGCTCTCATGGCAGTCCAAGGAACTCTCAAAAATCTTCTCCAACACCACAGTTCAAAAGCATCAACTCTTCCTTCAGTGCCCAGCCTTTTTTATGGGCCAACTTTAATATCTGTACATGACTACTGGAAAAACCATAGCTTTGACTATACGGACCTTTATGGACAAAGTGATGTCTGCTTTTGAATACACTAACTAGGTTTGTCATAGCTTTTCTTGCATGGAGCAAGCATCTTTTAGCCACACAGTCACACTCTGCAGTGATTTTGAAGAGTATTATTCCTAAATTCTTAAAAGTAATTTTCAGTTGTGGAAGTAAAGTATGTTCCTATTTCTTAAAAAAGAAAAAAAAGAGAAAAGGGAGAATAGGAGAGAATGTTACACATGTCCCTTTGTTCAGGTCTCTTTCCTCCCTATGGCCAACCTTGGTCCCCTCCCTTCTCCTTAAAGGCCACCATTGTTATGAGATTTGCAGAACTTTTTAGATGCATTTATATAACTATTATATCATACTGTGTATTCAGTTCAGTTCAGTCCAGTCGCTCAGTTGTGTCTGACTCTTTGCGACCCCATGAATCGCAGCACGCCAGGCCTCCCTGTCCATCACCAACTCCCAGAGTTCACTCAGACTCGCTTCCATCGAGTCAGTGATGCCATCCAGCCATCTCATCCTCTGTTGTCCCCTTCTTCTCCTGCCCCCAATCCCTCCCAGCATCAAAGTCTTTTCCGATGAGTCAACTCTTTGCATGAGGTGGCCAAAGTAAAGGAGTTTCAGCTTTAGCATCATTCCTTCCAAAGAAATCCCAGGGCTGATCTCCTTCAGAATGGACTGGTTGGATCTCCTTACCGTCCAAGGGACTCTCGAGAGTCTTCTCTGACACCATATATATATATTATATTTCATTGTATTTTATATATGTTATATTTATTTCAAAATGCACACAAAATAATGCCACATATTTCTCCATGTTTAAATAAAAATGCATATACTCCCTTGTTTCTTTATGGCAAGCAATTTCAAAGATTTCCCATAGTTTCAGTAGAAATACACTTTAGTCATCTATTTCTTGTTTGGGGGCATACATCTGGAAGGCCCTAGTTAAACATCAGTGTTTTGGGTGGCAGCAATGTCTGGGCTTGGGTCAGAAGACTGGCGTAAATTTGGAGAAATATAATTTGCCCAGGTCAGTTGAAAAATAAACCCACCCACTTTTACAGAGGGCACTATGTGACCCACTTTGCCTAGGGCATCTCCTCAATAGGTGCTAGGGACTGGAAGAGCAGCCTGCAGCGCCCTGTTTTCCCAGGCTAGCCCTCTCCCACCAAGCCACTCGCTCTCAGTTCACTCTCCCTGAACTGAGGGCAGAAAAGATGCCAGCCACCAAAAAATAACTTGAGGAAGAGACAGTCTAAAAGCATGGGGCTGTCATGATAATCAAGCCCAAACTGGAGGTGGTAAAAACGTAAAACAGGGCTTTAGGTCCTAAAGGCTAACTTGCTGTCATTGACAAGAGTCTTTCAGCTCTTCCTTCACATCATAACTCTGTTGTATATTCACTTTTTGCTTCACTCTGGTAGGACTGTTCAAAATAAATTCACTTGGCTTCAACACAAGAGCACATTCCTCACCCTCTGCCCCAAACTTCTCACCAGCTCTGCAGCCCACATGGATAAAGAAAGCACGGTGTCATGCTTCAACAGCACCTTTGCTGTTAACATACAGAGGAATTGCTAAATTGGAAGACTTTTTAGAATTTCTTTTTAAATATTTATGTATTTATGTAGCTGCCTAGGGTCTTAGTTGTGGTACACGGGCTCTAGAACATACGGGCTCAGTAGTTGCATCACAAGCTTAGTTGCCCCGGCATGCGGGATCTTAGTTACCCAACCAGAGACTGAACTTGTATCCCTTACGTTGCATAAGCGGATTCTTTTGTTTGTCTGCTTTTTTAATTGGCAGAAGTCTTTATGCTTAGAAAGCATGTATATTAAGCTATAAATCACCAGGATTTATAGACATATTCAAATAGTCCGGGTAAACATGAAAAAATCACATATGTTATCCTCAGAATCCACTTTAAATTATTTATCTCTACAGCAGATTTTCCAATTAACCCAGGGTTCTTTTCCTCAAGATGCTTTTTTTTTTTAGAGTAATTATTATACAGGACTGTTTTGTTTTTAACAGCTTGTGTTCATTATAAAGAATTTAAGCAATGCCAAATCTATACAGAATGAAGTTAAAGACTTAGCCCAAATCTAACCTCTAGAAATAGATACCAGTAAAATAGTGTGAATATTTTTTAAATTATAAAAATATTATTTCAAATACCTCTTTCTCTTTTACATATATATGAATTGGGAGCCACATAAATCATGTAAGCTATACTTCTGTGAAGTGGATGATACTATACATGCTGTGTTTAAAATTTAATTTTACTTAAATTTAGTAGGAAAAATGACTTTAAACTAAAAGAGTTTATAAATTTGAAGTAAAAATTATAGTACCACTAGAGGTATTAATTCCTTTAAAAAGCCTTCTTAGATTAAGATAATAATAATAATTAAAACATGAAAATGTTTGTCATTTTTAACTTTATATATCAATTTTAAATAAGATTTATTTACTCCATTCTGTGGAAGATATGAAAATCAGCATTACCCTCCCTTCTTTTGTTAGTTGTTAACAAAAATTTTTAAGGTTTATGACATGCACAGTCTAGTCTATAATTATGATTCCCAGTTTACTTTGTCTTGATTTATATTGAGGCGACTCTATTGCTCAGAATCTGCCCTTTCCCCAATGCTTCTTTACTATGCTGTTGGGTATTCTTTTCAAGAGGACTCAATATTGTTTTTCCATGGTTCTTTCCAGTGAAAATCTGGGTCTGCTACTGTTAGAGCCAAATGACACCTTGTTGGAGCAGAATGGATTAGAAAACTGTGTTACATTCAGAGCCTCGGACAGAGATGCAGGCGACTTGGCGCCCGGTCTGTTGGGTTTCAGTGGCCCCAACATCATCAGGCTTAGAAGCAGAATGAACTGGGGAGGAGGAGGAGGCTGAGGAAAATGTGCAAGAGCGGCAGCGGGTGGAATGACTAGATTCTGCTTCAGCCCAGATGAGGGGAAGGCACCCTGGTCCTCTGCGGGTGCCAAGGAGGGCCACCCCCCATCAGAGGGTGACTCCCACACTTGTTCCAGCTCTCCCACCAGCTGACATGGAATCCAATGGGAGGGCAGAAGCACCATAAAATCCCAGAAGACTGGATGCGAGCCTGCCAGGGAACGAAGGAGAAGCTCAACCCTCTGAGGCAAAAGCAGAGAGAAACTAACTCAATCAGAGCAAAGGCAAATGAAAGGGGAGTGAGAATAGGAGGGAATGAAAAGCTGGTGATCAGGCACAGCTGGCCCATTCACAGCAAGCTGAATACCTCTCAATTACAGGATGAGCTCTGCTCCTAGAGAATGTTCGCACTCATTTCCTCATTCACAGCCACCCTGCAAAGTTGACAGAACTCGCCCCATTTTATCACAAGGATGCCAAGCCTGGAGATGCGGGGCTGGGACCAGGGCCCCGCGTGCTAATGCAGGTCGAGGTTCCCATGTGCCGCCTCCAGTATATTCAAAAGACAATAAAAAGAAAAGACTTGGCATTGTAATTGTTTCAAAAGACAATAAAAAGAAAAGACTTGGCATTGTAATTGTTGTCATTGCCTTTTGCAAGATGGAGGCTGGGCCAGCTACCTAGTGGACACCCATCAGCTTTGACTACCCACCATAGCCCCTTCCCTGATGGCCCACCACTTTCCTATTGCGGAATCATCTTCTGCCCCTCTCCACTGGTGATGGTCTTGGTGAAAAATAATTCCAGGTGATCACCTTTCGCTACAAAAACTGAGTCAATCCCACCCCAGGGTAATGAGAGCACGTGTTCTCTCCCCAGACCTTCAATCCTGAAAAATGCTGAAAAGAAAAGGGTTAATGGTCAGAGGTCATTCACTGTGGCCATGGCAGATGGAGCAGCTCCTGCCTGTTATGTCTTTCCATAAATCTCCATTTCTACAAAGAAGCCAAAGTTTCTTGCTGTTGCAGGCAACCCAGAACCCTAACCAATACGAAGTGCTGACAGGATGAAAAATCTTTCCCAAACTACAGCCCCCTCCTTGGTCACTGGGGCCCTCACGGAACAACCAAGAAACTGGGAAGGGAGCAGAGAGGACTAAGTCCTCATTGGGCCATGCAGCTACACATAAGCAAGTCTGGAGTTTGGTGAATGGTCAGCAACATCACTGGGTCATAGTGAGAAGCTCCTGGGGCCTCCATGATGGTGGATTCCTGGCTAACCAGAGGAGTTCCTGTCTCAAGGGGGACTCTGGGATGAAAGGCTGCATTAAGCTGGGGTTGTCTGTACACAGGCTTTGTAAGGAACATCTCAGAAGTGCCTCTCCAACACAAAGCCTTTTCAAAGTGTTATTTCCTCCTACAACTGGTTCCCTGCACCAGTAGAATGGCAGGCATCCTATGCAAAGGCTTTTCTGGATTCTGACTGCTGTTTGCAGTAGAGAGGCTTGAGAGAGCTTGCCCAGGAAATGTCAGTGAGTCATCGGGAGTGCTCCTCTCTGGATCTGCACTGAGGCGGCATCCACCCCCTTGGCTGCCCCTGAACATACATTTTGCATTTTATAGCAGACCTGTGTTTCCAGAGCACTTACTTGGGGAGTGGATGGGCATAAGAGCCTCCGTAAATCATACCCCGGAGCCCACTTCCTTCAGGCTCTTTCTTGCTGCCGTTGGGGTGGGAAATGCTGCTTACTTGGTGCCATGGGAACTCTGCTTCTCCCGTTTCCTCCTCTTGCTGCCCAGGCAAAGCGATGTAGCTGCTCCTTGTGGGAGTCAGTGTTGAACAAAAGAGTGGGTTTAGCCCCAGACAAAAAGCTTTTCTTTTGCTTTATTCATTCTCTCATTCTTAAGAGGGCTGCTGACAAAACAGAGATGAGGAATAACTGATGGGCCTACAGCTATAGCAGCAAAGGCTGCCCTCTGGCCTCCCCCATCTGAGTTGCAGAGTGTGGGCTGGAGAGCCGCTAGACCCGTGCCGCTCTGCTGGCTCCTCCGTCCTGTCGTTCCTTCTTAGAAAGGAAGCTCCATGCAGGCTGAGGCGCTGTGCTCTGCATCTCCAGGGCCTAGGAACATGCCTGCAGGGTGGGGCGAAAAGAAGTAGGGTGCCCCAGTGGCACCGTGTGGTGGCAGGGAGTCTTTTTCCTTCCAGTCAGAGCCCAGAATAATAAGATAGAACATGCAGGGAATTGGTGATATATTCCAACAGCCTCATTTTATTTTTTTAAAAAATGCTTTTAATTAACAGCTTTACTGAGACATATTTCAAATACCACACAGTTCACCCATTTAAACATGTAAAACTCAATGGTTTTAATGTATTTACAGAGTTGTGCAACCATCGCCACAATCAATTTTAGAATATTTTCATCAAGGCCGAAGAGAAACCCCAGATGCATCGAATCACTCCACATTCCCCCAAATTCTTTGAGCTCTAAAACACTTTATTTTTAAAGACTTTTTTAAAGCGGTGTGTTAAAGCAATTGATGCTTAAATACAATTCAGTGCCTTTCTTATTAGCACTGCTCTTATCTAAATGCATCTATGCCAATGGCCTGATTTTAGATGAAGCTGCCCAAAGAAGTGAACGGATTCACCCCCTCCCCAGCAGGACTCCCTGACACTTCTGTCCAGACCACAAAAGTATAAGTCCCTCTAAATTACTATTTCTTCAGGCTACATTGGAAATACATGATTTTTTAAATATAATTGTATTGTGGTAAGAACATTGAACATGAGATCTATCCTCTTAAATTTTAAAGTTTTGTTAATGATAGGTACAAAGTTGTAACCAGATTTCTATAACTTATTCCCCTTGTTTAACTGAAATTTTATGCCTTTCAATTTGTAACTTCCCAGTTCTCTCTTCTACCAGCCCCTGAAAACTGCCATTTCACTCTTTGATCCTATGAATTTGACTATTTAAATACTTCATGTAAGTTGTATCATGCAGTATTTGACCAAGACTAGTTTATTTCATTCATGTAACGTGCTCAAGGTTCATCCATGTCTTTGCATGTTGTAGAACTTCCCTTCTTTCTAAGACTGAGTAATATTCTGTTATGTGTATATGTTATGTTATGCTATGTATGTGTTAGGTGTATATACTACATTTTCCTTATCCACTCACCTACTAATGGATATTTAAGTTGCTTCCACATCCGGGCTGTTGTGAATAGTGCTGTAATGAACATTATAGTGATAGTACCTCTTCAAGATCCTGATTTCAGGTCTTTGGGGTAAATAAACGTTTTTTGGAAATATTTACATTTTGTATCTGCTTCCAATTGTGGTAATATACTTCTCTAAGCCTAAATATGGGCCTCCCAGTTGGCACTAGAGGTAAAGAACCGCCTGCCAATGCAGGAGACGTGAGACTTGAACTGGATCCCTGGGTGGGGAAGATCCTCTAGAGGAGGAAATGGCAACCTACTGCAGTATTTTTGCCTGGAGAATCCCATGGACAGAGGAGCCTGGTGGGCTATAGTCCATAGGGTCACAAACAGGAAGACACACCAGAAGCAACTTAGCATGCATGCATGAGCCCAAATACAGACTATTCTATTGAATTAATAAGATAGATACTACCATGTGTCATCTTCATTTCATCTTAACAAGTGGTTAGTCCATGAATACCCCAAATCAAGATTACTGGGTCATATGATTTAAAAGGAGAAAAAAATATATGGTCTTTAGTTGCTAAGTCATGTCCAACTCTTGCAACCCTGTGGACTGTAGCCTGCAAGGCTTCTCTGTCTATGGGGTTTTCCAGGCAAGAATACTGGAGTGGATTGCCATTTCCTTCTCCAGGGGATCTTCCTGACCCAGGAATCGAACCCAGGTCTCCTGCATTGCAGGCAGATTCTTTACCAACTGAGCTATGAGGGTCTTGGTTAAGTGCCCATTTTTAAGAGAGATAATTCTTTGGAAAGAATAACTTAGACAACTTGGATGAACTGAAGAAGAATGGGAAAGGGGTCTGAGAGCCATATTGTTTGAATACATTGGGAGTCTGGAGAAGAGAAAGCCGTGAGATGAAGACCTGTTATCTCCACATACACATCTTTCCTACCATGCAAACACTTAGCACAGAGTGGGCTCACCATAAATATTTGTTGGGTGAGTGATTTAATTGCTTTACTTGGAATAGAAGGGGATAACGTACTGCATGCTGCTTCAGAAAGCCTGATGATAGCTAATAAGTAAAAAGTTCCGAAGAGCTGTCTGACTTTGGGGGAAGTGGGTGGCATCTGTCAGAGCTGAAGAACGGTGCTTCTCAAATTTCAGCATGCTCCAGAATCACCTGGAGCTCTTTCTAAAATGCAGACCCTGACTCATTAGGCCTGGGGTGAAGCTGTGATTCCGCATTGTCAACAGTCTTCCAGGTGATGCTGCTAATTGTGGACCATCCTTTGGGCAGGAAAGATATAGGTGAAATTCCTCAGCGACGTTAGCGTTAATCATCACTTTAGATCACTTCCTTCTTTAAGAGTCCCTGAGTGCTGAACCTTCTACAAAAAAAGACAAAGTTGAGAAATCTGGTATGGTGTGATTTCCAGAATACAAATGCATATTTTTATGTAAATCCAGAGATCTCTATGCTGGGAACTGTGATCAAAGGATGGAGGAGGTATTTATTTGTCTTTGTGTTTTCACACCAGGAGAAAAGCATTCCTGGTGGCTATGATTCTAAAATACTCAGCATATGTGTACCACACTTCACAACGAATCTGCTTGGTTTGATGCATTTAAAACCTGTCAAATGCTTTACAAGCAGAAAATACATAACTCTTGCAGAACCCATGAGAGAATTAAGGCCTTTGCTGTTACTCTCAGCAAAATGGGGTTTCTCATACTCCCACAGCATCTCCATTGAGTCTGTTTCTCTGGGTTACCAGCTTTTCATCCAGATTTTCACCCTGATGTTGTTCCTCCACTTGGCCCTGGAGAGCCCAGGAAATTGCCCTCCAGGCCCTTGAGCTGAGGACACCGGCCGTTCCTGAATCGCTGGCCATTCCTTCCTCAGCAGAGATCACTGAGCTGACAGCTTCCCTCTGGAGTGGGGGTAGCAAGTTGAGAGGAAAGGAAGAAGGGGAGGAGGAATCACATTGCTGTGCACAAGTTGCATGCCAGACAATGGGCCAGGCTTATTCACACATTTTCCCCTAATGCACATTGCACATTTAGAGGGCAGTGAAGGCTACAGACGGAACAAGAAGCTTCCTGACTATGTGTTAATATCAGGAGTGAGCTAATAGTTCTCAGACTGCTCTCCTGTCCTGCCACACAGGTTCCAACTTTGACTATATCCAGAAACCTCCCACTGTCTCTGGGGGGCCACGACAGACACCAGAATGTGCCCAGATCAAGGCTACCTGACTGCACAATGAGACTCTAGCGGGGCTGGCTCCAAATTATTTCCTCCTCGGGCTGTCTGCTCCCAGGGGTGGCTGCAGGTAGCAAATGCGGAAGTCCTGCCCAGATTCTACCCTCACCAAAATTACAGATCTTCTGCTGGAGCCTGAAATGCCAATCCATAGAGTGCCAGAGCCCAGACCAAAATGTTGTTGCACAAACACCTCGCTATCAATGCTGCTCGTTTCAGATCTATTGTCAATAGGGGAGGAATGGGTTTGTCTTTTTTTTTTCAAATTGGAAAGGGCTAAATTAATAAGCAATGATAGGTATCCTCTATGGACAATTGCTCACACTGGCAAAAAGTGTTCCAGGAAAGAAGGACGATAATAATAACAACAGCAATGACAATGCCACCATGCTTTTTTAGCATGTGGAGGAAATCTCTCTTCAGCGGGGAATCATTTTCAAAACCACAGGAAATAAAGAAAGCAGTGCATGTTACTCTAATTCACTGTTTCTCCCGTCCAGTGAGAATTTTTATTTCTGGTAAATAAATAGGTGCAGTTTACAGGCTTTTCTTGCTTTCCTTGCTCCTGTGAGCTCTGTTCTCAAAAGACTCTTAACTCTCCCCCATCCCTCCCTCCAAATTTCTAACATGGCTCTTCTGAATAGAGTTTATGTAAATATTGTTAAACTAGAGTAAGGTATCTTGCATGAGGTAGGTGCTTAATAAAGGCTACACTGGTTAACACTGAAGCACCAATAGTTCCTTATCTTGGCCTCAGTCTGATAGGGAACTACAGAATCTGGGGGAACGATACCTTGCCTCCCTAACCTAGTTTGTCCTCTTCCATGTTTATTACTCGAGGTTTGTCACTGACGGTCCAGCTCTGCTCAGCCCTGTCGGAGAAGCTCTCCCTCCCTAAGCCGTGTGATGCAGATGAAGCCCGAAGCCCAGCCCAGCCCAGCCCATGTCAGCCACAGCAGCCTGCACCTGTCAACACAAGTCCCTGATCAGCCAGAGGAGACTTTCATATGGGACTGCCCTGGCAGGGCCACACTGTAAGAAAGGACCCACATACTTGCTAAATGGGGGCAGAGGGCAAACACCCAGATCCTCGGAAATCACAAGGATATTCACAAGCTGAAATAACCCCTGCTTTGTCTTTCTTCTTTCTCCCTCTGAGCAAACAGCAATCCATTCTGTCTACTCCCTGCCCACAGCAGCCCCTAGTGGTGGCCAACTGGGCCATGCACTCCTGCATAGGATCCCAGGCATCCAGACAGTTCCAAGCACACCCTCCCTGCTCACCTTCATCCATCTACTTTTTATTTCTGGCGGGCAGAGGTTAACCTTTTGGTTTTTCAATGCATGCAAGTGCACACAAATAAAGGTTCACTCACACTGACTCTGTGTGGGGTGGGGGCACCCAGATCAAGGAGCCTTGCGGGCAGAGGGGGTGCAGAGCTGGACATCAGTGAGAAAGGAGGGTGTCTTAGCAAAACCCAGTGTTCACTGGTCCAGCATGGCCTTGGCTCTGACTTGATCTTTGTCCAGCAGAATCTGCTGTTGAAGAGTGGGGGCTGGGTGGGGCAGGCCTCACCCAGGGCCTCACAATATCTGCCTTTATCCTCACATCCCCACAGACAGCTGCCAGCAGCCAGGTGAGAAAGGCACAAGGGCACCCTTGAGAGAGAGAGAGCCCCTCATTAAGCGACAGAATACCTTCTCTCTTCCCAGGAAATGACTTCATAAAACCTCAAACTTCTACCTTGGATGATAGTTTAAACAACTTTTCTTAAAGAAAACCTAAACGCAGATGCTTATTCAAACAGCATCCCAAGGGAGTCTTTGGATCCCTAACCCAGGTGATGAGTTGATGCAAAGACTACTTTTTCTTAAGGGAATTTAAGTAGTCAATCCCTTCACAATCCCCCTTCCTGGAATCAGAGGCTGTGGAAATACTAGGCTGCTCCCAGGCCCATTTTGGAGGGGCTGGGAAGAGAGGAGAAATGGACCTGTGGATGCCTACTGGGGGCTGAGGCTCTACTGAATGCTTCCTTCACTAAATTTAGCTCACTTCAGACTCTGCACAGAGAGCCCAGCATGAGGAGAATTCTTCTGGGAGGGAACTGATGCTTAGGGGAATGGAACCCTTGATCCTGCCTTTAATGGACCCTGAAGTTTAAATGGATTCAAATGCAACTGAAACTGAGTCGGTTGATTTTGACATCAATTAGTATACTCCAATGAAGTTAGCAGAAGGGGGTCTTTGAATTAAGCTCAAAAAAAAAAAAAGATAAGAATAAACAGCCCTTATACTTTCTGCTTGAAATTAAAACAGTGCACACAGGGCAATTCCCCTAGGGCTTATTTCAAAGTCTCAGAAGATGTTTAACCCATGAGGAAAAGCCTGGAGCTCTGGATCTTGGAGAGAAATATGAATTAGACAGTAGGTGGATGGCAGATCCTTCCAGCCACGTGTGGTCTTGGACTTGGTATGGCTTGCTTCTCAGTTGTTTGGAGCAGGGATGTTCAGAGCAGGAAGGCTGGGCATTCAGGGATTAACTTCTAAGCCAAGACCAGGAGAGAAGAAAACCTTCCCAAAGGATCCAGGCAGTTTAAGAACATGAGCCTCCTTCTTGCAAGGCCTGCTCTCAGCTTTCTGTGGGTGACTTGGGGTTATTGAATATTTCTAAGCTCCTCCCAAATCTCAAGATATGACACACAGGAACTGTTTCCACCTGTCCATCCACCTTCAGCTGGCTGCCTCACTAAAGCAGCTGTGGGGAAGGGCACCCTGTGGAGTGGCCTTCCCTGGTGGCTCAGTGGTAAAGAATCTTCCTGCAAGGCAGGAGATGTGGGTTCAGTTCCTGGGTTGGCAAGATCCCCTGGAGAAGGAAAAGGCAACCCACTCCAGTATTCTTGCCTGGGAAGTCCCATGGACAGAGGAACCTGACAGGTTACAGTCCATGGGGTCCCAAAGAT
Source organism: Redunca redunca (assembly GCA_006410935.1). NCBI lineage: Eukaryota > Metazoa > Chordata > Mammalia > Artiodactyla > Bovidae > Redunca > Redunca redunca. The sequence continues at coordinate 243,251 of SJYQ01000837.1, read as the reverse complement.
TCAGGCGCGATCTAGCCACTAAACAACGGCAACAGTACCACGTTGCGCACCCTCTCCCCACGCAGACCCAAGAGTCTCCTCCCAGCCCTTCCGGCCGCTCACCTGCCTCTCTGAGCTGCTCTCCTCATGGAGCTCCTGAGGCATCAGCTGTTCTTCCTCATGCTCAAGTCGCCCTTGGTGATGCTGTCTTGCTGACACGCATCATTTTGTTGATGCTATCTGTGGTTTGGTGGTGGGCATCCACTCTTTGTACAAAGCCTCTTCCCTTTTATCCATTTATTCTGTCATGTTCATTAAATGCCTACACCATCTGTCAGGCACTCTTCCAACCCTGAGGATGCAACAGTGAATATAACAGACAAAAGTCCTGGGCCTTAGATTCTCATGCAAGGGTTGACCAACTTTCCAGCTCTGTTTTTATAGCTCAAAAGCAGCCATAGGCAATGCATAAATACACATGGCTGTGTTCTAATAAAACTTTATTTACAAAATGGGTTGCGGGAGGGAGGGATTTGACCTGTGGACCTCAGTTTTAGTGGATTAACAGCACTTCCAATTTTTCTTTGGAAATACACACTGCTCTTCTTTCATTTCATGTTTGGATAGGTCTGAGTTCAGATAATCACGATGGTGTGATCACTCATCTAGAGCCAGACATCCTGAAATGTGAAGTCAAGTGGGCCTTAGAAAGCATCACTATGAACAAAGTTAGTGGAGGTGATGGAATTCCAGTTGAGCTGTTTCAAATCCTGAAAGATGATGCTGTGAAAGTGCTACACTCAATATGCCAACAAATTTGGAAAACTCAGCAGTGGCCACAGGACTGGAAAAGGTCAGTTTTCATTCCAAT
>SJYQ01000837.1:220157-241675 GCA_006410935.1 Redunca redunca | reverse complement strand
GAATGATGCTAAAGCTGAAACTCCAGTACTTTGGCCACCTCATGCGAAGAGTTGACTCATTGGAAAAGACTTTGATGCTGGGAGGGATTGGGGGCAGGAGGAGAAGGGGACGACAGAGGATGAGATGGCTGGATGGCATCACTGACTCGATGGATGCAGGTCTGGGTGAACTCCGGGAGTTGGTGATGGACAGGGAGGCCTGGCGTGCTGCGATTCATGGGGTCAAAAAGAGTCGGACACGACTGAGTGACTGAACTGAACTGAGTCCACTCCTCAGGGCTAGGGGTGGTCGTGTGACCCAAGCTCAGACAAAGTCATAGTGATCGTCTCAGGAATGGGTCCAAAGCCAGTGAACAGATGAGAAGTATCTTGGTCCTTTTTCTGTGAGTGATGAAAAAGATATACTCCTTTCTTATTGGGATTTCTAAGTAAACAGAGTAAGTCCTCAGGGTCATCTTTGTCACAACACAGGGAGAGCATGCATGAGAATGAAGCCATCTGGAAGGAAGGCAGAATGAAGAATCCTCATGTCATCTCTGGGCACCCCAGGATCAACCACGCAGCCATGAATGAGGCCTTTTGTGCCTTTCCTTGTACATTTGGTTACAGGAGTCAGTAAACATTCCTCCCTTCTCCATTGTTTTCTTAATCCAATTGAAGTGGGGTTCTGTCTTTTGGAACCAGAGTCTTGACTGATACAAAACCAAACCCATTCTTGAGCAGCCTTTCTCTTTATTCTACATACTTTCTCTGGGCAATCTTATCTACGTCCATGAGGTTCTGCCTTCACCTTTATGTAGATGACCTTCCTATCTTTATTTCAGGCCCTAACTTTACCACTGGGTTCATACTATCTACTGCCTACTGAACATTCCTACTGAGAAATCTTGCAAATATGACATCAACTCATTATAGAGCCTCACCCCTCCAAACATTTTCTCCTATGTTTCATACTACTACTAAAAACGATAGCACCAAATGAGCTCTGCGCAAGGCCCTCTAGTAGGCAATATGTAATCATTTGTAGTCTTCCCAACTAACATGCAAGGCAGATAGTATAAGCCCTACTGTCAGATGAGGTAAAGTGAAAGTGAAGTCGCTCAGTCGTGTCTGACTCTTAGTGACCCCATGGGCTGTAGCCTACCAGGCTCCTCTGTCCATGGGATTTTCCAGGCAAGAGTACTGGAGTGGATTGCCATTTCCTTCTCCAGGGGATCTTCCCAACCCAGAGATTGAACCCAGGTCTCCCTCATTGTAGACAGAGGCTTAACCGTCTGAGACACCAGGGAAGTCTCAGATGAGGTAACTACATCTCAAAGAGTCTAAGCTCATTTGATTAGTAAGTGACTGAGTCACAATTTAGCTTCAGACCCGATCCTTGCTGCCTGCCTTCAACTCTACTATGTCAGGCTTGGTGTCTTCTTGTTTGGTTAAGAGCCCCCACCATTCAGTCAGTCACACAAGTCAGTAACTCATATCCCTTTGGTCATTAGGGCCCGCTGACTCTTCTAGGCATCTCTCTGTCTTCCTCTGTCTACACAGCCTTTATCTTGGTCCAAGTTTTTATTCCTGAGGAAACAGTCTTCTACATACTCCCTCTTTCCATTCCACTCCAGTGTACATTTCATCACATCATAAAGCCAAACCTGAAAGAACAGAAATAACAAGTCTCTACCTCTTGAGACTCCTCTGCTCAGAATAAAAACCAAGCACCTTAGCTTGAAGTCAAGTGCACTTTCTTTTCTTTTTGTTTTCTTTTAATAGCTTCACTGATATAAATCATATACAAAAATTACACACAATTATTGTGTATAATTTTACACATAATCATATACATTTATATACACATATACACATACACTTTTCACTTTGATGCATTGGAGAAGGAAAGGGCTACCCACTCCAGTGTTCTTGCCTGGAGAATCCCAGGGACGGGGGAGCCTGGTGGGCTGCCGTCTGTGGGGTCGCACAGAGTTGGACACGACTGAAGCGACTTAGCAGCAGCAGCAGCATACACATACACACACACATAAACATACACATACACACACACATACACATATACAACTTGGTAAGTTTGGACATAAGCATACACATAGGAAACCATCACCACAATCAAGGTAGCAGACATAGCTGTCACCTCCAAAAGTTTTCTTGTGTCCTTTTGTATGTCTGAGGTAAAAATATTTAATGTGAGGTCTACCCTCTTACCCTGTGGCTCAGTGGTAAAGAATCTGACTGCAAGGCAGGAGATGTGGGCTTGATCCCTGGGTCTTGAAGATCCCCTGGAGAAGGAAATGGCCACCCACTCCAGTATTCTCGCCTGTGAAATCCCACGGACAGAGCAGCCTGGTGGCCTGTAGTCTATGGGGTCCCAAAGAGTCAGACATTTCTGAATATAGCAACAGCATCAAACAACTACCCTCTTAACAAATTTAAAAAATTTAAGTGCACAATATAGTATTGTTAACTATGTTCAACTGGTAGAAAGTTTCAGTTAAACACAATGAATAAGTTCTAGAAATCTGTTGTGTGACATAATCAAGGCTGTGGTCTTTCCAGTAGTCATGTATGGACATGAGAGTTGGACCATAAAAGAAAGCAGAGTGCTGAAGAAATGATGCTTTTGAACTGTGGTGCTGGAGAAGGCTCTTGAGAGTCCCTTGGGCTGCAAGGAGATAAAACCAGTCCATCCTAAAGGGAATCGATCTTGAATCTGCATTGGAAGGACTGATGCTGAAGCTGAAGCACCAGTACTTTGGCCACCTGATGGTAAGAGCCAACTCACTGGCAGAGACTTTGATGCTGAGAAAGATTGAAGGCAGAAGGAGAAGAGAGCAACAGAGGATGAGATGGTTGGATGGCATCACCGATTCAATGGACATGAACTTGGGCAGACTCCAGAATATGATGGGAGCCAGGGAGGCCTGACGTGCTGCAGTCCATGGGGTCACAAAGATCCAGACACTTGGTGACTGAACAACACAAAGACATTTCAATCCAGCCCATGACCTACCTCTTTTATCTTCTTTCTGACCCACCATTGAATATATTCTTGAGCTAAAGACTACTTTCAGGAAATAACAAGTTTAATCTGCTTTTCTAGAACTATTGAGACCACTTCAACTTGGAATGATACATCTGTTATCTAATTCTCCTAAATCCGTTCTCAAGCTCCAATTCTCCTGCAAAGTCCTCCTGAACACTTGAACTTACTCTCATCTCCACACCTTCTGAACTTTATTTTTTCTTTCCTCTCATATGGAAAGTTCTTTCTCTCTCTCTACTTTGAAACATCTTTTGAGTCTTGTCTTATCATTTGCTAATACGTACATCACTTTTTAACTAACATTTATTTCCCTAACTAGGCAGTAGGTAGCAAATATTTAGAGGCCAGGATTGGTTTTTTCTTTCAATCTGGCCATGATTACAAACACATTTCTTATATAATTCTTCTCAATGTTGGCTTTACTTTAGAGTCTCCAACAGAGCTTTGTAAAAAAAAATATAAACACCAGGTCCTGTGACCAGAGATTTGAATTTAACTGATCTCAGGTTTTATTGTAAAGCTTTCCAGGTGATTCTACTATGCAGACAGGATCGAAAACTAATGGTTCAGCACATCACAGATACTCAGAAAATAATCAATGGTTGTTTGATTGATTGAATTGAGACCAGATGAGAACCCAAATTTCATAATTGATTACCCCAAGTTTATTTGGTTATCATCACAAGGTGCCTAATCCTGCAGACTTAATAAACACTGTCTAAGGATGAGGATGATAATGTCATTGATGATGATGATGATGGTGGTGGATGGTGATAAAAACCTGAAACATTCACTCTTGTGTTTCTATTCTCAGCTGCAGGACAGTTCCCCCATAAGAAATCAGGTCAGCCCCAGTTTGATCTCTGCAAATTCTTTTCTTCTCTAATAGGTACCTTCTTTGTGCCTTCCTGGTCACTCCATACAGGACTCTTTGCAAGCCAACATCAGTGGAGCAGACTCACTGGGAATAACCCAGTTCCTTCTCATCTCCAAGGCCACATTTTATAAAAAGATTAGTTAATTTGTCATTTTGAGGAACTTTTGGGTACAACTAGTTCTTTTCTTAACAAGGTCTGGTTCCTAGGGGATGGACAGGGACACAGACTTTTAGTCTGTGGCCTAAAATGTGTTTGGAAGAAAAGGCATTTGCATCAGCGGTTGTCACCAGCTGTTCAGAGATATTTGCTAATGAGGCTAGTGTCAGGGCTCCACCCCCATACAGAGTAAGACTTTGCTTGTTCTGTTAGCGAAGTCCTCTCCCAACCTCACCCAGCATCTGTCAACTGTCCTTGGAGCATTCATACAGATGGCAAGAGGGTGTGGAGGATGGCTCATTACTGCTGGACTGGAGGGAGCATCTTTTTTTAATTGAAGGATAATTGCTTTACAATGTTGTGTTGGTTTCTGCCATACAACAACACGAATCAGCTGTAAGTATACATGTGTCCCCTCCTTTTGAGCCTCTCTCCCACCCCACCCCCACCCCGCCCCTCTAGGTCATCACCAATCACAGGGCTGGGCTCCCTGTTTTATATAACAGTTTTCCACTAGCTATCTATTTTACACATGGTAGTGAATGTACATCAATGCTACTCTCCCAACCCACCCAACCCCCTTCTTCCCCTGCTGTGTCCACAGTTACGTTCTCTACCTCCGCATCTCTATTCCTGCCCTGCAAATAGGTTTCAGTTCAGTTCAGATGCTCAGTCGTGTCCGACTCTTTTTGACCCCATGAATCGCAGCACGCCAGGCCTCCCTGTCCATCACCAACTCCCAGAGTTCACTCACACTCACGTCCATCGAGTCAGTGATGCCATCCAGCCATCTCATCCTGGGTCGTCCCCTTCTCCTCCTGCCCCCAATCTCTCCCAGCATCAGAGTCTTTTCCAATGAGTCAACTCTTTACATGAGGTGGCCAGGGTACTGGAGTTTCAGCTTTAGCATCATTCCTTCCAAAGAAATCCCAGGGCTGATCTCCTTCAGAATGGACTGGTTGGATCTCCTTGCAGATAGGTTTACAGTACCATTTTTCTAGCTTCCATATATATGTATTAATATGCAATATTTGCTTTTCTCTTTCTGACTTACTTCACTCTGTATAACAGGCTCTAGGTTCATACACCTCAGTTCAACTAACTCACATTCATTCCTTTTTATGGCTGGGTAATATTTCATTGCATATGTGTACCACAACTTCTTTATCCATTCATCTGTCAGCAGACATCTAGGTTTCCTCCATCTCCTGGCTATTGTAAATAGTGCTACAGTGAACATTGGGGTACATGTGTCATTTTGAATTATCATTTTTTCAGGGTATTTGCACAGCAGTGAGGTTGTTGGGTCAAACTCAGAGACTCTGAGTTTTTTGAGGAACCTCCATACTGTTCTCTATCTGTGAGGCAGCCCCGCAGTCATAGCTAAGCATTCAGGACCCGGGGGCTGCTTTGACTATTTTATAGCATTAAGGACTTTTATCTTTGTTAGAAGTCAAATAAGGTTTAAGAGGCAAAAATCAGGCGTATACTTTCTTTTTGTTTAGTCCAATTTCCACTTAAAGTCAAAAGAAACCAAAGCAGGTCTGAGCAGATCAGAAACAGGGGGCCTTGGGTAACACTTATTTGGGAGACCACAGGGACAACAGGTCAGGGGATCAGAGTAGTATGGTGGTCAGAAACATGAACTCTGGAGTCAACCTACCTGTGTTCAAACCCCACACTGACCTTTGGCATTTAACTTCACTTCTCTAGGCTTCAATTTCCATATTTGTAAAATAGGACAGTAATAGTAATGGTAACAATCTTGGAATGTTCTAAGTCAGGTAGAGATGAATTGTGAGAACTAGAGCATTGAGGGAGCCTCTGTGACTGTTGTGTGATAATGACGTTGACCCAGATCCTTGCTCCTTGCAGCCTGGCCTCTGTTCAGCATAGTCCTCAATTAAGCGAATCAGCTTCCCACCTTATTGGCCAATGGAGGTCTTACCGGTCCCCAACCCATAAGACAGACCATTTTAACCAGGATCCAGTCAAAAGTGTGGAAGTCACACCAGGTCTTCCAAACAGAAGCAGGTTTAGTATGGGGAACTGGTGACACCGGTTGAGCCAAGAAGCCAAGCAAAGGACAGTGAGGTGAGCCAGAAATTAGCATCAGCAAGAAGTCACTATTATCTGAGGACTGGAAGGACATGAGAAAATATAGCTCTACAGATCCCAGAGCCCAGGCTTCCAGGTAGGTGCTGAAACCATAAGGTGCTGCTAGGATGTACCTGGGACACTGGAGGGAGGGACAGTTTGGTGGAAGCTAAAGCCATGGATGCCTGCCAATGCAGGAGATGCGGGTTCAATCCCTAGGTCAGGAAGATCTCCTGGAGAAGGAAATGGCAACCCACTCTGATTTCTTGCCCGGGGAATCCCATGGACAGAGGAGTCTGGAGGACCATAGTCCATGGGATCACAAAAGAGCTGGACATGATTTTGAGCCTGCAAAACAACAAAGCCTTGGAAGAGACAGAGCCCTGCTGTGTATGCTATAAGGCAGCATAGTAAACAGAGGGAGACGGGAAAAAACTCTGGCTTTTCTCCTCCTCTCTTTCCATCCAGTGAGCAGGGGAATCTGGGAAATGTAGTTTCTTATGACACCAATTTGGGATACAGAATGCAGGCAGTGCATGAGAGAGATGGGTAGTTGACACGCGTAGCCTCCTCTCTGAGTGGCTAAGGCACTCATCTCCCCTGGAGCCAGCACTGAATTTTGTCTCTTGAGTGAATTAAAATGCAAAGGGGCATTTCTCACCTGAGAAGCATCAGAGGGTCCTGGAACCACACTCCACCCCCAGAGCAGTTCTGTTGGGATGGAATGCTGTAGAGAGTAGGAAGGAAAATGAGGCTGGGATTGAGGAAATTAAGTTTCCTTATTTTCTTTAAATTTTTTCTGACAAGTGCTTTCGTTCTTTTCATTATTAGTTCGAAATTTTTCTTTCATGTTCTCTATACATCTTTGGGAGATTAATTTAAACCAAAGCTGTCAGTTCCCAAGGGGCTAATCTATTTCTCTGACTGAACAAAGGACAATTATTATTTCTTATCAACAGAAAAGCACAGCTGTTTGAGTGAAAACCCCAAGAAGCTCCCTGCCTCCTTGGCTATCTGAAGGCTTGAGACTTGGTTGAGGATCTCAGCATGGAATGTCTTGTGGGATTTTTAACATAGTTGGAAAGGAAGGAAGAAAGAGGATGGCTTTTGCCGCACCAGGCAAAGACTTTAGGATCCTGCATACTGCTTTCCCTTCACTGCCTCCCACTCCAGCTGTGTGAAAAGGGCAGTTTCCCCTCAACCCAGGGGTAAATGCCTATTGAGGGAGAAGATTTGACTGCAAGCAGAAGTGAGCCTTCCATCTTTGGTACAAAGTTCACAAGCCGGGGTTTCTGGCAGAAATGAAGCCATGGCAGAGACTGCCTGGGGGCACTGAGAGACCCGGCTAGTGCTAGGCTATACCAGGATTTGTGTTCAGTCGTGCCTGAGTCTTTGCAACCTCAGGGACTGCAGTCTGCCAAGCTCCTCTGTCCATGGAATTTTCCAGGCAGGAATACTGGAGTGGGTAGCCATTTCCTACTCCAGGGGATCTTCCAGACTTAAGGATCAAACCCACATCTCTTGCATCTCCTGCACTGGCATCTAGCTAGTGCTAGAGATGCCAAATAAGCAGAGAGATTGGGAAATAGTGCCCTGGCTTTCCCCTCTTCCTGCCCTCCAATCCTGGCTGGGTTGGGTCCATGTTCAGGCTTTCCTGACTCTTCGCAACCCCATAGACTGTGACCCACCAGTCTCCTCTGTCCATGGGATTTCTCAGGCAGGAATACTGGAGCGGGTTGTCATTTCCTCCTCTAGAGGATCTTCCCAACCCAGGGATCCAGTCCATGTTCCCTGTGTCTCCTGAATTGGCAGGCAGATTCTTTACCACTGAGCTACCTGGGAAGCCTCCTCCAATTCTGGAGGTAGCGTCAAAATGAAGATGCGAAAATGACACAGTCTCAGAGCTGGAATGTCAGCCTTCTGACAAATGTCTCCTCCCTTACACATCCCGCCCCCTCCCTCCCCTCTCACAGACCCTAGATGCTGTTAGGATCTGCCCGGTGCCAGGAAGCTCGCAGTCCTTCCGTCCCCACCGTCTCTGGCCCGAGTGCGCCACTTCTTCCTGCCTCTGAGCCAGATCTGTGCACTGACTCCCAGGGGAAGAAGGATGCATTCTGCCTCCCTGACAACCGCTCAGGCCTCCCCCATCTCTCAAGTATTGCCTCTTCTGGATAGAGAGCCTGTTATTCTCATACCAAAGCACTACTTTCAGCCTTTGGTTTTATGTTGGCCTGCTAACTATCTGAGCCAGGTTTATCCAATAAGTGTCCTTCCTTTCCCTGAAGGAAAATAGAAGCCTGCAGTCAAATAAGCTTGAAAATGCTGGATTAATCAACTTTGGCGGTCACTGTTGGTGCAACATCCCTGACTCTTCAGTGAACATGGTCCAAGTTCCATGGTCGGAACCTGCATTTCTGTTCCTAAAGGCTTTGTTTGACGCTTGGAGTCCACCTTGTTCACCCAAGACAAGCAAGAAGTGCCAAGGCCTGGGCACGCCTGAGGAGCAGCCCTCCAGCCAAAGAGCCATGGAGGTGGTGTGTGACCACCCAGATCTCCCACCCTGCCCTTTCATGGGGGCAGCAGACCTGTGCTCTCACTGCTGCAAAGCTCCCCAGTAGGATCAAGCTTCAGTCCCAGGGTCGCTGGCCCTGCAACTCATCCTTAGCTGTCCCACTTCCCTGCCTTCATTCCCTATCTATTAGCAATCAGGAAACTTTTTCTTTTGAGCAATTTACCTGTGGCGGATTCATGTTGATGTATGGCAAAATCAATACAATATTGTAAAGTAATTAACCTCCAATTAAAATAAATGAATTTATATTTGAAAAATAATAAAAATAAAACAACAACAACAACAAACCTTGTTCTTTCCTCCCCCCTCTTTTTTATTTTGGGCTATGTTGGGTCGTAGCTGTGATGTGGAGGATCTCTGTTGCATCATGTGGCATCTTTCGCTGTGGTGCACGGGTCTCAGTAGCTGCAGCACGCCAGCTCTCTAGTTGTGGCACACGGGCTCCAGAGTGCACAGGCTCAGCGGCTGTGGCTCGCAGGCTTAGCTGCCCGCGCCTCCCCCCCCAGCGTGTGGGATCTTAGTTCCCTGACCAGGGATGGAACACGTGTACCCTGCTTTGGAAGGCAGATTCTGAACACTGGATCACCAGGGAAGTCTCTGGAATCAGGAAACTTTATCTCAGTCAGTGCTCTTGGGAAACGGAGACGAAGACACAACCAAGACACATGTTAACTCTCCAACCAAGACCCAGAGTCTGAGGCCTTCTTAAATATATTTGACCAAGGAACCCTTCTCTCACACTTTATCTTGGAGAGCGAGGGTTCTAGAGAATAGTCTTTGGGAAGCCCTGTGGTAGCTCCTGGGCAGGACGCACACTTGTCACAGAGTTGTGTCAAGGGAAGAAGTCAGGGATGGGTTGGATGATCAGTATGTGAGGCAGGAAAGATGTTGGCGAGGGAATATTCAGCCTCCCAGAAATACCTGGGCTTAGGACTCCTCAGGGACAGAGCCTTCCCAAAGGCCCAGGCTGCCCGGAAGTTCTGATGCGGGCGTTAAACAGCTTCATCTGCTGTTACAGGGCCTGCTTTGAATTCCTGCTCTCCTATATCAAGGACAGGGTGTGGATTAGGCTAATTCCTAGAGGATTCACACTTCACAAACAAAGAATATTTTGCTGCCTGAGAGGGAACAAACCGTCCTGCCCTGTTCCTACCTGTAAGGAAACGGTACCAATCTCCTTCCAGCTGTGAGATGGAGAGGCAGAGACACCCCAGGACTGGGCAATTATGTCAGGAAACTCAACATTTGAGATGAATGGAAAATAGCTGGGGAGGAATTTTTCCAACAACTTGGCTTGAGCAGGATTGAGTCGGGGTCTGAGAGGCATTCAAGCGATGCAGAACCTGCAGTGTTATAAAATAGGATCATTTTATAGTTGGAAAGTCTAAGGTGTGCCCAGCAAAGCACAGGCATTTAACAATGTTAGTGGAAGACGCAGAAGGTGGGAGGAGGGAAATCAACCATGAAGTGCTGGGTTGAACCTATGTTTGGAGTCCAGAGCATCACAGAGGTACAGGGAGACCCTCCAAGTTTCGGCGAGAACTGGGAAATTTTACTTTGCCCTAGAAGGACATGGGATGTCCTCTCTGGGACACTCCACAGTACTGTCCCAGGAAATCTCTGTGATGATCCGCAGCAGACAGGAAACTGTCTGAACCTGCACACAGATCCTTAGCCTTCTGCTTGGCAACTGCTTCACGTTTGGCATTTGGTGGTCTGTTACATGTGTGATGGGATATAATTTTAGAAGAGTATGTTCTGAATCTTTCCTGATCCCCGACCCAATCTTGGACATTCTGGCTGGGCCTGCTTCCTACCCTTCAAGAAGGGCACTGCTTAGCAGATCAGCTCCTCAGAATTGGAAGCACAGAATCCAGAGAAAGGAAAAGGGAGAGAAGCACAAGGGGTCTGGGAGGCAGAGTGTAGAGGGGTAGTTTTCCGGGGTGGCTTGGGAAAAATAAGATCAGAGCTGCTGCAGCGCATGAGCAAAATGGATGAGAGAGAAAACAGGAACGGGTTAAGAATAGCTGAAGATTTTTGTGCCCTCTTTGGTGTCTGAAAAATATAAACTAAGCGTAAGAGTGCTTGCTTTGAAATTACTCTTGATTGTGGAGACTCTTGAACTCTAAACCCACCTTGGGACAGGGTTTTGTGGCTCACAGTGTAAAGCACTGCATAGGTGCACATCCAGACCCCGAGACTTTAAACAAATCCACTCACCCACACAATGTATGGCTAACGATCAATAAAAAGAGGCATCGGGACTTCCAGCCCAGTTCTCAGCAGAGTGTCAGGAAATCTTTTCTTCCAATCCTGTTCCTCACCGTTTACCAGTTTTTTTCTCGACTTCTGACTTTCCAGTAGTTCTCCCCTTTTTGGCCCAAGCATCCTCCTTGAACTTGAGCATGGAAGTTGACATCCCTGGTGTCGATCCTTGCTATCCTTAGGAAACAGTTTTTTTCTCTTTCTGGTTCTCTCCTATCCTAAGCCTCCAGCCTGAGCACAGCCCAGCCTTCCTCCAGTCCCTAGACCACCCTGATGCCTGATGTTAACTGGGCTGGCTCTGCACCCCACCACCACTTTTGATGGTATAGAACATGTCCATTTCCCCTGAAACTGTACCTTTCCATTTATGTCCTGTCTACATGGTGTCCTCCCCACTGCCAGGCCTACAGCTCTTCCGGAGCAAGGGCTCAACAAGTGTTTGCCGACTCCCAGTCACAGAACCAGCTTCAGTTCTCAGCCTGGGAGAAACATCAACAAGAACAAAGGTATTTGGAATTTACCATGGTGACACATGAGTTAACAGAAATTCCAGAACACGAGAGAAAGGCTCCTGGATAAATTAGAAATCATAGGAAACAGGATGCTATTTTCTGGCCAATAGCAGTTCACAGCACCTCCATGACTTTCCCACACTGAGTCATGGTCCTTCTTTGCTCATAAAGATCAATCCTCTCCTGGCTCAGCTGATTTCTCCCAGCTGGACTGCATTTTTCACAGGCCCCTAGAATCCTGCCTTGTGTAGCCCTCTCTGCCCTGCTCCTCCTCCTCATTAAACCTAGAATCTGGAGTCTGATAGAACCCAAACTTCTGTAGGTCTGTGACAGAATCTTGAGTTGTTTTTTCATTAGACTGTATGTTTTTCCTGTTTTTATTTACTTTTTCACATTTTGTTTTGTATCTGCTATGGGGCAAGCCCTCTGCTGGGCTCTGGGAATACAGTGGCAGTCCTGACATTAAGCAGTCCCAACACAATGAGGAAGACAGGCAAGAAATTACAAAATGCTGCTGTGATGGGGCTGGTATAATGCACATGTAGAGGAGGGCTGCCCAACCTCATCTCTCCAGGTAGAAGCTAAAATTCCCACCTCTTTTTCTTCATCAGAGGAGGGAGAGGGGCACCACTGTGGGAAAGTCATCAACCTGCACGCCACAGCCTGAGATCCCATTGCCCAGCTCCCAGGAACACAGGAAGTTGTGAAGCCTGAAGCCTTTGAAACACTCCTGTTACATCCATCTTTCCTTGGAAAAGCTGCCCAGATCTGACTGGTCCCCAGCCTTCTTTCCCAGTGTGGTTACCAACACCTCCAAGAGAGCTCCATCTTCAGGCAGGTGCCAGGAGCCCATGGTGCAATGATTCTCTGCTGCACCCCTCAACACCCCTGCCTTCCTCTGGTGGAAGCCTGCCCCCAGGGACTCCACTCTGCACACAGTTGCAAAATCAAATTTTATAGCATCATGCTCTTCACGTTCTTGACTTCCAACTTTTCCTCTGCTCTCACCCTCATCCTCCTTTCTGATGCCAGTCTCTTGAATCCTGTTTCAGTTTAACCAGATAGCTCATCTCCGGGGCTGCTGTCACCAAGGGCTTCCAACAATCAGCGTTTGGTAACCATTCTCTGTGTCTTCCCACATCCCTGCCCCCAACACCTCTGACTGCTCTGCTTCTTTTTGTTGTTGTTCCTCACTTGGCCTCATTCATGAAGCCGTTTTCATTTGTTTTTTGCTTGAGTCTATTAATACAAGGCATTTCCATTCTATTGCCCTCACTAATTTTGTTTGTGCTGCTGACTTCGACCCAGTAGATATACATCAATCCACACATGGTAGCTTTGCAGAAGGGAGAGTGGAGAGGCTCCGCTTAGCGGTTGGAGTCTGCATTGCCTCTGCTGATCTGCCTTCTGGGTTTCTCTTCCCAACTATGAGCTCCTCTCGGCTGCAGCCTCCTTCTGTGTCTTCTCTGCATTAGTGGCAACCCACAGGCCTGCCTGCTTGGCTGGTCAAGCCCTCCACTCCCACCTTCTCACTGTTCGCTCTCCCAGACATTCACTGTCTGGGCAGAGAAAGACCAGAGTCCTCGCAGCAGTCCTGTTGCACACAGGAGCTCTGACCACCGCCCCCCACCCAACCCCTAGGATGGTGGTCCCTCCATCATGTACTTGCCTCCCCCGCTCAGCTCAGAAAAAAACTGGGAAAACCTTAAACTCCCTTGGACAATGAGGATATTTCCTGGGGTGGGGGGAATAAAGTCATCTGGGTTTGAGCTGAAATGCTACCTAGCTCATCAGAGGGATGGTGGCTAGCACAGACCTTCTGCTCCTCCTAAAGTCAGAGGGAGAGATAAGGGGTTGGAGGGTGAGGGTGAAGATGAGCAGTTCTGAGAGGGTGGGCAGGTGCCATATGCGTTCATGTGTGCCTGTGTGTGTGTGAGACAGAGTTGCAGGGAGACAGAAACACACCCCTCCGGGGAGCATGGTAGAATGAAAGAGCTGAGAAGATTAAGCCACCAGACCTCAAGTTGCTTTCGGGAAAACTTCTCTTTCCTCTGAGTCTCCATCTCCCCTGCAGTTAGATGAACAGCTGGAACTGTGTGGTTTCCAAAGTTCTTCCAACCCTGAGCTTCCATGTTTCTGTGAATGAACCCTGACATGAGACTTTATCTGACCACAAGCAATTTATTTCAACTTTTTATGCTTTGGGTTTTTAAAAAAATTCTTTCTGTGTGCTAAGTCACTTCATTTGTGTCCAACTCATTGCGACCCTATAAGCTGTAGCCTGCCAGGCTCCTCTATCTGTGGGATTCTCCAGGCAAGAATATTGGAGTGGGTTGCCATGCCCTTCTCCAGGGCATCTTCCCCACCCAGGGAATGAGCCTGAGTGTCTTAAGTCTCCTGCATTAGCAGTCAAGGTTTTTACCACTAGCACCACGTGGGAAGCCTTTTAAAATTCTAAATGAAGGATCATAATTCCAATTCAGGAAATTGTCGTGATGATAAAAGGAGGTTAAAATGTAAAATCATTGGAAAAACTCAATGGTACTTTTAAAATGTAGGATCCTTGAGGAAGTAACTTCATTTCCCTAGGCCCTAGTGAAGCATGGATCCCAACGTTGGGATCACAACATCTCTTATAAGTGAGTGGGGTCATCCCACAAAAGTTGCAAAACAGGGTTTGGCACATGGCAGGCTCTAAACAAATCTATTCTTAGTTCTGTGCTTCCAGATGCTTGTGGAACAGTGTAATAGTGCAGGGGACCCCCTGGGATTGACTTGTAGGAGGAGGCTTTGTGCAGGGCAGGCCTGGGCCTGAAAGAACTTCTGGCTCCCCACCTAGCCTTCTTGTGAGGGTCCTTCTCCCCATTCAAGGCACGACACAGTAT
This sequence comes from Redunca redunca, assembly GCA_006410935.1. NCBI lineage: Eukaryota > Metazoa > Chordata > Mammalia > Artiodactyla > Bovidae > Redunca > Redunca redunca. The sequence continues at coordinate 227,261 of SJYQ01000837.1, read as the reverse complement.
GGCTCTTCCAGAGTGGGAAAATTTGGGTACTTTGGGGTCAACATCCCATCAACAGCAAAGCCCCAACAGGCACTGTGCTATCCAAAAGAGATTAGAAACACCCAGGGCACATGGTAACATCTTCCCCATCTCTCAGGTCTTCTTTCTTCTGTATTGGCTTCATTTTCAGGCAGACGCTCTCCCTGGGATATCAAAACTGACATCTGGAAGCAGGAAGTTAAAGAGGTCTGTGGCTCCTTCACCTCCATTCAAGGAGAGTCCTGGGTTCCCCCTGGAAAAAGTGAAAGCGTTAGTCATTCATTTGTGTCCAACTCTTTGTGACCCCATGGACTGTAGCCTGCAAGGCTCCTCTGTCCATGGAATTCTCCAGGCAAGGAAGGGTACTGGAATGGATTTGCCTTTCCTTTCTTCAGGGGATCTTCCCAACTCAGCGATCAAACCTGAGTCTCCTGCATTGCAGGCAGATTCTTTACTGTCTGACCCACCTTAGTTCTAGCTAAAGTCCTGGGTTTGACTCTCACTGACCTGGCCTGGGGTCACGTGCCCACCCTAGACCTCTCATAACACAACAGAGGTGTAACTCACTGGTTGGCCCACCCTGAGACACAGCTGGCGAGTCAGCATCATCTGAACTGCCTAGGACCTGGGTTAAGAATAAAGTGGGTAGTGGCCTCCCAAGAAGTGCTGAGATCTTGGAAATGATGGGTTTGGGTTTGAGTTGAGATTTCCTTGATCTTCTGTCTCAGGTAGGCTTTCCCAGAAACAGACCCAGAGATAAGGATTTGTATGAGAGTCATTTATCAAGAAAGATTATACTGGCCTTCCCTGGTGGCTCAGTGATAAAAAAAAACTCAACTATCAAAGCAGGAGATGTGGGTTCAGTCCCTGGGTTGCGAAGATCCCCTGGAGAAGGAAATGGGTAGCCACTCCAGTATTCTTGCCTGGAAAATCCCATGGACTGAGGAGCCTGGCGGGCTACAGTACATGGGGTCATGAAGAGTCAGACATGACTTGGCAACTGAGCACACACACACAGTTTATCAAGGAAGTGCCCCCAGGGAACATCTGTAAGGGCAAGAAGGAAAGCAGGACAATGAAGAGGAGAGGTCAGATTCTGGCCATGTCCTGGGCAGGCTCCCTGATCCCACACGGGACCCTGCCAGAGAGAGTTTCACTTCCAAAGAGCCCCACCCTGAGACTAGGGGGCTGGCCTCTGATCAGTTCAGACCTTCCTTTAACCTGGAAGACTGTAAACTTCCAGGCTCTTCTGCGTTTCCTTGTGTGAACTCAGTGACTCCAGCAGCGCAGGGTGGTTCTGGGGAGAAGAGGAAATGGTAGAGCCCTTGGGAAGCAAGAGCTGGCTGGAGCATCCCCTGAGCAGAGGGATCCAGGCAAGTCACCGACAGCACTTCCTAGAAGGCCAGGGTCCAGGCTCATTTTTCTCCATTCACGCCAGGCCCTCCACTTTGTCAGTCCAGATAGTAACATGTTGCCTTCACTGAGAATGAGGATACTTGGCTCTAAAATTCCTACGTCAGAGAACACTGAGGAATTTGATTAGTGTTGAAGCACCATAATGACCACTTACCAAAGAAGCTCTCCGGTTGCCAAGCCAAGCGTGCTCTCTGCACAGAGCAGTCTCATCATTTCCTAAATGATCCTCAGACTGACCCGTTGCAGAAGCAAAGAGACATGCAGTAGAAACGGGTGTGCCAGAGGAAACTTGGCTTCCCTTCTACCATGTGCCAGGGAGAGGGCTTCCAGGGGGCGGGCGGGCTGCTCGTTACCGGCTGGTGAATGTGAGCCTTGCGTGTCACTGGCACTTTGTCCTCAGGCCACGCCACCTGCCCTGGGGAGGGGGTGATGTGGTGGAACCAAACCACTCTCTCCCCCATGGCTTGTTGGCTCCACGGCAGTGGGATTGTCCAAGGCCTGCTCTCCCTGGCCAGACTCCCTGGATTGCTAATGAGCTATTTCCAGCAACTGCCCTAATTGTTTCCACAACAAACTGTTCTCCACCACCAATTATATCCCAGCCGTCGGTGGTCTCCAACTGTGTTTGGAGATGCAGACTGTGAAGTACCTGACAATTTTTCAACCAGTCCTCAGCCCTAGTTAGGCAGTCAACTGCCGTCATCCGACAAGGTGAATGCTTACCTCATGTGTTTGAATGACTTTCCCAACCAGGAACACCCTTCCCAATTCCCCGCCTTCATGGACCCTACTTGTCCTGCCGGGCCTGTTAATCGTTCTCACCTCTTCTGACATTCATTTACCTCCTCCTTTTATAGAAAAAGTGAAAGTTGCAACTCCTTGAAACCCCATGCACCATAGCCCGCCGTGCTTCTGTCCATGGGTTATTTTTTCAGGCAAGAATACTGGACTGGGTTGCCATTTCCTCGTCCAGGGGATCCTCTTGACCCAGGGATCGAACTCACTTCTATGTCTCCTGCATTGCAGGTGGATTCTTTACCACTGAGCCCCTGGTACAAATTTCTCATTAAAAGAAATGCAAGGCCAATGTGTGTTACTTGCTCAATCGTGTCTGACTCTTTGCAACCCCATGGGGTGTAGCCCACCAGGCTCCTCCATCCACGGGATTTTGAGTTGCCATTTCCTTCTCCAGGGGATGTTCCTGACCCACAGATTGAACTCGAGTCTCCTGCATTGCAGGCAGATTCTTTACCATCTGAGCCACCAGGGAAGCCTTCATACTTACTAGGTTGGCCTTTAAAAGGAATGAAATTCTGACACATGCCTTGGAGACATTACGCTAAAAGAAATGATCCAGTCACAGAAAGACAAACACTATATAAATCTGCTTACATGAGGTGTCCAGAGTAGTCAAATTCATGGAGACAGAAAGTAGAATAGTGATTACCAGGGGCTGGAGGAGGGTGGAATTGGGGGTATTATTAATGGGTATGGAGTTTCAGTTTGGAAGGATGAATAAGATCTGAGGCTGTGTGGGTGGTGATGGTTGCATAACAATGTAAATGTATTTAATGCTACTGAATTGTTCACTTGAAAATGGTTAAAGTGGTAGATTTTACATTATATATACTCTAACATAATAAAAATATTTAATTGCCATAAACCAAATTTGCCAGAGGCTCCTGGAGCTGAGGGTAAAGATCAGCCTGGCTGCCTCCATGCTTCATGCTGAAAACGTGGCAACAACCTGAGTCTGGCCCTTTAATGCCAGTCCCACAGACGGAAAGTCTTTCAGCAGAAGCTGTGAACATGCACACTGGGAAGTCAGGCAGACCCTCTCTGTGGAAATCAGCATGTATTTGAAGGTTTTAGTGCCCGATTTAGCTTCACCCAGAGGTGACCTTCTACACAGGGCCAAAAGAAAAGTGATTTCTTTGATCGTCCATCTGACCACAAACTGACCTCCTGCGCTTTTCAATTCATTTTAAATCACACTGTTCTGGCCAAAGTGATTCTACCTCTTAGCAAAGAATATTTCACATTTTGACCAGTAATTCTGGGCCAGTTTCAGACTTGTTCACTTGAATAGCAAGAATAAAATTTGTGAGTTCTTTCTGGATCTTTCTGATCTCAGGCAGCAGGGAAGGAAATAGTCTTAAGTGGCATGAGTCTAGGGCAGAAGATGAGAATTGGAAAGTCCTCCTTGCTTAGATGTGGACTAGTGCCCATTTGGACCACATCCAGGGTTAGAGGAAGACTGGTGTGACTCCAGGGCAGGGACCTGAATTCGCTTTCCTTGGGTCAGACTCAGCGTCTTCCCAGAAAGAAAGACCTCATTTTCTTCTGCATCGTTTATGATGTTTTTGGCTGCAAGTAACAGCAACTCATCTCTAGCTGGGGAGGATTCAGCCTCTCACATGACAAAGAGGAGGGGATGACTGCAGGGTCAGCAAACCAGCTGCTCAGTGTCCTAAGCAGAGACTTATTCTCTGTCCATCTCTCCATTTCCTCCGTGGGCACAAGATGGCTGCTGCAGCTCCAGGCGTCATGCACACACCAGGCCACTGGAGAGAATAACGTCCAGAACCCAGCCCCACCCCAGCTGACTTTTCATTGGCCTGAATTGCATCACATACCGCTGCGTAAACCAGGAGACAGCAAACTTTTTCTGTAAAGGGCCAAGAGAATAAATATTTCTGGCTTTGAAGACATGTGTTTGGTTGTACTCAGCTCTACCAAAAAGCAGCCATCAGCAATGCATTAACGAATGACAGTGGCTCTGTTACGAAAACACTTTATTGATAAAAACAGACTGGACTTTCCTGGGGGTCCAGTGGTTAAGACTTCATGCTTCCACAGCAGGGCGCATGAGTTTAATCCCTAGTCAGGGAAACTAAAATCCTGCTTGCCACATGGCAAGGCAAAAAAAAAAAAGCAAAACCTTAAAAAACAGGCAAGTTGGATTCAGCCTATGGGCTGTAGTTTACCCATCCATGCTCTAGATCGACCATCCTGAAACATATCACAAGCAATTTGTTGTTGTTTTATAATAATACTTGTAAGTGGCTTATTCTATTTTTTGCTGGCATCTAACAAAAGATATTGGAGAAGTTCTAATTCACAACATTGAATGTATGATCATCTAATAGGCATTTTAACAGAACACAGCAAAACTGGGACACCAAGTGAAGTAAAAATTTCAAAGAATTTCTTACGTTCTAATGAGCACCAAAGTAGACACTAAGAGAAGACTCAGAATTCAGTTAAACCTTGTTCTGTACTTACTTTGTAGCTTACTCTACAAATTAACATTTGCAAAACATCTACGGCTCACTATAATCCCCTTGGAAGTCCAAATTCTATTCTCTAGAAGCTATTTTCATATCTCCTTTTTATTCTTCCTGTATTGAAAGTCAAGACTAAAAAGAGCTCAGTCCAAACGCCCAAATTTTATAGATGAAAGAATGGAGGCTCAAAAAGGACAAGCTACTTCCCCCAGATCACACAGCCACACAGTGCCAAAATTAAGACCCAAAACCAGGCTATGGTAGGTTGTAATATCGTTCAAAATATCTGCTGCCTTTCCCAAGAGGTGGAATCTACAAATTCCTGCAAGGAAAAATTTGACATTTGCCTTGGTATGCCCCTCCCTGGAGCCAGCCATCTCCTTGTTGAACTCTGGAGTGGCCAAGTGACTTGTTGTCCATGAAGTGTGGTGAAGTGGGCACATGGCCCTTCTGATTACTCCTCCAGCCTGGGCTACAGGGTGAAGAAGATAAGTAGCACCAACACAGCTGACCTGTGATAGACATGTCATGTGCATGTGAAATAAACCCCTGAAATGTGAGGCTGTTTGTTACAACAGCTTAACTGAGCTTACTCCTCACCGATACACAGGCTTTACAACTCTGAACACTGGGCTCTTTCTCACCTGGAGAGTCTCAAGTTTCCAGTGGTGCTACTCAGAACCGTTGTTGCTCAGGCACTCAGTCATGTCCGACTCTGTAACCCCCATGGACTGCAGCACCTCAGGCTTCTTTGTCCTTCACTATCTTCCAGAGTTTGCTCAAACTCATATCCATTGAGTCAGTGATGCCATCCTACCTTCTAATCTTTTGTCATCTGCTTCTCCTCCTGCCTTCAGTCTTTCCCAGCATCAGGGTCTTTTCAAATAAGTCAGTTCTTCATATCAGGTGGCCAATTTATTGGAGCTTCAGCTTCAGCATCAGTCCTTACAATGAATATTCAGGGTTGATTTTGTCAAGGAATGACCAGTTTAATATCCTTGCAGTGCAAGGGACTCTCAAGAGTCTTCTCCAACACCACAGTTCATAAGCATCAATTCTTTGGCACTCAGCCTTCTTTATGGTCCAACTCTCACATCCATACATGACTACTGGAAAAACCACTTTGTTGGCAAAGTGATGCCTCTGCTTTTTGATATGGTGTCTAAGTTTGTCATAGCTTTCCTCCCAAGCAGTAAGCATCTTTTAATTTCATGGCTGTAGTCACTATCTGCAGTGATTTTGGAGCCCAGGAAAGAAAGTCTGTCACTGTTTCCATTGTTTACACATCTATTGGCCATGAAGATATAGGACCAGGTGCCATAAACTTGGTTTTTTGAAAGCTGAGTTTTAAGTCAACTTTTTCACTCTCCTTTTTCATCTTCATTAAGAAGATCTCTAGTTCCTCTTTGCTTTCTGCCATTACTGTGATATCATCTGCATATCAGAGTTTATAGATATTTCTCCTGGCAATCTTGGTTCCAGCTTGAACTTCAACAAGCCAGTCATTTCACAGATGTACCCTGCATAGAATTTAAACAAACAGGGTGACAATGTACAGCCCTGACCTACTCCCTTCCAAATTTTGAACCAGTCCATTTTTCTATGTCTGGTTCTAACTGTTGCTTCTTGACCTGCACACAGGTTTCTCAAGAGGCAGGTAAGGTGGTCTGGTATTCTTATTTCTTGAATATTTTTCACAGTTTGTTGTGATCCATACAGTCATAGGCTTTAGCATAGTCAGTGAGGCATCAGTTCAGTTCAGTTCAATCGCTCAGTCGTGTCTGACTCCTTGCGACCCCATGAATCACAGCATGCCAGGCATCCCTGTCCATCACCAACTCCCGGAGTTCACCCAGACCTGCATCCATCGAGTCAGTGATGCCATCCAACCATCTCATTCTCTGTCGTCCCCTTCTCCTCCTGCCCCCAATCCCTCCCAGCATCAGAGTCTTTTCCAATGAGTCAACTCTTCACATGAGGTGGCCAAAGTACTGGAGCTTCAGCTTTAGCATCATTCCTTCCAAAGAAATCCCAGGGCTGATCTCCTTCAGAATGGACTGGTTGGACCTCCTTGCAGTCCAAGGGACTCTTAAGAGTCTTCTCCAACACCACACTTCAAATGCATCAATTCTTCGGCACTCAGCCTTCTTCACAGTCCAACTCTCACATCCATACATGACCACAGGAAAAACCATAGCCTTGACTAGACGGACCTTAGTCAGCAAAGTAATGTCTCTGCTTTTGAATATGCTATCTAGGTTGGTGATAACTTTCCTTCCAAGGAGTAAGCATCTTTTAATTTCATGGCTGCAGTCACCATCTGCAGTGATTTTGGAGCCCCCCAAAATAAAGTCTGACACTGTTTCCACTGTTTCCCCATCTA
>SJYQ01000837.1:149129-219601 GCA_006410935.1 Redunca redunca | reverse complement strand
CTTGGTATCTCTGATTTTCTTGAAGAGATCTCTAGTCTTTCCCATTCTGTTGTTTTCCTCTATTTCTTTGCATTAATTGCTGAGGAAGGCTTTCTTATCTCTTCTTACTATTCTTTGGAACTCTGCATTCAGATGCTTGTATCTTTCCTTTCTCCTTTGTTTTTCACCTCTCTTCTTTTCACAGCTATTTGTAAGGCCTCCCCAGACAGCCAATTTGCTTTTTTGCATTTCTTTTCCATGGGGATGGTCTTGATCCCTGTCTCCTGTACAATGTCACGAACCTCTGTCCATAGTTCATCAGGCACTCTATCAGATCTAGTCCCTTAAATCTATTTCTCACTTTAGGTCATACCTGAATGGTCTAGTGGTTTTCCCTACTTTCTTCAATTTAAGTCTGAATTTGGTAATAAGGAATTCATGATCTGAGCCACAGTTAGCTCCTGGTCTTGTTTTTGTTGACTGTATAGAACTTCTCCATCTTTGGCTGCAAAGAATATAATCAAAATCTGATGATGTCCATGTGTAGAGTCTTCTCTTGTGTTGTTGGAAGAGGGTGTTTGCTATGACCAGTGCATTTTCTTGGCAAAACTCTATTAGTCTTTGCCTTGCTTCATTCCACATTCCAAGGCCAAATTTGCCTGTTACTCCAGGTGTTTCTTGACTTCCTACTTTTGCATTCCAGTCCCCTGTGATGAAAAGGACATCTTTTTGAGGTGTTAGTGTTATGCCCAGAGTCCGAGTCCCCAAAACTGAGAGAATAAGACGTCTACAGCAATACAAAAGCATAAAAGGGTTTTATTGCTAGCCCAGGCTAGGACTCACGTCTCACCCAGCGCAGTGGAATCCGACAAGAGCCCCAAGCTCTGACTCACAACTCCTTATATACAGGCAGTCCCGTGGGTTAGTTGGCATAACGTGATTGGTTAACTGGTGCGCGCGCACGCGAATTTCAAATCTCGCATCTCGTCTTGATTGGCTCAGGTCGGACACTGAGGGGGACCTCCCTGATTGGCTAGGACTATCTGGAAGTCCCGGAAAGAGGAGGACCTCCCTGGTTGGTCGAGCTATCCGGGAGTCCCGGAAACATGACTCAGGTATTTTTGGCCTATTATCTCTTGCTGAGCCTGTCGCTGCTCCCGTGAGGCCCTAACAGTTAGGTCTAAAAGGTCTTGTAGGTCTTCATAGAACCATTCAACTTCAGCTTCATCAGCGTTACTGGTTGGGGCATAGACTTGGACTGCTGTGATATTGAATGGTTTGCCTTGGAAACGAACAGAGATCATTCTGTCGTTTTTGAGACTGCATCCAAGTACTGCATTTCGGACTCTATTGTTGACCATGAGGCATAAGTAGAGGTTTTTCTGGGAATCCCTTATTTTTTCTATGGTCCAGTGGATGTTGGTAATTTGGTCTCTGATTCCTCTGCTTACAAGCTCTAAAATCCAGCTTGTATATCTGGAAGTTCTTGGTTCATGTACTGTTGAAGCCTGTTTTGAAGGATTTTGAGCATTACCTTGCTAGCATTTGAAATGAGTGCAACTGCGTGGTAGTCTGAGCATTCTTTGGCATTTCCCTTCTTTGGAATTGGAAAAAAAACTAACCTTTTCCAGTCTTGTGGCCACTGCTGAGTTTTTCAAATTTGCTGGCATATTGAATACAGAACTTTTACAGCATCATCTTTTAGGATTTGAAGTAGCTCAGCTGGAATTCCATCATCTCCACTAGCTTTGTTTGTAGTAATGCTTAAGGCCCACTTAACTTCACACTCCAGGATGTCTGGCTCTAGGTGAGTGATCACACCATCATCTTTATCAAGGTATTAAGACCTTTTCTGTAAAGTTCTTCTGTATATTCTTTCCACCTCTTCTTGATATTTTCTGCTTCTGTTAGCTCCATACCATTTCTGTCCTTTATTGTGGCCATCTTTGCATGAAATGTTCCCTTGATATCTCTAATTTTCTTGAAGGGATCTCTGTTCTTTTCCATTCTCTATTTCTTTGCATTTTTCACTTAAGAAGGCTTTCCTATCTCTTCTTGCTTTTCTTTGGAATTCTGCATTCAGATAGGTGTATCTTTTCTTTTCTTCTCTGACTTTCACTTCTATTCTTTTCTCAGCATTTTGTAAGCCCTCCACAGACAACCATTTTGCCTTGTGTTTCTTTTTCTTGGGGATGGTTTTGATCACCACTTCCTGTATAATGTTATGAACTTCTGTCCATAGTTCTTCAGACACTCTCATCTATCAGATCTAACCCCTTGAATCTAATTGTCACTTCCACTGTATAATCATAAGGAATTTGATTTATGTCTTACCTGAATGGCCTAGTGGTTTTCCCTGCTTTCTTCAATTTAAGTCTGAATTTTGAAATAAGGAGTTCATGATCATGATCTGAGCCATAGTGAGCTTCCGGTCCTGTTTTTACTGACTATGTAGAGCTTCTCCATCTTTGGCTGCAAAGAAAATAATCAATCTGATTTCAGTATTGATCATTTGGTGATGTCCATGTGTAGAGTCATCTCTTGTGTTGTTGGAAGAAGGTGTTTTCTATGACCAGTTTCTTCTCTTGGCAAAACTCTGTTAGCCTTTTGCCCTGCTTCATTTTGTACTCTAAGGCCAAACTTGCCTGTTACTCCAGGTATCTCTTGACTTCCTACTTTTGCATTCCAGTCCCCTATGGTGAAAAGCACATCTTTTGGGGGTGTGAGTTCTAGTAGTTTTGTAGGTCTTCACTGAACTCAACCTCATCTTCTTTGACATTAGTGGTTGGGGCATAGGCTTTGAATACTGTGATATTGAATGGTTTGCCTTGGAAATGAACAGAGATCATTCAGTCATTTTTGATATTGCATCCAAGTACTGCATTTTGGACTCTTTTGTTGACTATGAAGGCTACTCCATTTCTTCTAAGGGATTCTTGCCCACAGTAGTAGACATAATGGTCATCTGAATTAAATTCACCCATTCCAGTCCATTTTAGTTCATTGATTCCTAAAATGTCGATGTTCACTCTTGCCATCTCCTGTCTGACCACTTTGAATTACCTTGATTCTTGAACCTAACATTCCAGGTTCCTATGCAATATTGTTCTTAAAGCATCGGGCTTTGCTTTCACCACCAGACACATCCATAACTGAGCGTTGTTTCTGCTTTGGCTCAGCCTCTTCATTCCTTATGGAGCTATTTCTCCACTCTTCTCCAGCAGCATATTGAACACTTATTGACCTGGGGGGTTCATCTTTCAGTGTCATATCTTTTTGACTTTTCATTCTGTTCATGGGGTTCTCAAGGCAAGAATACTGAAGTGCTTTGCCATTCTCTTCTCCAGTGGACCACGTTTTGTCAGGACTCTCTACCATGACCTGTTTGTCTTGGGTGGCCCTACACCACATGGCTTTCATTGAGTTACACAGAGCAGTTAGAATGGGACATAGAACAACAGACTGGTTTCAAATAGGAAAAGGAGTACGTCAAGACCATGATCAGTAAATCTTTAATCCAGTTTTCTGCTGATGGGTGGGGCTGTGCTCCCTCTCTGTAGTTTGGGCTCAGGTCAGACTGTCATAAGGGTAATGGAAACTCCTCCAAAAGGGCTTATGCCAAGCCTCCCAGGATCGCTGCTCCCAGTGCCCTTGACCCCACAGCAATCCACCGTGGACCCCCACATCTGGCAGAGACTCCCAAACACTCACAGGCGAGTCTGGCTCCGTCTCCTGTGGGGTCACTGCTCTTTTCTCATGGATCCTTGTGCACTACGTTTTGTTCGTGCCCTTCAAGAGTCTCTGTTTCCCCAGTCCTGTGGAATTTTTGTGATCCCACTGACCTTCAATGTCAGATTCCCTGGGGATTCTCAGTCCCTTTGCTGGATTCCCACGTGGGAAAGTCTGTTGTGGTGCCTAGAACTTTTGCAACAGTGCAAGAACTTCTTTGGTATAATTGTTCTCCAGTTTGTGGGTCACTCACCTGGCAGCTCTGTGGTGGGGCTAATGGCAATCTCTTCCAAGAGGATTTATGCCACATGCTGTGTGTGAGGCACACACATTCCAGCATCAGTCTGCCTGGATTCAGATTTCAGCTGTGTGATGGGCCAGGGGCTCTTCGTGCCTCAGCGTCCTCATCAGTAACATAAAGATCGGTACCTTCTCTACAGTGATCTAGTGAGGATTCAGTGAACTAACCTGTGTTGTAAGGACTATAACCCACCTCACTTGATGGCTCTTTGCTTTGTTGCGCTTTGTATATACTGAGTGTTTTACAAACCAAAGGTTTATGCCAACCCTGCATTGAGCAAGTCTATCAGTACCACTTATCCAACAGCATCTGCTCTCTTCTTGTATCTTTGTCATTTTGGTAATTCTCACAATGTTTCAAACTTTTCATTATTGTATTTCTTATGGTGATCTGTGATCAGTGATCTTTAATGCTAATAACAGAATAATAATGATGCCAATAAAAAAATAATTCACTGAAGGCTCAGATAACAGCATTTTTTAGCAATAAAGTATTTTTTAATTAAGATATGTACGTTGCTTTTTAGACATATTCTTGCACACTTAGTAGACTACAGTATAGTATAGCAAATATAAATTTAATGCACACTGGGAAACCCTACCCAAAATTGTCTGACTCAACTGACTGCAATATTTGCTTTATTGCTGTGATCTGGAACCAAACCTGCAGTATCTCTGGGAGGTCTGCGTATACTGGCTAAACATTGGTTATTACTATTCTACATACTGTCCTCCTGGCTGACATTTCAACAACAGTAGGGTTGAGAGGTGAGGGCTCTCTGATGTTCCATGCCATTGCGTATGCAAACAACAGTCTTCCCACCAGAAGTCAGTTTCTGCTGTGTGCCATGCTGACAACCATCACTGTCCCTGCTCAGGACAAGGGGAAGGGACAGGAAGGGCTCTTGTGGAGGGATTACATGCAGGGTCCTAGAGTCAGACTGGCTAGGGTTCAATCCCTGCCTCTGTTTTTCCCTTCTTATACATCTACAGCTCAGTTAGTAACCTGAATGAGCCTCAGTTTCCACCTCTGTAAAATGGGAATAATGAAAGTGTCCATCTCATGGAGTGGGGTGAAGATTCAGTGAAATTATTCATGTAAAAATGCTTACCACAGTGCCTGGCACATGGCAGGGGCTCACTAGGTGTCAGGCTGATATTCTAGTCTAGATGGTACCAGCCAAGGGAAGTGTGGGCAGAAGCAAGTGGTAGGAGGTGATTCATCTTTCAGTGCACCTTAACAAGCCACAGGGATCTTTGTAGCCTTGGCTCCCCTCTGCCTTCCTGAGATCATAGCCTGATTGGCTAGTGCTGAGTTGGTAGAAAACAAAGCATCCTCCCCGAATCGCGCACTGGCATGGATTCTCATGACCAGCACAAACTGCCTGGCCTGCTTGCCACATGGGGGAGTCACTGGACATCCATCAAGGTGAAGGCTACACTCAGCGTGAGGCAGCTGCCCAGTGCATGTGGGTTTAATGACTCCAGATCAAGGTCACATACCATGATGGAGGAAGAATCAGATTGGGGCAGCAGAGCATTCTAAGATGCACTGTGCCCTTTCACAGTGGAGATCCAAATGGCAGGGAGCTGCCCACAAAAGGAGGCCCCTCACTCGTGGACTTTTCAGCCACATCCTTTTTGCGGTGGCAGAGTTGCTGCCCAACTATCATAGCCAGAGCCTTGATGCTCACCAGACGGGGAGCTCTACCTGCGACTGGTTGTACTTACTTCACCTCCTGGCCTGCAGATACCTGCCCAGGCCTGGTCAGAGAGCTGGAGGGACTTGTTGAAGGCACATCCCACAAGCCTAGCCTTTGAAATGCTAGCCCATATCTTGTCTGCCCTAAATCTCAGTATCTCCAGGTTAAACCCTCAACATGCAAATATACCCAAGGAGCAGGGAGATGAGGGGTACCTGCCAGGATGAGTTCCTCATGGTGTCAAGCACTCATGTCACTCAATTTTGACTACCATGTGCCAGGCTTGTCTTCCTCATTGTTTGGAAGGGTAGGGTGAAGTACGGGACCAAGATTAAGAAGGGTTTGGGGGTGGGGAGTTCATGAGCCGTGGCTGCCCCATGCCACATCTAGAGCTCAGTCTGGGGGCCAGGAGGAGAGTCCAGGAAACCTCACCGAAACACCGCCAGGGACTTCAGTCCTAAGGAAGAAGTGGCAGACCGACTATGGAAAATACTGCAGAAGAACCCTTTGGATTTCCTTTTTTTTCCCTTATCAAATGTTATTGTGAATTAGCAGCACTCACTCCTGAGCCCCTGGGACTATGTCTTTACAGCCTCCGTCGTAGCAAACCTTAAGGCTGGAAAGAAAAGCCTTTTATTTGAGAAACGCTGTGGGGGTTTATTACTGAGTCAATGTTGAAGCAAAAGGAGTCTGTGAGAGGAAATAGTACAAAGACTAGAATATCTTCAGCAAAATAATTGCAAGGCAACATTTCAGGGTAGTTTAATTTCCTACTGCATTTTAATGACCAATATAGAAGATATAAAAATGTCGTTTACAGACAAACTCCAACATTTTGTTTCCCTGGTTGTTCTAATAGATCAAATGGGACATACAATATGATTTTTTTTTTTAATTTTTTCACCAAACACTGTAATCAATCTTTCAAGCTACAGATCTGTGTAGTTACCTCTTGTCACACACTCAAAATAGATGTGAATAGGAAGTGGGAAGAAAACTCTTCTTTTTCCTTCTGATAACCAGGCAGGAAACCTCAGGCATTTTCCCATTCTGTTCGTAACCTCTTTGTAAGTTACAGTGTTTTCATTCCCAGGCTTTGCGGTGTACTGATGAGAACACAGGAGGGATGATGAGGGATTTAGGAACTGAGGGTCAGTTTTCTAATCCATGAGCTTCTTCTGCCTCTGCTCATCACTGAGAGCCAGACCCAAGCCCTCCAAGAGGCATGTGCTGGGCAAAGCAGGGAAGCAACCTCCACCCTGGCTCTTCCTGTATTCCAGGCTCAGGGACGGGGCAGGGCAGGGCGGGGTGGGGGGCGGGATGGTGGACCAGATCTAACCCCTGAGATGACGGCCCCTCCCCGCCATAGGCGCATCTGACTCGTCTCACACAGCCTCCTCTTCCTCTAAAATCAGCTGATGGCGTCCTTTGGAACTCATATTCGGACTTTGTTTTCTGCGGCTAATAACATCGCAAAGGCAGAACCTGGCTTCTCAGCAAGGACTTCAGGCTTATCAAACTCGACTACCTGAAAGAGAAGAAGAACTGAAATTGTCAGAAGAAAGCTGCCCACCATAGAGCCCAAACCACTGAAACCTCTGGAGAGGCGACACCAGCTTTCTGTACCTTCCCGTTTTCCATGACCAGGACACGGTCACAGCTGAGCACTGTGTTGAGCCGGTGGGCGATGGTCAACACAGTGCAGTCTTTGAAGGCATCTTTGATGGTGTTCTGAACAAGGGTGTCAGTCTTAGAGTCCATGGAGCCAGTGGCTTCATCCAGGAGAATGATCTGTTGAGGAAGGAATGTTGTGAACGTCACACCAAGCCAAAGCTGTACCTAGAGGGAAACTTACAGTCTTACTTAGCTCAATTCATTAAAAAAGAAGAAGGGCTGAAAAGTTAAGGAGCTACGTATCCATCTCAGAAAGTTAGAAAAAAGAGCAAGAGAAAAAAGTCACGTCACACAATCTTTATCTTTCTCAGAGGGAATTGACTTGCTGGAGTAACAAGACTGTACCTTCTTTACTTACCTTTTTATAAATGGTTTATTCTAATCCCACAAACTAGTAGGAAGAAATGCCCCATGATCTTTATCTACTGCGCTTACGAGTCAGCATGAGGCATAATAACAGCACTTGTGTTAATTTCCGGTTTCTGCTGTAACAGAGTCACACAAATCAGAGGCTCAAACCACACAGGCTATCTTACACTTATTTCTGGAGGTCAGAAGTCCTAAAGCCAAGGTAGTGTTGGCACTGCGTTCCTTCTGCAGGCTCAGAAGGAGAAATGTTTTTCTTGCCTTTTTCAGCTTCTAGAGGTTGTCTGCATTCCTTAGCTTGTGAGCCCTTCCTGGTATCATTCTAGCCTCTACTTTCATCATCACTTTCTTTCTGACTCTCTTGCCTCTCTCTTACAAAGACTTGTGTAATTACACTGGGCCCACCAAGGTAATCCAGTGTAATCTCCCCATCTCAAGATCCTTGACTTAATCACATTTGCAAAACCCTTTTCCCCAGGTAAGGCAACATTGTTCACAGATTCTGAGTAACAGGACATGAGCATCTTTGGTGGCAGAGGTTGGGGGGGGCGGACATTATTATGCCTGCCACAGTTGCTGCTGCTGCTGCTGCTAAGTTGCTTCAGTCATTTCTGACTCTGTGTGACCCCATAAACGGCAGCCCACCAGGCACCCCCGTCCCTGGGATTCTCCAGGCAAGAACACTGGAGTGGGTTGCCATTTCCTTCTCCAGGGCATGAAAGTGAAAAGTGAAAGCGAAGTCGCTCAGTCGTGTCCGACTCTTCACAACCCCATGGACTATAGCCCACCAGGGTCCTCCATCCATGGGATTTTCCAGGCAAGAGTACTGGAGTGGGGTGCCATTGCCTTCTCTGGCCTGCCACAGTGCTGGTTTGCAAATCAGAGAACTTGATCAGCTCAGCTCTAAGTCTGCTTGACTTTGGCTAAATTATATAACTTCCCTAAGCCTCTATTTCGTTGTCTGTGAAAGGGGGTTACACCTTATTATGTATGTAAAATGCAAGGACAACCCATCAACCACTCAGCACCGTGTAGGGCCACAGTCAGCAGTGAACGTATGTTGGCCCCCTACCCTGCCGTTAGCATGCTAGAGAGCCCATGTGATGGGTTACGCTTTGATCAGGGTTCAGAGGACAAGATTTCTTTTTTTCTTTTTCACTCCAAATTATTGATTTTTTTATAAAGTTAAAATTCTACCAAAATATTCTTTAATATAGTAAATAAAACCATGTCAATTACCATGTCTAAGACTGTTCACCTATACCTATCACAGTTTTGTAGTATATCATAAAATATAACTTGGTGGTGATAGTTTAGTCACTTAAGTCATGTCTGACTCTTGCGACCTCATGGACTGCAGCCCGCCAGGCTCCTCTCTACACGAGATCTCTCAGGCAAGAATACTGGAGTGGGTTGTCATTTCCTTCTTCAGAGGATCTTCCAGACCCAGGGATCGAACCCAGGTCTTCTGCATTGAAGGCAGATTCTTTACCACTGAGCCACCAGCGAAGCCCAAATACAACTTAACATTAAGGAATTGCCTGAATTTCTTATGGCAGAATTTTCTCTGGATCACTGAAATTCAGTGATTTGAAAGATTGAAAGATTGTAACAAACTTATACTTAAACACACAGAATATGTGTTTATCTAGTCTATTATCTACCTAATGTTTAAATAATACCTTCTTAAGACTGGACAAAATAGGCAACCACTTATTTGTTTTCATGGTATTTTTTAAAGTCTGGTTGATTGGAGAATGGGATTTCTAAAGCAGCAGCAATCCTTTCCTTGAAATCAGTAAGCAAAGATGACTAAGTCACTAAGAAAAATGAGTATAATTGTATAGTCCTCATAGACTGGCATACTGAAGCCCTTTTTCAGTATCCTGAGTACTGTTTATCAGGCCTCAGAATTGTTCAGGGACAAAGGAGAAATGTTGAGAGGCCGATTTCTCAAACCCAAACCACTTAGGAGGACAGAAAGAATACCTAAGCAAGCCCTCCCGGGGAAAGGCCCAGGGGAGGCAGGTGCTATTGCTGTAAATAGCTGTTATTTTTCAATTTTTACCCTTCACAACTTTGTCTTAAGAAAAGTGATCGGTTTTTAAATGGACCAATTCCTCTCTCTGCTGAAAGACAAACACGTGGCTCTATCCCCTGGATTGAGCGGCGCTGCAGGGAATATCAAAAATTTGACCGATCCATTTTCCGTGCTGCTTCCTTACTTTCGAATCACGGAGAAGCGCTCGGGCCATACAAAGCAGCTGACGTTCCCCTACTGAGAAGTTTTCTCCATTTTCTGTGACTTCTGCCTGTAATTTTTCCGGGAGTTTCATTATCTATAAAACACAGAGAATGCCGTATCTGTACTGATGATCTATAAAATTGTCCTGCATCCACTGTATTGATGGCCCCCTTCGCTTGCATTTATCAGCTGGCTTTATTTCACTGCGGAAAAGAAAGCGCAAAATGACAATCATTTCAATATCGCGAACAGGCACCAGGGAGAGACCAAGGAGTAGGCAGACGTTAATAATTTAAAATCACAGCATGATTCACAGAACCCCGTAGACACCTTGCCAAAGGGGTACAAATGATGCACAGACGGCTCCAGAAAAACGCAAACAACTGTAAACGGCTTTCAGCATCCCTGTTTCCACGGATAAAATAGAGACAGGATGGGTGTTTTCTGGTCATCAAGGAAAGGTAAGACAGGGTCTGCTTTATTTAGCATTTTAAGTCAAAGCGGCTTTGCGAGATGCTCACCTTGGTCCCAAGTCCTGGGGAAAAATCCCCTCTGGGCTGCAGAGGTGCCCACGCTCACCTGCTGACCCAGCTTCAGCTCATACAGGATAGGGCCACGCCTCACAGATGGTTCATTCCATCCCACACCCCTCACCTTCCTAGAGCTTATCTGTTTCAATAAGCAGATGGGGCTACTGGCATTTCCTCTGCTCTGGAGTCGGATGGCCTTAAGTTCTAAGTCTCCATTCTGCCATTCATACCTTACTACCCTGAGTCTTAACTGCTGCATCTCTAAAATCGAGGGTAGGAGTACCAACCTCAGAGGGTTGTAATCAGGACCAACTGAGAAACTGCAGGTAGAGCTCTTGACTCTATTTAGGCCATTGAACTGGCCTAATAGTCTATTGCAACTTTTAACTAGGAGTGATAAGGATCAACATATATGGTGCCAGCAAACATCTAGCCAAATGTAAACCCAGACCAGGTATTTGGGGCACTGGGGCTAGGAAATGGACACATCCCAGACAGCCCCCAGTGACCTACTGTGTCTCTCATGAATGTTCTCTCCAGAACCTGCCAGAGCATCTCATCACTGTGACTCTCAAATGGGTCCAAGTTGTACCTACAGTGAAGGAAAGGAGAAGAAGCTGAATTTCTGAGGATGAGTGGATGGAAGAGCATATTTTCCACAGCATGAGGGGAAGAGCAGAGGTGGTAAGTGATGATGCCGTGGCAACAAGGGTAGTGCTTAGCCTGGGACAGTGGTCCATGGAATACAAACCTCAGGCCGAGAGACCGCAGACCCATGACTCTGGGATGGAGCAGAGACCACACCAAGGTGGGCAGACCACCGCCAAGCGAGGCACCAAGGAAACACATTCGGTCCTCTCGCTGGCTGTGTGCAGAACAGCAGGTCTGACCTCGTGCGAAGTCTTGGCAGAGAGAGAGGCAGCAAGCAATTCAACTCGCTGGTGCATTCACTCTGCCTTGAGAGGCAAAGCTTTGTCAGCAGCTTCCGGGCCTCAACAGAGGGTGAGCATCTCATGTGCAGGGTGTGAGTCTGGTGTTTCAAGACATGGAATGTCCTTCTTTTCACACAACTCTCAATATAGCCCCCTACTTCATCTGGAACTCAGTCGGGGAAAGGTCCCTCTTGCAGCCGCTGCAACTAGGCTAAGTGAGAAACTGTGGTTTTCCCCTTGTGCCCTGCCAACAGATCTTGAACCCTGTAGAGGTTGCAATGGCCCTACTTTTCCTGTACTTGAACAGCTTCTGTTCACTTCTCTCTCTCTTTTAATATTTATTTGTGCATTTGGCTGTCAGGTCTTCTCTCTAGTTGCGGCTCACAGGCCCCAGAGCAAGTGGGCTTAGTTGCTCTGCAGCATGTGGGATCTTAGTTCCCCAACCGGGGATGTAACCTAAGTCCCCTACATTGCAAGACAGAGTCTTAACCGCTGGACCACCAGGTGAGTGCCTCTGTTCACTTCTTAGTGGGAATAAATTGACGTGCTTCCAAAGGATGGCTACATATGTATAACCATTTACTGTATTGTGCAAACTGGGGTAATTTAGGGAGTGGCCATGGCTAAACCTGATAAGATGCTGGACAGGTATCCCAGAGTCAACTGGGATGCCTGCTCACCTGGCACATAGCATCTTGCTTATTTGTAATGCAGTTTATAAAACACAGGTTTCAGGGCCTTGGTCCTCAGCTCCCCCAAAGCTTGTGAACATCTCAGGACGTGACTTCCCTCAGACAGAACAACCCCAGGCCAGCCACCGTGTGACAACTTCTCAAAGCTCTTGTTACTCTGATTTCACTATCCAAAAATAGGGATGCACAGCGATCAAAAACAGCTACCTTACTGTACCTACAAACAGGACAGGATCCTGGGGGATCACAGTCAGCTTGGTTCTGAGGTCTTCCAAAGCAACAGTGCAGATATCCACGCCATCAATGAGGATCGTGCCACCAGCGGGCTCCACCAGACGAAACAAGGCCATTCCTAAGGATGACTTGCCTGGGAACAATAAATGTAGAAGCAGCAAATATCACATAAGTTTGCATTGCATCATATCTGAGTATCTGTCTAATCAAGTGAATTTTTAATGCAATGAAAATGGCTCTGTGTACAGACAGAAGTCCCACTCTGCAGGGGTGATTGGCTGCCCTAACACTATTACCCTGCCCGTCCCTGCAGAGCTGTTAGCGAGTGACTCATCCTCTGGGCCTCGTCTCACCAGAATGATTCTCACTTAATTAATTCAAAAACTGATGTGTGTTTACTTCCAACTGCATACACACCCATTCAACCTGAAATCCCAATTTACAATAAAGACATTTCAGGAAAAAAAACAGCCAATCCGCCACACACACACATCACCCTCTGGTGTGATATAACTAGCACACCCAGTGGAAATGCAAAGAAAACAGCCTGCAAAAGACACGATCAGAGCTTGTCCTCACCAGAACCTGTTCTTCCAACGATCCCAACTGTCTGCCCACTTTGGATGTTCAAGTTCAGCCCGTTGAGAACAAGGGGAGAATTGTCTCTATACCTCATCTGATAGTCTCTGAATGTTATCTCCCCATGGCTGGGCCAGTCATGGGGACAGGTCCCCACCTTGAGGCAGGGAGTGCATTCGGGAACACAGGTCTGAAAAGCAGAATAACAAATGGCAGGTTAATAGTCGTTTGCTTTTCCATTCATTTCACTCATTCATTCACGTATTCATTCACACAGTTCTAGGTAATGAGGATACTGCACTGCAGAAACTCACGTGGCAATGGGGACTTCAGATAATAAAACAAGACAAGAAGTGAGAAATGAAGGCAATTAAACAGACTACTGCTGTAGAATACAGAGTATGTGTGGTGAAAGGGGGAGAAGTGAAAGGAACAGTGTTGAGGAAGGCGTCTGTGAGGACGTGACGTTCAAGCTGAGACCTGGAGTGCTGAGACAGTGCCAACTATCAGAAGATTCATTCCAGACAGAGAGCTGCTAGTGCAAAGGCCCTGGGGCCAGAACAAGCGTGAGGACTTTGAGAAACAGAAAGAGAAGTTGTACGGCCAGGGCTTCGTGAATAGAGGGATGAATAGATATTAAGGAGCAGGGCATACTGGTCCTTGTGAGCCTCGGCACGTGTCAGCATTGTGAGCAATCCAGACCAAGCCTTGAGAGATTTGCAGAATTCAACCAGACAGAATTTCATCATCTGCAAGAGTCACTGTGGTGTCAGAAGTAAAGCACAGCGTGTCAAGTTCAGAGTTACAGGGAAAAGGAATTAAAGTTTCCTAAGAGCCCAAGAAATGCAAAGTCTAATTAAGCAGTGAAGCAACGTGACTGCATTTCAAGACTAACTCCTCCTCTGAGTTATAAAGTCCCTGTTAACCAGGGAGAAATAAGGCTCCCATGATCCCCATCAGGGTGGCTGACCAGCTCAAATGGCTGGACGATAGGCAACCACAATTAGCGGAGAAAATAATAGTATTCCTAGACAGTGAGCATTTTTAACCCTTAGAAGATTTAGAATTAGTAATAATAGTATTTAAGAGAAGCAAAATTATAATGGTAATACTTTTAGTTTATGAACTCTGCATACTTGGTGTTTTAACTATTCATAATGTTAATAACATGCAGACTGTGATTCTAAGTTAAAATGTATAATTGAATAACTTATCTTAACATGGTTTTAGGTTTTAAAACTTACTGTTTATATACTGCATGGGGACTGTTATGAGAACTTAAAGCTCTCCATATTTATAAGTTTAATTTATTAGATTTATATAACCTCAGGAAGGTTTGTTTGTTGAATCAGATTATCGAGGTACTTAAAAAGGAAACGGAATGCATTAAATTTTAAAATGCAGTTTAAAATGTTTTAAAGTGTTTAATTAAGTTTGCAAATGGGGCCAAATGCTGTTCAAAGGCCCTTAAAAGTGATTGCTTGAATTGGCGAGACTGCTTTTCAAAGAACAGCAAGATTTGTAAGGGGAACAGAAAAAGCTTTTAAAGAAGAGTTAGACTAGTTTTTTTTTTTAATTTAGTCAGTCAAATATTAATTTTTAGAAACTAAAGTAAGCCACTGAATTCTCTTTTCTGGGTACAGAAACCCCTTGAGGAAATATTTTTAAAAAGAACCTCTCCCTCAGCATCAAGGACTTTAGACTATATAAGTACAGATTTTAAGAAAATCCACACGTGAAAAATGAGCAAATGCCTAAGTTCTGCCAGAGTTAACTGGGTGCTCCTCTGGCCCCAATTTCTTACCGAAATGTACTCCCTGAGCAGCTCCACGGAGGTGAACTTGGCCTGGGTCTCGATCCCCGTCCGCACGCACACTTGGAGCAGCCCACTTAGCTACGGAAGGGAACAAGCGACCGCAGTCAGAGCCCTTTCCACCTTCAGGGGCAGCTGTGAGCCATCCTCCCGACTCACTCAGGACCACAGAAAAATAGGCCTCCACTCCCAGCCAAGGGTCCAGATGTAAAAACGCTCCTGTTGGGCTGTTTTGCCTTAAACACTTCCTTTGTATGTAGAAACAAATGGTAATTACATCCTCCCTGGCACGCCAGATGGTCAGAGTCAACCCACCACAGCATCGCTCCGGCACAGATCTCTTGGTTGGAGCGGTGGGGAATTCCTGTAAGCAGAAGTTCTCCAGGGGCCCTCTGCACTGCTGGGTGCCCACCCCTTGAAGCCACTTTGTGGGGTCCTGCACCTCTGTGCCCTCCCCGATTACCCCGCCTGCAGCCAGAAAGCCCCAGTCACCACAGATGGCAGAAGAGGAAGAAAACCATCGAGCCCATCAGCCTGCTTGAGATGTGGGAGAATCTAGCCTTAGACCATGGCCTGCTAAGGATACCCGCCTTAGGGCAGGACCCCCAGAAGCCAACCCTGAGATTCGAGGGCAGGTTGGATGGTGGTTCCCTCACAGATATGCCCTACCCAAATCCCTGGTCCTTCAGCCTGAAGCTCTCTTCCCTCCGTCTTCCCTTGGCTCCTTCTTTGTCAAGTTCAGATATCAGCCTGCAAGTCACCTCCTGGCAGAGACCCTCCTTGACTCTATGGTGTCTCCTGCGGCTTCCCCACTGACAGCCAGTTACTCTGCTTCATTATCTTCAGAACAGCTGAACAGTTTCTGAAGTCTTATTTATTTACTTGCACGCTCATTTATCCCATCCCACTCGAATGTAAGCTCATGAGTGCACGGACTTGCCCAGCTTGTTCACAGCTGGACCCACAGCAGCCGGAATGGTTCCAGCTCCTGGCAGGTGCTCAGTGGATATCTGGTGAGTGAGTGAATGAACTCTGCTCTTGAGAAAGGCACATACATTTTTGTTGTTGCTGTTGTTAAATTTAAGGGTATCAGCAAATGAACTTACTTACAACAGAAAGAGACGAACTTATGGTTGCCGAGGGAGAAGGAAGTGGGGAAGGGATAGTTTAGAGAGTTGGAATGGACGTGTACATACTGCTATATTCAAACTGGACAGTCAACAAGGATCCGCTACATAGCACATGGAACTCTGCTCAACGTTATGTGGCAATCTGGAGGGGGGCAAGTTTGAGGAAGAATGGATGTATGCATATATATGGCTAAGTCCCTTCGCTGTTCACCTGTAAAGATCTCAGTGTTGTTAATTGTCCATACTCCAATACAAAATTAAAAGGTAAAAAAAAAAANGTCCCTTCGCTGTTCACCTGTAAAGATCTCAGTGTTGTTAATTGTCTATACTCCAATACAAAATTAAAAGGTAAAAAAAAAAAAAAAAATTCAAGGGTATCAGCTCTTCAAGGCCCCAGGCAGCCCTCCACAGGGTTAGAATCCCCTTGTCAGCACAGTGCTGGCCCCAGGAAGTGTTTGTTCTCTCCATGATGTTATGTGATATTACTTTGCACTTGCTTTCTGCTCTGTGGGACTTGACAACAAATTCTCTTCCATCCAGGAGTCACCTCTGTTCTCAAGGGAAGCTCTGTCAGATGGATTTTCTGTATTCTCCAAAGGGGGCTAATGCTCAAGAACGTTGCAAGAAACATATCCCCTAGATCTTGATGTGGGCAAGTTCTCCAGCCTTACAGGCATGTTTGAAAACAGTCTCACGGAAAGCTGGTGATATCTCCCAAGAGCATGACCTCAGCTGAGGAAAGCTGAAACAGTACGGGAATCTAGTCGACATCATCTGTTTAATACTTTACTAGGCAACAACCAATAAGGTCAGCCGTCAATGAGGGAAACTGCCTACTCAAAGAAAATCCATTTTCCTCGCTTAACATAGAGTCCTGAGCATATATTTTTGTTCCTCCTCTTTTCCAAAGTATTATTAAAATGATGGTAGAGAGACTTCAAAAAGGAATGGACCATGAACAGCAAGGGGCTTGGGAAGAGGTACTGAATGAGAGTTACAAGTTTCTGGAAGATGGAAAGAGAATGAAAGCCTTTTGATAGGATTGAGGCAGAGTGCGCTGCAGGGGCTTCCAGGGTGTTCTGTGTAGCAGAACTCAGAGAGGCTCCAGGTATGAGGGGCCCTCTAAGACTGACTGAGAGATGGTGCCTTGACAAAACTGTTGGACCCATTTCTTCCCCTTCCTCATCTTCTTCCCAGCTGGACCCTACCCCTAGGCCAACACACACACACACACACACACACACACACACACAGGCTTCTTTAAAGAAAATGAATAAATTATTTGGGGATAAATGGGGCTCCTAGATAAAGCCCCTTTAAATCTAGCTTTTGTGTGCCTAGAGGCCTGCTCCCTGGCTGCCTTCCTGAAGTGAAGCAGCCTGTGGACAAGTCCAACCCACCCATCCACGGTCATAATACCTCCCATCAGGAGAGACCTAGTGACAGAGGAAACCCTGAAAACCCAACACAGATTCTCATACTTAAACACAAAAGGATGCAGGGACATATGAACAAAACCAATGCAGGGAAGAGCAAGAACCAGACAACAAACAGAACCAGGTAAACAAACAAACAAAACGCCTGACCCTGGGAAACAGCAGATATCAGTCAAAGTAGAGAGGAGAGTTTAAGAAAGGCAGAGTTTAGAGTTTAATCTGATTAATATCCTCAGAGAGCTATAAAATACATGTTTAAAGATGATTCTTTTAAAAACTCAGAGGCTAAGAAAGAGTATGTGAAAATTAAGTATGCACAGAATGGCTGAATGACAAAGCAAAGGAAAATTCTGAGAATAAAAATTAAAAGACAAGAACAGGGAGACTCTGAGATGAAAGGAAGGAAACACAGAGCACCGATGCAAGAAGTCCAATATTCAAGCACTGCGAGCCACAGGAAGAGAAAGCAAAGGGAAGGGAGACGAGGCAGTGCCAACAGGAGTTAGAAGAGGCAGGGAGGAAAAGGAGGAATTTCTCCGCTTGGAGAGAGACTTGACTTTATTCTCTTCCCAGTCTGAACAGAATCAGTGGAAACAGACCACCACTCAGATTCGTCGTCCTAGAATGTCAGAGCACTGGGGATAAGGACTGCATAGGAACAGCTTCCAAAGAGAGAAACGTGAAGCATGTAGCCTGGGTCTACTCTATGCAAACTCAGATGGGCATCAGACCCAGGTGGCCTGGGTTCAAATCCTGGCTCTCACACATGCAGGTGTGTGATATTGGCAGGTCTTTCTGGGCCTCAGTCTCCTCACCTGTAAAATGGGGATTATGGCATGCCTACCTCATGGGTTATTGTGAAGATAAATGAGTTACTTTATGTAAAGGATTTAAAACAGTGCCAAAAATAGTGTGTGTTTCCCTCTTATCATTATCATACCTTATTACTATTATTTCCATATTGTTGTTATTTTTCAGAAGAAAAACACCAAAGCAACTCAAAAGAGAAGTCAGTAATTATTTGTCATGGACATTGTGGCTGCCTCTCCAGTATTCCCTTCCCTCTTTCCATTGTGGGGCAGCTGTGTGACTTGGAGCAGGATGGACTGTGACTCCCTCCCCTGGCCTAAGCCAATCATCTCAATCCCAGCAGTTCACGAATTATCAATAGTTCTGGGCTGCCTAAATTAATCCAGTAAGAGTAAAGCAAGGGCTTTTGTTCAGTGGCTGGAGCAGGAAAGACTTTCCTCCTGCTTTCTTCCTGCTAGAGCCCCTAGAGCCTGCCAGCCACCATTGTACAACCATGAAGGAAGCCATTACAGGAGGATAAAGCCAGGGGCCATGATCCAGCTCTGCCTGAAGCCCACACGGCTGCCAGACCTTTGAACCATGTGAGCTGCCGCAAGCCTTCTTTATTATTTAAGCCCGTTCGAGTTAGGTTTTCTGTTATGTCCACCCTCCCTGATACACTCTATGCCAGAGCCTCCAGGCCAAGCCCAGCCTTACACTTGGTGTTACCTGGATGATGTAAGACAATGACAAGCCTTTGGAAGAAGCACTGATTGAGGAGAAACTCAGGGTCACCAACAAGGCCACAATGAAGGTGACGATGTTCATGAGGACATCCATTCTTAGAGCAAACCACCTGAGAGCGCAGTTAAAGTACAGCAGATGGCTGCAGTTTTCATCATTCAGCATCTTGAACCTAACATTAAGAGATGAGACAAAACAGGAGGTCAGGTTGTGCTTCCATAGACTTAGGGTTAGGGCTACCAGACAAATAGGGCAAGAGGAACTTTTAATCAAAGGCCAACACATTAGTACATGGGAATCTCTTACAAAAATGAGCATAGATCCAGACTCTAAAATCTGCCACCATAAGCATCTTTGATTTGCATGTATTTTGAGAAATCCCAGGTGGCAACAGAGTATGGTGCTGAGTGGGCTCTTTCTGTTTTTCCCAGAACTGGCAGCTGGAACCCATAGCTGAGAACAAAAGGGGCTGAGAACCTCATGTTCAACCTTCAAAGGACCCTTGTCTTCAGAGTAGCCATCCCGCAAAGGCCCAGTGGAAATGACTGTTGACCCCTTTGATCTATAAAGCGGGTGGGGGGAGGTAGAGGGAATCTCAGTGTTTGTGATGGTAGGGAAAGGAAGAGAGAGTGCTGGACTGATTCTCATCCCCAGTTCAGGGAAAGAAGATTTGAAGCAATCGCTTATAAAGCTGGAGGGAAAAAGAGTAAGCTGACATCTTGCACCCCTGCTGCGCGTCTCCTGGGCCAAAAAGGAGAGGGGGCACCGGGCAGAGCAACAGAGCAATGACACGGCCAGGGGATGGGGAAGACCCATCCCCGGAGCTGCTCATTCCCCCAGATGTATGGAAGATGGTCCTGCCCATTCCTGCAGTACCTAGAGTCGGGGTTCAGAAGGAAGATGGCATGGGGGGCTGCAATCTTGATGCCACACTGATTGGCATGAAGCAAGAGGCCCCGCATCAAAGGAAAGCAGTGAGGCTGCCAAGCGGGGCTCATAGAAGAACAAAGCAGAGCCCACGGGCAGTGTCCAGCAGAGTGGCTGGGGACCTGGGTCCTGGCGGGGGCTCTCCCTGCCACGCCACATCTGCGTGAGGAGCTGGATCAGCAGAAATGAGCAGCAGAAATAGACAGTGGTTACCTGAGAGTGTGTCCCTCCCCTACTCCCCAACTCCATCTCCTTGTACCAGTCTCAGATGACCAGGCTCAGGGAAAAGGGAGGGGGTGTTTAATCCAACAGACCAGGTGCTTCCTAACAGCTACCCTGCCCCCTTGCCCGAGACATATGGCAACACAGCATGACTGCTCCAATTCTCTGAGCAGATGCCCAGGGGGCGGGGGTGTGTGCTATGACTTGTGTACATTTAAGAGTGTAATTTTAACTGAACTGAGCTAAACAGACCAGAAGAGACATCAATCACAATTGCCACTAAAGGCTCCCCTGACCTCCTGGGAAAGGGGCTTCTTCAGAACAACTGGTAAAAGAAATTATTGGTAAAACTGAAAACCATTCGATGTTTAAACCCCTAAGGGTTGAGATTCCTCCACTGGCAGTCATGACGTCCTCAGGCACTGCTGCTCCATCCTGTTCTGAACCTCCTCCAAGGATTCTGGCCTGAAACACCTCTGAGCACCCAGGCTGGCCCTCTGTTTCCACTCTAACTTACTTTCCTCAGTTAAAATATTCTTCCAAACACCATGATGTTTTTTACCATGTCGCTGTAAAGCCTACAAATCCAACTGACAGCTTGAGTGATTTAGGAGTCATCCGTGGTCTCCTCTGTGTGCTTGGTTAGGTTGTGCAGAAACAGAACCACTGGCTGGGGTCAAATTGGAATTTGACCTCAAACCTTTTTTTTTGTGCTGCAGCGTTTTTGTCTGGTTGCAAAAGCAACTCAGGTCAGAAGCCCAAGCCCTCTGGAAAGTCCATAACTAGAAAGATTGGATAAAGACGGCAGAGCCCATCAATACTGTGGGGGCTCAGCTCACCCATAGGATCATTCTGGATACCTTGGAGGACAATCTGCTGGGAGACAAGGCTTAAATCTGTTGCTTGTTGAGAGGTGATGAATGGCCCATGACCAAGACACTGGAAGGGGGGTTGCAGGGCCCTTGACAGATGATGTTCAGATCAAACCAGTAACAAAGCTAGCTGCAGACTGAAGTGAAGACAGGCTGGAGTTCCAGGTCTACACTGAGGGTATGGGTGGCAGGGAGAAAGAGACGCAACTTTTGAAGTGTACATTAAGCTTTTAAGAAAGGAAAGGATGGGGGTGGAATAAGAACATCCGTGTGGCAGAGACACTATGCTGCTGCTGATGCTAAGTTGCTTCAGTCGTGTCCAACTCTGTGCGACCCCATAGATGGCAGCCCACCAGGCTCCCCCATCCCTGGGGTTCTCCAGGCAAGAACACTGGAGTGGGTTGCCATTTCTTTCTCCAGTGCATGAAAATGAAAAGTGAAAGCGAAGCCGCTCAGTCATGTCCTATAGATTCATCAAATTCCATTTTTACATCTGGACTACATTTCCCAGCCTCCTTTGCAGTTAGCCACACCCAGGTGACCGAAATCCAGCCAGTGAATGTACATAAATGATAAGCACCTTCACTGGGGTCCCCCACTCACATCTCTGCTCTTACCTTCCAATTAGACCAGAGGAGCTGCGAGATGGAGAGAGCATGTGCCTGAGTACGGAGCAGAATCGCTGACCCCTGCCCCATGGACCCTTGTTCACTTACGACTTGAGGAGGAATAAACATGTGTTGGGTTAGCCCCTAAAAGTTGGAGCTGTTTGTTACCACAGTGAGCCTACTGTGACTGATAACACAGTGATAACATGTGATTATATGGTGTTTTAGAAGTTTGGAGCTGGAGGACTCCAGAGAAATTTATTAACCTAGTCCCGGCATCTTAAAAAGAAGAAAACTGGTCCATCTATTAAATGAGACGTAATGTGGCCTTTTGGGCTTCCCTGGTGGCTCAGCTGGTAAAGAATCCACCTGCAATGTGGGAGACCTGGGTTCGATCCCTGGGTTGGGAAGATCCCCTGGAGAAGGGAAAGGCTACCCACTCCAGGATTCTGGCCTGGAGAATTCCATGGACTGTATAGTCCACAGGGTCGCCAAGAGTCAGACACGACTGAGCAGCTTTCACTTTCAGAATGATCTTTACAAGGAATATGTAATAACATGAAAAAACTGCTTTTTAAAAATAAAACAAGACAAAAATGACTATAAATGCTTCAGAAATAGAAAAACAGAAAAGACTGGAAGTAAATACACAAAAATATTACTAGGATTTGGGTTGCAGACCCATGGGTGATTTTTGTTGTTGTTTTCTCTTATTTTCCTGAACTGAAAACATTCTACTTTTAGAGAGGGAAACAAAACGCGTAAAGCGCCATGATAAGCTTGTCATTGGATGAACTCGAGTCTTTGGGGGCCTCAGACGCTGGGGAAAAAGGCTTAGTGCATGAGGGGCTCCCCCACCCATTCTACCGGCTCTCCATCCGGCCAGTCCCCATGCCTCAGACTTCCCTCCTCAGAGCCAGGCCAGCGGGGCGCAGAAGCCCAGGGGCAGCCCAGCCCGGGACTCACTTGCTAACGCAGTCTTCCCTCCTGTTGTAGGCGTGGATGGTTCCCAGGCCCTGCATGGACGAGGTGACGTGGGAGAACCAGGGGGACCGGCTGATGTTCTCCACCTTCTTGAGCTCCTGGATTCCTCTGTGGAAGACGCTGCAGGGAGACCACGAGAGCCCCATATAGGGTTTCCCAGGGTTCCCCTTGGCTCACTCAAACCCAACCGGGCGCTCAAGACAAACGTAAGACGGCCGGTGCCACCGAACGAGGGAGGAGGGGCTGGCCCGCCGTTCTCCTCCAGTAGCAGCCATCCCTGTGTGTCAGGGAGGGAGGGAGGGTCCCAGAAAGTCGAGCCACTCCTTCCTGCGTTCTCAGTTCTGAAGGCTTCCTGTAGCATGAGGGTCTCACTGCACACGCTATGACTCTAGTCTGTTCAAAGACTAGAGATTTTCACACACTGCAACTCCTAAATACAAGCCAACCACTTTGGGGTGCCCAACCAAACAAAATGGGTTTCCCCGATGGCTCAGTGGGTAAAAAATTCGCCTGCAACGCAGGAGACACAAGAGACGAGATTCCTGGGTTGGGAAGATCCCCTGGAGAAGGGCATGGCAACCCACTCCAGTATTCTTGTCTGGGAAATCCCATGGACTGAGGAACCTGGCCGGCTACAGTCCAAAGGGTCGCAAAGAGTCGGACACACCTGAGTGACTATACACACAACCAAATAAAAAGGGATCTCTTCCAATTCTGGAGGAAAATCTGAATCTGGCATATCAACTGCCGGCGTGTGGTCTTCTAAAGGCAGTTTCAAAGGTAATTTTGAGCAATATATGAACATCATCTCCTTAGGAACTGACTTTAAAACCAGACTCTTCACAGTATGTAACTCCCCCTGGGCCCCAGTGAGTGGGAGATCACTGCCCTCAGCACGCACAGGGGCAGCTGATTCATGACAATGAATCTGACCCAGGGCAGAGGAAGGGAAACCTCATTTGTTCAGAGCTGAAGTGAGTGAGTTAGAAACATCGGATAATTCAGTCTGGATCAGCCTGATCTGGCCTGTCTTACAGCAAATGAGAATGCAGTGCAGAAAAGAACCTTTTGCAAAGTAAATAAAAAACACAGAGAGGAGAACAGACAGGAATGACGGTCAGACACACGTGGATTGTAAACACTAACACTAGCCCGAGGAATCACTTTTCTTAATAAGACGCGGCACCCACGACATGGGGGATTCTCCAGTGGCTCAGTGGTAAAGAACCTGCCTGCCAATGTAGATGTGGGAGACATGGGTCTGATCCCTGGATTGGGAACATCCCCTGGAGGAGGAAATGGCAATCCACTCCAGTATTCTTGCCTGGAAAGTCCCATGGACTGAGGAGCCTGGCAGGCTACAGTCCATGGGGTCACAGAGTCTGACACTGAGCGACTGAGCAGGGACGCACCGTTTATATTTGTAAAAAAGACCTGCAGACATCATTTTTATTAGATCATCACAATAAACCCTTGAGGCCAGACATGGAGGCCCATGTGTCCTCTCTTGAAGTCACCAAGGGGGCAGTGGGAGACGGAAGTGAGAGCCCAGCTCCCCCAACTCCCAGGGCGCACGTGCTGGTTCCCATGGTGACGCCAGCTTCAGCCGAGGATGCAGAGTCTCCCTCTCCATCAATGCGTCCCTGCACTCATATTTCCCACTGTCGGCTGGCTCATCCATGGACTTGATCCACAGCCTTGAACTATCCAAAACCAAACCCATAATCTTGATCACCCTCAACTGTGTCTCCTCCTGTGTCACTCATATCTGTCTTCACATTGCTCCCCATCTCGGATGCATCCTTGGCCTCTCCCATCCCCTAACCTCAGGGGACTGTCTTGGAAATGGCTTTAGGATCTACCTGTTTTCTGCCAGGACTGCTGCTGCCTATGTCTCATCTCTCAGTCAGACTCTGCCATGCAAGTCTCCAATCCTATAGCCCTTCTCCGTTCTTTCTGAAGCTTCCTCCACCCTCCACACTGTGGTCAAAGCAATATTTTGCAAGTTCAACTCTGAGTGTGGTGTCCCTGTTTACGGGTGGATATGGGTCCAGGATTTGTGGGCTGAATCCTTTGCAATCTGGGAGACCCTCTTCAAGATGCTGTGTGTCCAGTCCAAGGCAATTTTGTTGAGTTTTATTGAAACTCAAAGTTTGTATAACATTTAGGCAGCCTAGTCTCATCTGATCCTTGCGAGAACCCCTTTGGAAGAGGGCAGGTGCATGTTTTGATGACTACCCTTTTAGAGACGAGGAGACTGAGGCTTACAGCATTCCTGTGACTTATCCAAGGTCCTGCAGCTAGTTGTGCAGCAGAGTTGGGACTCTGGTGCAAATTTCATCTGATCTCCAATCCTTAGCCCTCATACAACACCACCAGCTGCTGGCTGAGAACTCCAACTCATCCAGGACAGGGCGGAGCTAGGTTTCCTGGAAGGCTGGGACAGATGCTACCCTCCTGCTTTTCCCCAGGGTGGGTGAGAAAGTGGGCACAGGGACCCTGCCCTCCCAGTGCCAAATAGCTGACCACATCAGTGGTCAGGTGGGGCTATTTCTCAAAGCTCAGAGAGACTGAGCACTGGTCTCCTCTCTCCTGCAGCAGCAGAAACCGCAGAGCCCCGTGGTAAAGAACACAACATCAGTCAGAGAGCAACCACTGTGGCTACTTTCCTGACCTGGGACCAGTGACTTAATCTCCCAACCCTACCCATCTCTCAGCATGGCTCTGAGGATCAAATGCCTGATGTACGCCGAGCACTTAGAGCAGCACCCAAGTCAACATGCCCCGGCATTCAGAGAAGACAGCAAGGACTCAGCACCACCGGACACCACCGGTCCCTGCCCTGGTTTTGTGTGCTCCGCTTTAAATGGAGCATCGACCTACCGTAACAGAATGAAGAAGCCTACAGCCAGGAAGGCCAGGACTAAAAGGACAAAGGGAAACACAGCGGCCAGTATCACGAGAATAAACAGCACCATAAAAAACTGCTGCAGAAAGTTCTCGGTGTGAAACGGCAGCCTCATGTCCAGCTCGTCCATATCCTTGGAGAAGCGGTTCATTAGCCTGCCGGTGGGCGTCCTGTCAAAGAAGCTCATGGGGCTCTCCAGGATCTGCGGGTGACCACGGAGAGTCAGGGTCGAGGTGCGCGTTTGGTGGCCGTCCCCCACCCACCAACACCCCAGGAGGCCTGCCCGGTGCCTGGGATCGCGAACCAGGCCTGAGTTTCCCTCCGGGGCCCGATGTCCTGGGAAAGTGAGGCTGCGGCCACCGTGGAGGAGCATGATGGGGGAGGAATTCAGCCTCCATGAAGGATGGAGGGATTTTGTGCCCCAGGGCAATAAAAAGTCAAGTTCCACTGTCTCTATGCGGGCCTCCCCTGTGCGCTCCAGCCAGGGACCTCCCCGGCTGCCGGGGAATGAGGAGGGGATCCCATGTACTCAAGAGATGCTCTCTGGGCCTCTTGCTCGCCGGCTCCATGGCAGTGTCCTCAGGAAGAAAACTTCCTGACCACCCTCACCTTCCCCCCCAGCCCTGTCAGGCCCATGACACACATGCAGCTCCCCAGAGTTTGCCTTTGTT
The DNA here is from genome assembly GCA_006410935.1 of Redunca redunca. Taxonomy (NCBI): domain Eukaryota; kingdom Metazoa; phylum Chordata; class Mammalia; order Artiodactyla; family Bovidae; genus Redunca; species Redunca redunca. The sequence goes on along the minus strand of SJYQ01000837.1, from coordinate 193,534 downwards.
GTTGACAATTAGATATGGGAGACTCAACGGTAAGCTCGGTGAGCAACTGTGTCTACCCCAGAGCCCAGCACTGCGTCTGGTGCATCGCAGGTGATCTGTATAAATCCCACTGACTGATGTACCGGGATATGCATGCAGCCCCCAGGGCGAGGGGCAGGGGGACTGTACCTTGTCAAACACTTGGTCATGCAGGGAGGAGGAGGCCATCAGCGTGGTCTTGGTGAACATGAAGCCTTTGGTGATGCCAAACACCAGCATGGACACCATGCTCCCTGGGTACACCCACTGGTATACCCTCGGCCCAGAGTCTGCCAGCACCGTGCCCACCTCGCACGTGCTCATGTTGCTGTGAGGCCCACACATCATCTTGGGAGGAAAACAAGAAGCATCAAGAACTGATCAACTGTCAAAAGAATGGGAATTTTCCAGAGAATGTTCCCAGGGAAAAGAAACTAAACGGACGAGCATAAATGTTAAGAATGAATCAGGTGGTAAAGTCAAGTCAGTTCCCTGCAGGGCTCTTGAACTTTGCGTGGGTCCTCCTGCTGGGCTCTCTGGGATGACAAGGGCGCCTGGCTGACGAGGCTCAGCACAGTCAGTGGAAAAAGCACAACAGACAGACCAGACCTGTACAGGACAGTCGTCTTGGAAACCAACAGTGCCTTAGGGGACCAGAGGTGATGCTGGGCCAGGAAAGTCACAGAAGCAACAACATATGGATTCCACAGGCTGGCTGTGCAACCCTCAGGCAGCGCAGACAGGTCAGGGAATCGGGGACCTGAAGGCAGAAGCCACCGGGCCTTTGGGGAGACTCAGGAGCGTCTCTGCAGGAGGGGTCAGCCCCAGGGCCCTCTTTCTTTCCTTTTCTGGGGGCGTACCTAGGAGGGCATTGGCTCACTGCCCTGAAGTCCCCAGGGGGTAGGAGGGAGTCTGATGAACCAAAGACGCTGGGACGATCCAAAGTAACCCCACTTGGCTCCATCGTGCCCCAGGAGAACACGTTTTGGCCTCCATTTCTGGGGAGAGGCCATCTCCTCCTCCTGAGAAATTGGCAGTTTCATTCTTTTCTGAGCTGTGTGCTAAAAGTCAAGACTGCCTTTGGGGCGCAAACAAGCATCTTCCTTCTAAATGCCATTTTGCTGATTACAGCCCTAGAGGAAATGTAAACCAGAGGTGGTGGCTGATGGATGCACATCCATAAAAGCAAGAGCATCCCTGGGGAGCTAATCACCAAAGGACCAGCTTGAAGAGGAGGCTTCACTGCGCTGTGGGCTGTGTCCACAGTGTCTGGGGGTGGAGCCAGCATGTGGGTAGGCCCTCATGACTGCTGCCCAGTTAGCCTAGCACTGGCCTACTGGGGAGGCTTCACTCTGACTAACACCCTGGGCTCTCCAAAGAAAAGGGGTCTTCAGGAGCAAGCAAGGATCTGGGGGAATGTTCCAGAGGTGCCTCTCTTTCTGCAAAGTGCAGGCCATCCCCCTGAGACTGGTCTCAGGGAGCTGTGCTGAACTCCAGGAGAGCAATCCCATCCTCTCCTCTGCCTGTGTCTTCCCAAGGCCTCCCCACTTTGGTTGTCATAGCAACAGAACTATACCAAAATGTAATCTTGGAGGATGGGGAGGCAACCTCACAGCATTTCCTGGGGGCTCCAGGAAAGCTTTGAAACCATGGGCCAAAAGCTGGGAGCGTTTCCAGCAGGCCTGAGGGAGAGTAGACTTATCAGTCCTCAACAGGGGCCTGGCCTGGTGCAAGTTAGGGAGGCAGGGAGAGGCCTGCAGGGGCCCTGCAGCAGATCCAGGCTGACTTTCGCATGTCCTCTTCCTTTAGAGGGACTTTGGGGAGCCAAGCTAAGCGGAAGGCACTAACATCAGATAGTGTCCGCGATTAGATGTCAGTTTCTCTTCAGAGACAAGAAGATGGAAATCTGCGTTAGGCTTCCCCAGTCCCTCCCAGACCCTCCTCGGAGGTCCCTTACAACAGAGGCTGCAGAAAACTGACCCTATCCTGACTGTGCATGACTCCAGACAAGCTGCATTTGCCTGACACACACTTTTTAGCCAATCCTTTAAAATTTGAAAGTGGCACATACAAATTCAGATGCCCTGCTTGTCTTGAAAGATCAAAGGGGATTGCGGGAGTCAAGTTGCTTAGTTGTAAGCTGCTGACCTCGGTCTTGTGGTGGGGGCTATGGGAGGCTCATTGTGTTCAGACTCTGTTAGCAACCGACTCAACATTTGCCAGAGCCAAAGGGGAACTCACCTGTGAGCCCTTGTCTAACCAGACACTCAGCCACCAGCTGCTGAAGGCAGAGCTGCCGATCATCAAGAGGAAGAGGGACACCACGAAGAGAGAGAGCAAATACCCTGCAGGGGAAGAGAGAAGGCCAGGGGTTATAGAGGCCGCACGGCAGCAGTGGGCTCCTCTTCCTCGGGGTCCAATTCTGGCGAGGAAAATCGAAGCCTATAGGGAAAGGGCTTCCACCCTGGGAACCACTTTCTAGGCTGATGTGACAACTCTGAGCATTAGGTCCCAGAAACCCCAATGGGGACATCTATTCCACCTGGTTGGAAAATGTCAACATTTTAAAATGTCAACATATTTAAAAAGGAAAAAACACCACTATTCACTGTAATAGAAGTGACTCAATGTTTTGAAAACAAACAAATTTTAAAAAACCCGGTCTTGCTGGAGAGTGACAAGAAATGGAACTATAGGTATCTTTTGCACAGGGCAGTGATTCTCGCCCTGAAGGCAGGCAACGAGCGGATGGCACGGCACTCAGGGATTAGAGTGCAAGGTTACACACGCACCATAGCCAGGTCACACTGCTGCTCATTCAGTTTCAATAAATAGTGTCTGGCAGCCTTAATGGAGATAAAGGATGATTCCATTTAACAGGCTGCTTTATCAGACTTTGGATTATAAGGGGAAAAAAATAAAAGCACTGATAAAAGACCCTAGCATAAAGAGAGCAATTGTTAGAGGAATCGTAAAACATGAACCCAACAGTTTAAGAAAGAATTTTTAATGCAAATTAAATCAAGAAACCCGTTGTTTTCTACCAAACCTCCAGAAGCCTTAATGTACGTGTGATACGTTTTCCAGGTCACAGTTCCTTCCCGGGGGGACTCAGTCTGGATGAGCTGGTGCGGAGGAACTGTGGAGACAGACACAAGTCCTGTGACACCCCCAGTGGGGCGGCCGCCTCCCGCCCACCTCTCCACCCCCACCACTAAGGCTGGCTGTCATCCTTCCTTCCACTAGCCCTATGCTTTGAAATTCCCAACACACTTTTGCTCATTTTATTCTGGTTGGTCCTCATGACAGCCTAGTGAGGCAGGGGGCTTTCAGTCTCCTGAGACATATTTATTAAGCAACTACTATGTGCTCAGAGTGCTGCAGTCCATGAGGTCGCAAAGAGTCGGACACGACTGAGCGATTGAACTGATGTGCTCAGCTCTGGGGAGACAAGGGTTGTCTTTGTCTAGCTCTACAGAAGCAGATCCTAAGAAGAGGATGTGAACACATGCAGTTTACTCCGGAGCTAGAGGGTACAGGGAAAGGAAGTCAACAGTAAAAGGTGTCTCATCAAGGCAGCGCTCCCTGCTCCCCTTCCCTACCCACTTCCATGGGCAATGGTAGCTTAGCTCAGCACAGAGAACTCTCAGACTGGGGCATAACTACACCTCAGAGGTTTTTCGCATGATCAGTGAGACCTGGGATGTTTCTACACCAAATCCCATTGGCATCGGGTGAGGGCTCCCCACAGGGGGTTAATTTCCCCACACTTCAGGTTTGACCTGTGGCTGGCAGCTCCCAGAGAGCTCCAGGCAAAGGGCTGCAGGTGTGAAATGCCAGCTGGGAGTTAGGCTAGGTGGTGCAGACATGCTGAGGGTACCCACGCCATCTACTACAGGGCCAACAAGAAGGCCTCCACCACGGAGATCACACCATGAGAAGAAACCAAGGCGTCCTCCCAGGTGGGTCCCTGGATCCCACCACGTGGCTCCCCCAAGTCCTTTCCATTTTCCAAGGTGTAAGGGCAAAGGACCACCAAGCTCCCATTGGAGCAACGTCCAGAGGTGCAGGCATGAGCTCCCAGCAGCCAGGAGTGAATGCACGTCTCTCCCCTCTCCAGCATGAGAGGTACGAGAATGTCGGCTCCGAAGGAGCAGCCTATGCTTATACCTGGCTCTTGTAAACAGAGATGATTGGAGCCTGACAAGGGGGTCCCCCTGTGCAGGGCACTTGGTACCCTGCCCCAGCAAAGAGACCTCGCATCTCAAAGGTGCCTCTGTGAGCAGAGCTGCCATTATCCCCTCTGCCTGGGAACGCTTGCTCGAGCTTCTTTAAAATGTTCAGCCTGACTTTTGCTCATCATCGTGTCTCCCTCTGGGGCTGTAGCATGCAGGGGTCGCCTTGATGGGTCAGCAGAGCCTAGCGAACAGCATCCTGGAACGTTAAAGGACCTATCGGACCCCCTTGCAGTCCCAACCCAGTCAGCTCTGCTGCTGACGCTGTGTAACTTTGCGGGCTGTGCCACCTTCAACCCTTCCATTCCTACAGCTCTCAGAGAATTTAGCTTCACACCTTCCCTTTCCTCTCAATATGAGGGGGTGGGGTGAGGAGGAGAAGAGGAGCAGGGTTTACTCTCCCCACAAGACCCCAATTCCTTAGTAGCCTGGAGCTTTCCTAGGAAAGCATGGAAGAGACTACCAGGGCCCCACTTCAGCCTTGGCCGCCTCCGGAGCGATAAAAATATATTGTCCAAATGGGCATGCGTTTGTCACAAGCACCATTAATGGTGCCAACTTCCATCGATGTGAAGACTCACATTTTTTCCCACATTTTAACATCTCTGAAATCAGGATGTGCCCCGTTCGGTAGCATGCCATATCATTTAATTGGCAGAGACTTTTCTTAGTGGTACATAAAATGACGCTGCTCTTAAAATAGATGGCATCTTAAATATGATGAAATATAAATATACGAAGGTTTTTTTTTCAGTCACACATTATTGAGGGGCCTCGCGGTGGGCATGTTTAGGAAGGTGCATTTTGATTCCTGTCTTCTCAGTGCCCTTCGAGGGGCAGGGTATAGAGCAGATGCTCAACAAATGAAGGGATGAAAGGCGGCAGAGTCTAAGAAGGAGACGGAGTTTGACCAGCTTGGTCCTTGCCAGGTTTATCTCCCACATCTCTTCTCTTTGCATTCCTGGAATTACCCGTTACCCTCAACCCCAAATCCCCCTGCTTTCCCCACCTTTTCACCAGAGTGTCCTGGGCAAGCTCCTACATATGCTTAAAGGACCAGTTCAAAGGTCACCTCTTCTGTGACGCCCTTCCTGATTTCTTACTCCCACTTCAGCTCCCTATTCCTCTTATCACATCTGCCCATGATTATCCTTTTACCTATGGCCCCCACCAGACCAAAAGATCCTGAAGACAGGGGCAGTCTAGTTTAGTGACTGGCATACAGTAGAATGCTGAGTCCTTATTTGTGGGAAGAATGAATACCCTTATTCCACCTCGATCTCGTCTCTGCTCTACAATTCCTTCTCAGCACTCAGCATAGACTGGGGACATCTCAGTCCTGTGTGTGCACTGTTTTTATGCACATAATCTCTCTGCATTGCATTGTTTTGATCTTTCCAAATAACAATAACAACAACAACTAATAACAATAATAACTATATGTCAGGCACTGTGCTAGTCATTCTATGTAGAGTTTCTCTTGTAGTCTTTGCAAAAACCTATGAAGTTGGCACTCTTATTTCCCCCGTTTTATGGATTCAGAAACTAAGGTTCAGCATGGCCAAGCATCTTGCTTCAAAGTCCTAAAACTAATAAGTGGTTGAGCCAGAATTAAAACTCAGGGAGTTGAACCCCAAGGCTCACACTGCAGTAAACCATACAATTCCAGCTGCCCACAGAGGACAGCATGCCTGCACTTCTCTATCCCAAACGGTAGATGCCCACCAAATACTAAACAGTATGTAACCAAGGGAATGAACAGTAAATACCTTTTATGTCTACAAATTCTGATTCTGTTTCAGATTCTTTTCCTTCACATTTCTCATCTCCTGGAGCCAAAACTAGGGGGAGAAATAAAGAAAGATCTGTGTCCACTCATGAGCCACGAGTGATAAGAGAGGTGTGATGGGAACTCTGACTGTACCAGCGTCTTCATTTCCCTCAGCAGGGCTCTCCTTCAGGGCTTCCACTGCCGCCACATCGTACATGTGCTCAGGGTCCTAGAGACAAAACGAAATTCCTCTGAAAACAAAATGACAGAACTTCAGGCCAGAAATTATGAGGGGAGGCACCCAGTCTCTTGAACCCAAGTAGGGAGAGACTCACCTTGAATTGCAACCCACGGAGATTGTGAATCAGTTTTGCGTAGCGTCCCCTCTCCTCCATTAACTCCTTGTGGGTTCCCTTTTCACAAATCTCCCCATCTTCCAACAAGATGACCTCATCACAAGACTCTAAGAACTGCAGGGATATTAAAGCAATCTACAGTGAGCTTCTGTCTTGGAAGAGGGAGAAGAGTATGGTGCTGGACTCCTGTCCAGTAGCGTCCTGGGCTCATGTGATCCAGGGGTTCCCAATATTGGGAACACTGATATTGAGGGCCAGATAATTCTTAGTTAGGAGTGTGGTGGGGACTGACCTGTGCATTGCAGGATATTTAGCAGCCTCTCTGGCTTCTATCCACTGGATGTTAGGAGCACCCCCCACTGCCAGGTTGTGACAAATAAAAGTGTTTCCAGACATTGCCCGATGACCACTAAGAGATAAAAGGGCCCCCAGTTGAGAAACACTGACTTAGTGCCTATGTGTCTCATGAGAGCAATGGGGGCCTTGAGCTGTCACTGTGGAGCATGTTGAAACTTCCTCTGCTATTGGTCCCTATATGAGCCTCCTTGCTGAGAAATCTGATCACGGGAACTTGGAGTATGAAATGAACAAGGTCATTGAAGCCATGATTTCGTGGAGAAGGAAAGTATGACCTCAGCGATGGCTCCCCTCTGTTGTAACATTACAATCCCTCCTCGCCATCGTTATCCAGCCCAGGAGATGCAGCCCACGGCACAGTCCCTGGCCTCCAGGCCACATTACCTGGCTCGAGGAGTTTACACCAGCCTTATCTATACCTTTAATGATAGCATCCTACATTTTGTCCAAAGCACTTCTGTTTTTCTAATTTGAGTTCCTTTCATTTCTGTATCATGCCTGAGATCAAAGAGCTGCTAAGAGGACTTTCCTCTCATTTTGGAATGAGCCTAAGCTCTCCCCATAGGATCAGCACATCTAGGGGCAGGAAGACCCTCCTAGAGGTGGACAAGATGCTATGAGATCTAAGATAGTTCAGCCTGAACAGGGCTTTGCAATTAAGGTGAGAGGTCTTCCCTTGTACTTTGGGGTTCACACAAGGGATCACTTGATGCTCTTGATTAAAACCCTGAAAGAAGTAGCTACATTTGGTCACTCTGCATCTGTAGAGGGTTTGTGGGGAAGAAGCCAAGTGACAACAGTTTTTCTTGGCCTTGGACAGCTCCAACCTTTCTGGTTTCTTTGGACTAACTGCCTGGTTCCATGTCCACTTTCCCAGACAGCCCAAGGAGGAATAGCTGGGTCTTAATATCCAGTTGAGACACTTTCCAACAGAAAGTCTCTTATCTTTGCACAGCATCTTCTAATTTTCAAAGCCTGATTTCATCTCCTCTCTGTCTCCTACAATCCAATCAAGAAAACATGCAGCATGATTATCAGCCCATTTCCCAGATGGGGAAACTAAGGCACAGATGTGCGAGCACACATCCCAGCCGCTGACGCTCCTGGTGAAGCCCCAGTGAGCTCCCAGTTCTCTCCAGTGAGATGGGGAGTGATCTGTGCAGCTTTGTCTCCAAACACAAAATCTGGCCCTGGACTGGATGTCAGCAGTAGGCCATTGGCCTCATTTCATTTGTTTCCTCAAGTTTCAGAAGAGCGATTGTCCAGTCTGAGCACCCAAAAGCATCCAGATTGCCTGTGGACCCCCGAGTGAAAGTAGCCGGAGAAATGTTCTGGAAAAGCCCAGGGGTCTTCAGGTCCGCCTCTGAGCCCCTCCTTCCCATAAAGGATAACCGGATTGAGACTCCAGCGCCATCTAGTGACTGCCTGTATTTTCAACACGCAAAAAGTAAGATGAAATGACCTTGGTGAAAAATAAAGAGTCTCTGAGGAGACTGAGCCTCCTGGGATCTAGTCTGAGGTCATTCTGCTGGTGAGCAAGGTTCAGAGACTGGGCCAGGGCCAAGGTCACGTTGTGCCCTTTGAGGACTCCTGCAAAGACAGCTCTGACCCACATCCATCCGACCCTCCAGGAGGATAGCCCTCCCCACTGCCTGTGGTCTCCAGGGACTGGGGCCTCACGGGGCAGAGCTGTGGTCACCACATTTAGCTCCCAGGCTGGGCGAGAGCCTGCTCTGAGTCACCTCACGGGGGCCCAGAAGAAATCCAGCCTTGTCCACACCCTGCCCCTGCCTAGCAGAGGAACAAGGAGCTCTTATCTCACCCGCCCAGCTAAGATGCTTGCTGGAGGTGATGGACACCACTCAGGTAAACCCCATAAGCTAAATTCAGATGCTCGGTGCTTCTTCTGAGACCTCTAACCCTTGGCACAGAGAGGCAGAGATCGGGGCAAAGCCGCAGGTATAGGAAAGCCTGGTTCTCCTGGTCCTTGAAAACCCGGCTTTCTTCAGCTAGACCTTTTGGCCACTGACAGAGGAGCCTAAAGATGCTGGCTACTGCATCCTGTAACCATGGCAACTTCACATGCTGTCAGCTCGGAGCCCTCCCGCAGCTTGTCTTACCCTTGCAAAGGCCGGGAGTCCCATCTCTCACTCCTGGTTTAACATTTCCCCCGAGAGTCAGAAGAAAGGACTTCTGCTGCCGCTGCTCCAACTGACTTCTCATTACAGTCCAATGCTGGGGGCTCTCTCCTCCAGCAACACACACACACACACATACACACACAGACACACAGAGCACACCTCTGGGACTCACTTACCTACTCACTGTAGGTAAGCCAGGACCAACCTAACTTATCTCAGGGTGGAGAGGGGTCCTGAACCCTTTCCGTGGGGCTGACACAGTAAGTACTGTCGCCACTTTGCCAAATTCCCAAGCTTATTCAGGAGTTCAGTCAGTGCCTTTCCTGGGCAATGTTCCTAAGCCTGAGAGTGGCTCTGAGTGGGGAGAGGCTTCTTGCCTCAGCCCTGAAGTCCTAGTCTCCAGCCCCTTTCCCCTAGGGAGTGATATGAGGGGCATCTGAAGCCCGATCAAGCGTTCATCATCTCCTGTCACCCTCTCCCCGTGGCCTCAGGCCTACCCAGCCCTTGGTGGAGGAGAAGGCTGTTCCCACCTGCTTCCCACCTACCCACCATCAGTGAGCCAGAGCTGGAGGAGGTGCCCCGTGTCGACCCCACAGGTAGGGGTCAGGTGTTCCTGGAGAATGTCCCTCTGATGGATGGTCTTGGTTCCACTGAGCCCAAAGGTAGGGTAAAGGAGGCCAAGCCCAGAGGGGACTGGGCAGGGCTCCACGCAAGCCTGGATGGCTGGGGACCATCACAGTGTCACCTGCCCCTTCCCTGACCTGGTCCAGGTGAGGACTGCAGGTTTAGGCAGAAGAGGAGTCTTTGCGAGCGTCAGATGCCACACCCACTTCAGGGCCTCATGGGTCCTGCTGGTCCCAGTCACCTGCAGCTGGTGGGTCACCAGGACAACAGTCTTCCCCCTTAGTGCCTTCTTAATGCACTCCTCAAAGATGTGCTTCCCCACGTGGGCGTCCACGGCCGACAGCGGGTCGTCCAGCAGATAGACCTCATGATTCGAGTAGATGGCACGGGCCAGGCTGATCCTCTGCCTCTGCCCCCCAGAGAGGTTGAGGCCCCGCTCCCCGATCTGTGGACAAGGGTAATACTACGGTCCATCATCAGGTCCCATCTCCCACCCCGCAGTCCTTGGGGACCAGGAGCTTCCTGGAGACTCTTCAGCAGACCGCTCATCACTATGGTCCAATTCCTCCACCCGCTTCCAGGAACGCCCTGGCCACACCAGGTACCCTGGGAAGTGGGAGGCTTCACTTCTGCAGGAAGCCTGGTGGGCAGTGGCAACTAGGGAAATGCTCCTTCCAGTGTTGAGTGAGGGGTACCTGGCTCACAATACCACCACCCCAGTACAACCCCATAGGGAGGGCTTCATCTTGACCAGTAGCACCAGAGGGCATTGTTGAGCAGGAATCTCTCATTGTGGAGCAGGAAAGCCAGTGGACAAGTGAACAGGATGGAGAAGCAGATGGGAGCAGAGGGTCAAGGAGGGGGTATCTCTATTTGTCCACATGTGGATCAACTTTTCACTCCCACTAGGCAACTCTAAGCTCTATGAAGAAAAGAGACGTGTTTGCTTTGTTCACCATTACATTCCGAAGGCTTGGCACCATGCCTGGACCAGAACAGGTGCTCAGCAAACATTTGTTGAAAAGGTGAAAAGTCTAGGTTGCCTGCTTGAGGTGATTCTATTCAACTGACCCCAGAGCGAGCCTCCAGGACTTCAGGCAGGAGCTGGACTGAGCACTAGGGCAGGACCCGTGCGATCAGACAAGAAGAGTCCCCTCTCTACCGGGAGCTCACATCTTAGCAGGGGTGGGCAGTTTCAGTTCACATAGTAGTGGCACAAGGGAGATTTTAACAGGTCAACTGAGAAACATAAACGGAGTACTCTGGGGCATATTACTTTAGGCTCTGGGACTCAGGGAAGTCTTCCTCAAGGGGATGGATTTGGAGCGGGATCTCGAGTGGTGGTGATCAGCAGGAGCAGAGGTCTAGACCCTGGGCAAGCACGCAGGGGCGGGTGAAAGCAGATGCTGGCGGTGGCTCGGGCCTCGGCGGCTGTGGCAGCCCTTCCCCTGATGCAGGCACACTGCGGCACCAGCGGAGTGCCAGAGGGCTCTGAACAGGCCTTTCGTCAGATGCCTTCCTTCTCTGGGCTCCTGGCAGATCGGAAGACTGCGCGGAGGGCCCACTGGGATGGGGAGACAGAAGGTGGCCTGGGGGCTTCCCTCAGCCACCTGAGTTGGCAGGCTCAGCCCCCACCCTTTAAATGAACACCCTTCAGGGGAGATATTTGGAGATGACCCTTAGACTCCTGGGCGGGTGGGGCCGCAAAGCAAGAAGGAGCCCATGAGCATCCAGCCACAGTGCTGTGCCCCCAGCCTCTGTCTTTGGAGGACAAGCCAGCCTGGGAGGTGGGGAAGCAGCTCTTGCCAGAAACCATCCCTGAGATGGCAGACAAACTGGAAGTGACCCCAGGAGTGGCCAGGCAGAGCCCAAATCAAGTGGAGCTGGTGTCACACCCATTGTGACATCTCCCAGGAAAGGACCCAGGTGGAGAATACAGGATGGTAGAGCCTGACTTGCCCCACATCTCCTGGGACCCTTTGGTCCTCTGGGACACCTGGAGATGATGGAGCCAGAGCCTGCAGGGCTTCAGCCCAGTGGACCTGGCGTCTGGGCTGCTATGCACTGCGGTGGGGCTTCAGCCCAGTGGACCTGGCGTCTGGGCTGCTATGCACTGCGGTGGGGCTGAGCTCTGGGTTCTACTCACCTCGGTCAGGTCTCCATAAGGAAGGCTGCTCAGGTCTTCCTGGAGGGCACAGACACGAACTGCGTGCTGATACCTGTGGGAGCAAAGCTTGAGGTCAGTACGGTGAGAAAGACCCCACGTCCATGCAGCCCAGGTGGCTCAAAAGGCACACTGGTGTCATGGGCAGGCAAGGAGGTGGCTGGTTGCTTGATCTTTGATGTCCAAGGGCAACTCCCTCTTGACTTCTTATCTGATGCAGAGTTGACTTGGGAGGGTCCCGGTCCCTCCCCTCACAGGCTTCCTACCATTTGAGAAAGATGAAATCAGTGCACACAAGACCTCTGAAGGGAAAATTACTCATGGGGGTCAGAGCAGGGAGTCACCAGTGAAGGCTGAGGGCGCTGGAGGAGATCTCCCGGAGAATGCAAGACCGCTGATGGACAAGAAGATGCATGTGGGTGGCACCAGCAGAGAGGGAGCAGGCAGATCACAGGTCTGCACCAGGTTCTGGAAGCACCTGATGCCTTGGCATTGAGCCCATGTGTCAGCTTCAGGGCTGCCACGCCTGGTGGCTCAGACCATTAGCTTTGGAATCAGAACAACCTGGGTTTGAATCCAGCTGGGTAACCTTGAACAAAGGACTATACCTCCCTGATCCTCACTCTCCACTCTGTACATTAGGTTAATAACTCATTGGGTTGGGAGAAGTGGGAACGCTGTCTGATGTGCAAATTCTCCATCGGCAGTAGTTACAACTAATGTTATCCCCTTGGCCAGTCTTTGACTAGGAGACTCAGGCTGCTCGGGACATCTTCATCTTGCCACCTCCACTCCCATCTTCAACTTCCTCCCACCCTCCTGCTTCCCTTGGTCCTGAGAGTCTCAATATCCGTCCCAAGAGCAAAACCTCTGCTAGAGATGCCACACACAAAGGGTGCTCAGTCCATCCTTCAAGGCCCAGTTCAGGTGCCACTCTCTTCCCTCTTGTGGTCTCTGCTGCCTCTGAACAGTCTGGCACAGGCTCCTGCCCTTGGCATATTCCTCCTTGGCCCATTGTCATTTCTGTGCATCTCCCACCACGCATTCCAGACTTGAGCACTAGAAGGCCCCCCGGGGGCCCCCATGGTCATGCACAGTCCTGTGTCTTGTGGGTATTTGGGAAATACTTGCATTCTGATGCCCTAAGAGATAAAGACAAGAATCCCTTCCTCTAGTCTGCCTCTGCAGAGAGAAGCCGTTCCAGACAGGGCTGGGAGGAGGCACAGGAAAAGGCGAGCCAGGAGATGCTGGGAAGAACAGTTTGGCCAGTGCTAAGGACTCCCTGACGGAGCCTCTTGACAGCAGGATGTCATGACCAGGGATGAGGAGGGGAGGTAACATCTCTCCTGCTGAGAACCCATATGCTGGCCAAAGCCAGACAGCAGGAATGGAGTTTGGCAGGGTCAACTCTCTTTGGCAGCTCAGCTCTCCTCTCTGGGCCTTAGTCTCTTCTGCTGTAAAACGGGGATATGATGCCAGAGTCCCCCTAAATGGTTGGTTATGGGACTCTAATAAGAGAATGCATGTGGCAACAGATCAAACTCGGCAAAGATCCTTAAGAATATGTTTCCAGAGCTTAAATATAATGGCCCTATCCGTGGATTCAAAAATTATGAATTTTGTTTTCATTCCTTTCATGTTGAGGACATCAACAGCAACATATCCCGACAGCTCTGGTGTCGGTTAATGGTTTCAGGGTTGATTAATTGCATACCTGCTGCACACGGTTTCGAGGAAAGTTCCTGTTACTTGGCCTAAAGCAAAATTGTCAGATTCCTCTTTCTGCAGTTAGACACCATATGCACTGCTACAGAAAACCTCGGAACATATGCTACTCTGCATTGGGATAGAGTGCTGATTCCATTCATTTCTGGGAGTGTGATCTCAGGTCTGCAGAAGTCACCTCTCCTGAACTCTGGGATCAGGAAGAGAAAAACCAACACCCTTCCATATATGATGAATGTTTAATCAGAACTCATTAAAGAAACCCACTTAGCAATCATTACCAATGACATCAGCCTCTGTAGCAGAGTGTACCAAACACAAAAGTACTTCACACTTTCAAAGTTAATATTACCTTCGGTGATCATACTTTTCTCCAAATAATATGTTTTCTCTCACATTTCCATGAAAGATCCATGCTTGCTGGGAAACATAGGCCAGAGTCCCATTGACGGCCACAGTCCCTTGTTGTAACTGCATCTGAAGCAACAACACCAGAGAACCCTCAGGAGCCAGGCCTTGCTGCCTTCTCCTCGGGGCCCTGTTGCACTTTTGCGTGTGTGCTAAGTTGTTTCAGTCATGTCCGAGTCTTTGCGACCCTATGGACTGTAACCCACCAGGCTCCTCTGTCCATGGGATTCTCCAGGCCAGAATACCGGAGTGGGTCACCATGCCCAGACCTTCCCTACCCAGGGATTGAACCCACATCTCCTGCGACTCCAGCACTGCAAGTGGGTTCTTTACCACTGAGCCACCAGGGAAGCCCCGTTGGACCTTTGCCACATGCTCATTCCTTGAGCACAAATTCTGAAGGCATGGAGGGTGACAGGCTATCTTGCCACACACAAAGCCCAGCTGTGCTGACCGAGGCACTCAAACACGTTTGAGAGGCCAGGTGGGAATGTTCCAGAAGGGGCAGAGGTAGCCCCTGCATGCTGGAGAACACAGGCTGTGGGGCTGCTGTGGACACCATGCACCTGTCACGTGGCAGCTGGATTCTGTTTCCTCTGGGATGTTCCAAAGGAGCAGGCCAAGAGTAGAAGTTAGAAGGAGGTAAATTTCACTCCCATACACCTCAAAACTCTCCAAAGAGGGGTCAGAGTGAGGTCATGAGTCCCCCACCACTGGAGGTATCTGAGCAGAGGTTGATTCATCTCTTACAGGATTTCATGGAAAGCATTCCAGGTGGAGAATTAGGTTGGGTCACCTGTCATGCACCTGCCGACTCTAGGATTGTCACAGAGACGCATGCCAAATCCCAGCGCAAAAAGGGCTCAGCAGCTCGCCTGCCTCAGTCTCCACCTCTGCCTTCAAGCAGGGAAGGAGCTGTCACTCTTCCTACAAGCGAGCCAGCTGAGGCCAGCAGAAGTCACCCTGTTTGGAGAGGCTCTTCTGAGCCTGGCATTCCCCTGTCTCTACTGCAGGCAAAGGCAGTCCCAGGTCCCAAGCTCTTTTGGAGCACAGAGTGAGGGGAAAGGGGACTTAATATTTTTCCCTGAATGTTTCTCATTCACTTGGGAAGCCTTGGTAACTGTGAACGGTTCATTTACTGTGGATGCAGTGAACGGCCTGGCCGTTTCCCTGGGGTCACGCAGCTAGAAATAGCAGACGAGGGACAAGAGTCCCCCCATTCCTACCACGAGGCGTGCTTTGCTTCATGCACTCACTCAGCCCCTCCTCCAAGGACCAGCACCCGCTCTGGGCAGACGCCGGGGAAATGGAGGTGGATCTTAAGCTCCTGTGACTTGCAGGTCCTCGGATACTTCCCCCCAAGCCAGCTGGCTGGCCTTTCTAATCGGCGCAGGCCAAGCATGTCATGAGAAAACCATGGGTTTAATGACCCGTCTCTCCCTTTGACCAAGATGGAGCTCCAGGCAAGAAAGCTCTCACTGCTTAACTCAGCGGGCAAACCAGAGAGTGTGGAAGGTCCGGCCCTGCAGGCCTAGAGCTGCCAAGCGCATCGACTGCCTGGGACTCACTGTTAACTCTGACGACAGCATCCAGTGCGGCCGAGGCCAGGACCCCGGACAAGGCAGGCGGGGAACCACTCCACCATCACAGCACTGCGCACGCAGCTTACCTGTCCTAGCAGAGCTGCGACAAGGGAGCTCTTCCCACTCCCGACATTCCCGCAGATGCCCAAGAGCTTCCCCTATCAGAAGAACAGAAAAAAAGACAGTCAGTCTCCCAGCTCTTAGAGGGTCATCCACAAATTGTGCTGGCCAGGCCAGGCAGGGACCAATGGGTCACTGCTGGCTCTGTGAGGCGGCAGCCGCAGCTTCACACCCCAGCCCTGATACACAGCCTGGGAGGATGCTGGAACTTGATCCCTAATTGAGTGCTTCCCCTGCACAGCCCAGCAGAGTGCCCGGGGGACTTCTAGAAAGCACATGTAAGCACTGTGTGAAACAGCCTGTGCTGGTCTGGGACACACAGGCCCTGAATAGGAGAGTCGTCCTGTGCCCAGACTCCAGGAAAGCAAATTCAATGGACGCTAAAGGCTGCACAGCCCAGAGGGCCAGGGCCAGCCTTGAAGTGCAGAGGCCTGGGAGCTTTCTAAAAGTCCTCTTAAAGCACCCTCCCACCATAACATCTCAGTCCAAAATTACTGAACAGTTATGTTGTTCCAGCATTTGGGTTCATGGATTTTTCTATGGCTGCAGATTTATTAATTCAACTAGTAAGTCATTGTTAAAGCCTGCTTTGTGCCAGGTGCTGTTCTAAATCCCAGCAACAGCACAGTATAGCAAAGACCACAACAGTCCAGTCTGGGTCTACCCTAATGGAGCTTATGCTTTAGTTGGGCAGACAGCAAACCAGATAATTGAATAAAATGTGAAGTAGGACAGATGCATGCTGTGGAAACAAATAAAGCAGGCAGGAAATGGGCGGGGTGGGGGCGGCCTTACCGGGAAGGTGGATATCTTAGCTTGAGTTCTCCCAGAAAGAGGACCCAAAGCAAGGTGTTGAGTGACAGTAGCTTGTTGGGAAGGTGCAGGAACACCAACTGGGAGGGTACAAGAGAAGGAAGGTGGCTCATCAAGGGTGTGCTGTTGGGTCAGCTCCCACAGGAGGCAAATGAAGTTCAGTGCTGCTGGGAAACTCAAGGAATCGCAGAAACTGAGTCTTTATCTTCCCAGTGGTTGAAGGAATCGGGATAAATATCCCACAGCCAGTGTTTGAGAGCTGTTCCTTCGACTGTTGATGTCTTGGCTCATTGAGCGTGGTGGGGAGGGCGCCCAGGCACACACATGCTGATCTAGCCATTGGAAGGTGGCCAGGACACACGGATGGGTCAGTGATAGTACCTGCTACTGGTGATGTCTGAGTGAGACCCGGGGGAGGTAAGGGGGTGAGCTGTGTAGCTATCAGCAAGGAGCCACTGCTGGCAGAGGAGGAGTCCACACAGAGACTCTGAGGTTGGCACAGACCCACTCGAGTTCAAGCAGCTATTGCAAAGCTGTGGTTGCAACATCTGGAACATTCTCATTAAGACCTGCTCCCAGGGCTTCCCTGGGGGCTCAGTGGTAAAGAATCTAACTGCCAGTGCAGGAGACATGGGTTCAATCCCTGATCTGGGAAGGTCCCACATGCACAACTAAGCCCATGTGCCACAACTGTTGAGCCTGCGCTCAAGAGCCCAGGAACTGCACCTACTCATACGACATGCCGCAGCTACCAAGCCTGCACAGCCTAACACCCACGCTCTGCAACGAGAAGCCATTGCGATGCGCAGCCTTTGCACTGCAACGAAGAGCAGCCCCTGCACTCCTGAACTAGACAAAAGCCCGCACAGCGTCAAAGACCCAGCACGGCCATAAAAATGAATAAACAAAATTATTTTTTAAAAAAAGACCTGCAGCAATCCCTCGGAACAAAGATGCCCAGCGTGGGACCAAATATGACTCCTTTTTCACCTGAGCTAGATCAGAAGGGCCTCTTGCTGGCCTGCTACCCCAGCACATGAGGGCTGCTGCCTGTCCACACTCATCCCTTGGGTAAGTCTTCACGGACACCAGGCACGCAGTAGGCACTAGCGATAAAACAGTGATCAGAGAAGATGCCCTGTAGTCATCGGAGCTGCACATAAATAAAACGGATCATTTTAATTCCACTAAAAGAACTACAGGGAAAGGGGGCATTAAGGAGACTTTGAGACAAAGAAACATAAGGATGGATCCAGCCAGCCTAGGCATTTGGCCTTTCATTGAGTCCTGTCTACTACCTGCAGCCAGGTCTGAGCCTTGTTTCAGACTAGATTCATCCTTGTTTTCAGCAAGCAATCCATGAGGCCTCATCCCTGAGTGTCTGATTATTCATTTGTTCATTCAGAAAACATTACTGGGAATCTATTCTGTGCCAGGCACTGGGCCCAGTGTAGGGTCACAGCTGTGTAGAAGATATGGGCCCTGACCTTGAAGAAGCTACAGTCTAATAGAATCTTGGAACTGAATTTGGGAAAACATGGATGTCTTGAATTTAGGACACTTAAGGGCAGCACTTAAGCCGGACATGATTATTGGAGGAAAAAGGCAACAACCATAGCTCACCTCCACGGGGACTTAGCATTTGTGTGTGATGTCTTTCTGCCCTCACACCCACCTTGGGAAGCCAGTACGATTGTTAAAATACCCATGGAGCAGGTAAAGAAGCTGACTTCAAGAGGTTAGAGAGTATGTTCACATACGCAGCTGACCAGTGGCAGGGACTGGAGCCCAGGTCCTCTAGGCTGGAGAGGCAGAGCCTGCACCCCCAGGACAGTGTGCTGCCCCCTTTGAACTTCACCTTACTTCACAAAACATTGACCGTGTCGTTGATGACAAGTCAGGAGCAACCAATGTACTGAAAAGGAGGAAAGCAAGTGCAGAAATCAGAGGCAGCTTCTTCACAACCCAAGAGCAGTTCACTGAGGCCTCTTGGGAGCAACTCTGAAGGCATGGTTGAAGTAACCTGGGTGCTGCACGTCATAGGCGGGGGAAAGTGATGAGCAAGCAAGTGGGCTGCACACAGCAGGACTTAGCTGAGAGCCAAGCTCGATTGCACTCAGCCAACCAAATAGCATTTCCAGGGAATGTGTGCAGACAGCCTTGTTAACTACAAGAAGTACCACTCTACACCAGCTATTGAGCTTAGCGTCACATAACACATAAGAACCTCTCCCTCTATAGTGCTCACATGGGGAAAAGGTGAGTCAACAAGAGGGGAGATTAAAATATTAGGTACAAGATTAATGCTGAGCCCTTTGCAACAAAATCAGCACTGCCATCCGGGGAGCACGGCTGCTGAGTTCCCAGGGCAAGAAAACCACACGCAGGAAAAGGTCAGACATTCCCCCAATGCAGAGCTTCTCTAAACACTACCCCACCCGCAATCCCGAGGGGGGCAGGCAGCAGACTGGCTGGCTGCTGTTGCTGGGCTGCTTATTGCTCTCATTTTGTTTTTTTACAAGAGCAGTGTCTCATAATGGTTAAGTGCAGACTGTGGGGCCAGGCGCCCAGGGTGTGAAGCCCTCTTCTGCCACTTTCGAGCTGTGTGAGTTGAACAAGGTATTTAACCTGCTGTGCCCCTGGTTCCTCAGTCATCAAGTGGGGTGGCTATATACCCATCTCATAGGGTCACTGGGGTGGTTAAATGAGTTCATTTCCTGCCTGGTAAATAGAAATTGCTCATAATTGTCAGCTATTATAATCTACAATCTATAATAGGACTCCAATGTGAAATTAAGAACAAATCTGAAAATATTTATGAAGGCTAGTCAGTTTGAGTCTAGCCACCTGAAATGGAGTGTCCGTTCAACACTGGAACTGGTTGTCAACTCCTCTGTAATTTGATCAGCGCAAACAACCACTAAGACTGCGGTATCCTCTCGGCTTGGAGAGATAAGCCCATGGTTGATTTACTAGCTTTAATATTTGGGGAGAAATGGAGACATCCCACCACCACCTCCTGCTCAAACTGAATCATATTCAGGCCACACCTTTGGAACACATACCCACCTTTCTCACCACAAAGCTTATATTGTGTAGAACTGATTTGGGGCTGTCATGTTGCTCCTCCTCCTCAGGAGCTCCCTGAGCTGATGGACTCAAATTGTATGCCTCTGGCCTCTGTTTCTTGAGAAAATGCTTTTTCTGGTTCTGCACATTCTTTAGGCCACTTTTCCTGCTGGTTTCTTGCTCCCATGTCAAGGTGGCATTTGCTAAAAGCAAGACAGTATCTGGGTCTTCTGGTTGGGTGATGTAAGATGGGGGGCTTTTAGCTATGAGAATTTTCTAAGATTAAAGAAACAAAATTAACTTGGCAGATGTCATCCATTTGCAAGAATCATCCCAATATATCTTTTAATGACCTCAAATCACAATCTTGGCAATTCTACCTGGGACATCCAGGAAAGGTATTCTGAAGATATTCCCCCCAGGAGAAGCTGCAACAAAAATAGTCCACTAGCTCATACTATCCAGGACAGACGACTCTTCAACCACAAGGCCTATCTGGGTCACCCACATTGGAGAATGCTGATTCCAGCTACATTTTTACCCTCGTGCCCACGAGGGCCAGTTTATGCCAGTCTTTGGGCAGTGGGCTTTATTGCTTGGCACATGTTCAATCTCTGCTGTGTCGCCTTCCTAAGTCCCCACTCAGCTCAGTTCAACAAAACACCTGCCAAGTGCTTACTCTATGCTAGATTCTGGGGTAAGCAACAGAAATGCAAGTATTAATAAAGCACATTTCCTATCCTTGAAGAGACTGCAGTCTCGTAGGAGACGGGAACATGCATGGGTCATTTCAGTGAAATGTGATAGGGACTGCACCCTATAACTGTCAGAGATGAGATTCTTGATCCCCATCCTGGAGACCCAGGTAACTGATGCCCGAGCTGAGTCCTTACAGTGTTGTCTAGGCAGTGATGATGGAGGGGAGGGGGAGGAGAGCTTTATCTTATAGCAGAGGGCACAGCGTGAGCAAATGCAAGGAAACATGCAATAGTGTGGTTTTCAGGGAGAAGGGTTATGAAGCAAGAAATTCAGGATCACCAGGCCCAGAGCCCAAGGTAGAAAGGAAATGAGGTGGAGACATAATTGAGGGCCAGCTGATCAAGGGCTCAGCCCTGGAGGGTGAAGGACAAGGATTTCAAGCAGGTTAATATCAGTGATCAGACAAATCATTTAACAGCTCAATTAACAGTGCAACATGGATTTGAAAAGGATAACTGTGGAACAAGACGACTGATTCTTAAGTCACTGTGATAGTTCAGGTGAGAGACTATGAGGCCTTAAATGGAGGTGATCCCCATCCCTAGTGGGGATCACCCACTAGGGACAGAGTGGAGGATGAGGAGTCAAGAAATTGAATTTTTTCTCTAGTCTAAGACATTGGATATCATTATACTAATAATGTGATGAGATCGACTTGTGTCTTATTTAAAAAATAATAACAATGCGATCTTCCAATCCAGTCTTACAATGGTACCTCTTAAACTTGAAGGAATTCAGCAATCAGGAGGTGAGTCAGCAAGATTCATGACTGGTTGGATATGGACAGAGCGGGAGAAGAGGCACCCACGTGCATGCGCTCAGTCGCCTCCGACTCTTTGCGACCCCACAGACTGTAGCCCACCAGGCTGCTCTGTCCATGGGGTTTCCCAGGCAAGAATACTGGAGTGGGTTGCCAGGCCCTCCTCCAGGGGATCTTCCTGACCCAGGGACTGAACCCATGTGTCTTACATCTCCTGCATTGGCAGGCAGCTTCTTTACCTCTAGCGCCACCCTAAGACATTCAAAACCACATCTACATTTCAGGCTTGAGTGAATAAGATCTTCCCATCAATTCACAGACCTCTGAACATGTTGCTCTCTTGACTGAAATCCCTTCCTTCTTTCCTTTTCTTGCCTCAACTTCAAAGCCACTTAATCAGTCCTTCCTGCACATCACATCCTTACTGCATATAGCAGTTACTGGGGTACCTGGTCCTATACTAGACTGGAAGCTTTTCAGAGTAAAGACCCTCTTCTTGGTATCTGCACTTTCCACAATGCAGTGTATATGGAAGCACACAGTAAATCTTGTTTAAAATCATAGTATAATTGATTTACAATATTATATTAGTTTCACATGTATAATATAGTGATTGCAAAATTTTATAGATTATATGCCATTTAAAGTTATTATAAAATATTGGCTATATTCCCTGTTCCCTGTGCTGTACAATATATCCTTGTACCTTATCTATTTTATACACAGTAGTTTGTAAATCTTAATTCCCTTACCTCCACCTTGCCCCTTCCCCCTTCCATCTTCCCACTGATAGCCACTAATTTTTTCTCTGTATCTGTGAGTCTGTGTCTTTTTTGTTATAGTCAGGGTTTTGTGGGGTTTTTTTAGATTCCAGATATAAGTGATATCGTTCAGTATTTATATTTCTTTGGCTTATTTCACTTAGCATAATGCCCTCCAAATCCATCCATGTTGATGCAAATGTCAAAATTCCATTCTTTTTATGGCTGAGTGGTATTTAACTGTATATATATACCACAATCTTCTTTATCCATTCCTCTATAAATGGACACTTAGGTTCCTTCCATATCTTGGCTTTTATAAATAATACTGCTATGAACAGTGGGGTACATGTACATGTACCTTTTCAAATTAATGTTTTGGTTTTCTTCACATATATACTCCAGACTTCCTGGTCATATGGCAGTTCTATTTTTAATTTTTTGAGGAAAAAAATAATTCCTCTCTTCTTTTGTTCTCTTCCTTCGTGATTTGACAGCTATTTTTAGTGTTATGTTTGGGTTCCTTTCTCTTGTGTGTGTATATCTTATAGATGTTTGGTTTGTGATTACTATGAGGTTTATATATAGCAATCTGTATATGCATACATGATTATTTTAAGCTACACACTCTCCATTTCAAATGCATTTTAATAACCCTGTGTTTTTATTCTCCTCCCCTCATGTGTGCTGCTTTGCATATTTCACACCTTTTTGTTTTTTTTTTTTATCCCTTAACTGTTTATGGTGAATTTAGATTAGCTTAATAGTTTTGTCTTTTAACCTTCCTATTAACTTTGTACAAGGTTGACTTACTACCTTTACTGTATATTTGCCTTTATTGATGAGCTTTTTCCTTTTGTAATTTTCATGTTTCTAGTTGTAGCCTTTTCTTTCTAGCTTAGAAAAGTCCCTTTAACATTTCTCTTAAAACTGGTTTTATGGGTCTGAACTCTTTTAGTTTTGCTTATCTGCAAAGCTTTTGATCTCTCCAACAAATCTGAATGAGAATCTTGCTGTGTAGATTATTCTTGGTTGTAGACTTTTCCCTTTCATCGCTTTAAATATACTGTGCCACTCCCTTCTGGCCTGCAGAGCTTCTGCTGAAGTCAGCTGTTAGCCTCATGGGAGTTCCCTTGTATATAACTTGCTGCTTTCCCCTTGCTGCTTTTAATGTGCATGCTGAGTCGCTCAGTTGTGTCTGACTCTTTGCGACCCTGTGGACTGTAGTCCGCCAGGATCCCCTCTCCATGTAAATTCTCCAAGCAAGAATACTAAAGTTGGTTGCCATTTCCTACTCCAGAGGATCTTCCCAACCCAGGGACTGAAACTGCATCTCTTGCATATCCTGCATTGGAAGTGAATTCTTTACCACTGCTCCACTTGGGAAGTCCCTGCTGCCTTTTACCCCTTTAATTGCAAAGTGTCTTGGTGTACTCCTATTTTGGTTTGTCCTGTTTGGGACTCCTACAAAAAGTCTTTGGTGAATGGATAAGTTAAAAAAATAAAGTGGCTAAATGAGTGTATAAATATGGTGCCCCCACTCTATCATCACTTCTGTCACCATCATAGAACAAACTAGATAGGCAAGGGGGGATGGCTCAGTGCAGACTGAACTCCACTCCTGGAACAACTTAAGGTTTATAGCTTGGAAAAAGAGTAGAGGGTCAGGAACATCATCTCCCTGAGTGGAGACTCCATTTTACTTTTACTAAAAGAACAGGCCACCTATAATATTCTGCCTCTATCCTGCTTGATGCATATTTATATATCCAACACTGAATGGAGGGTCTTCTCCCAATATCCACCAAACCAATGACCCAGCCTTCCAAAGGGTTGACACATGCATGCATGCTAAGTTGCTTCAGTCATGTCCGACTCTTTGAGACCCCTTGGACTGTAGCCCGCCAGAGTCCTCTGTCCATGGGATTCTCCAGGCAAGAACACTGGAGTAAGTTGCCATGTCCTCCTCCAGGGAATCTTCCTGACCCAGGGATCGAACCAGCCTCTCCTGTCTCTCCTGCATTGGCAGACGGGTTCTTTACCACTAGCACCACCCAGGAAGCCCCAGCCTCCCCTTCTCTGAGAATTTTCCCCACCCAGAAATGAGATCTCTCATCCCTACTCACCCAGTGTTAGTTATACCTTCATTCTCCTTAGAGAGACATTGGCTTCAGCCGCTGCTTTGACCGAGAAAGGTAAGATTGCAATTGAAAACTTCATTACATTAAACATGGCAATCACACTAAATGCCTGAAGAACAAAAGAGAGGTATAGAGTTTAAGATGGGATGTTGCCTTGCCTTTGAACCATTAAGGCCATGGGGATTAAACTTGCTGAAATGAGAAACAGTAGCACAGTTGGGATTCTCAGAGGAACAATTTTCTCATTTCATGGCTCAGAAATCATGGGTTGGCAAATTAAAGATATCAACATCTTAATCTATTTTGGTTTTGGAGTTTCATCCACATGGTGGGAAACTTATCCCCTTATCTCTGTCAGTCCAGAGGATAAAGTCCGAGAAGGGCCTCTAATTGAGTACATTTGGAAAGCCCCATCCCTCCTACATCCTTATTTGGCCTAGACAATTCACTGAAACCGTATGCAGATTTTCCTAAATCGTCCCCTTCTTGCAGAGGCATCTGACCCTTCAGAGATAGAGCATCCTTTTACACACCACACAGGCCAGTGTTGAAGGTGGACGCTCCCTGCAATGATGTGCTTGGCCTAGGCTGGTTGCTCGTTCTCCTGCCCTCAGGGGCTGGCCTCCATGTTCTACCTCCACACACTCATAAGGGACTGACTTGAGAGCCTTTGTTCCACTGCCATTTCCAAAAAAATCATTCTCTTCACTAGGGCCTTCCCCACTGAGCCTCGCCTAGTGGGTGGCTAATATCATACAGCTTCGATGAAGACAAGTTTCCTTGCTCATGTCCCCAGGCGGGGACATGATCTCATCTCTCAGATTTCATCTTCTCATCTGTCCGACTTGTAATTAGCAGCCTCTCCCTAACCACCCAACTAAGAAATTAAAAACACAACTTCCTTCAACAAATCTGGAGTGATCCTTCCTGCTGCTGAATGGACCCTGTGGACGGGGCTCCCAGGTGTCAACTAATCCCACTTAGTTCATTAAGAGCACGATGAAGGATGCCCCCTCCATCATGAGTTCATTCGCTTCAGTCATGTCAGACATTTTACGACCGGGCTCCTCTGTTCATGGGATTCTCCAGGCAAAAATACTGGAGTGGGTTGCTGTGCCCTCCTCTGGGGGATCTTCCCGACTCTGGGATCAAACCTGCATCTCCTGTGGCTCCTGCATTTCAGGCTGATTCTTTACCACTGAGGCCCTGGGGAATCCCACCCCCCGCCACCTTCATCACATCTGACCCTAAATACATCCCCAAAGAGAACTCAGCTCTTCCAGGTTCCAAAGCACCTCTTGGCTCAGGAAAGCCAGAGCCCCCAGGCTGCCTGATGTGGCAGCACCTCAGGGTGGCCTCCTGCTGATGTGACTCTGGCAGAGAAGCAGACTGCAAGGATTATTAGTCTAAAGAAATACAAGCCTCACATTCAGGCACATTGCTCTGGATCTAGATTTCTTCTAAATCATTGTTTTAGACAATATTAACTGAGTGAGTGAGTGAGTGAAGTTGCTCAGTCGTGTCTGACTCTTTGTGACCCCGTGGACTGCCAGGCTCCTCCGTCCATGGGATTCTCCAGGCAAGAATACTGGAGTGGGTTACCATTTCCTTCTCCAGGGGATCTTCCCAACCCAGGGATCGAACCCAGGTTTCCCGCATTGGAGGCAGGCGCTTTAACCTCTGAGCCACCAGGGAAGCCTGTAAATATTAACTATATGCACTCAGTTTTGCTTCAAATTAATTTGCTTGGTATGTTCTGGGTGGGGGTGGAGATTTTTTGTTTTTGGCTTGGGATCATAGACAGCAGTTACAAGAATCAGGTAGCATTCATTCAGGCTCCAATACAATCATCATTGACATTCATACCGGCTTTGGGTTTGTGGCTAGGTTCAGGCTCCAAGTGTATGTGTGTGTGTGTGACAGAACACTGTGCAAAAAAGTGCCTTCTAAAGAAACATGGGCAGGAATGGGACTGACGGCCTGACAATGGATGCACCAGAAGAGATCCTGCCTTCTCAAATGTCCCCCCACCTTCCCTCCAGATCCCTGATTTTGGCGCAATTCTTCCCCTGTGAGCATACTTCTCCTAGTTTATTTACCTTCTCTCTCTCTTTTTCTTGCCTTTGTGTTTTTTCCCTCCAACCACTTGCCCTTCAGACACTTGTTCAATATCTCTTTGTTTATTTCAGTTCGGAGCCATTCCCCCTCTAGCTCAGGTTCACCTTTGAATGCACAGCCCCCTTGTAATTCAAGACCTGCCCCCCTTCCTACTTCAATCCAATTCTCCCTCGGAGGCTTTTAACTCAGTTATGCCCGACCTGGGTGAGCATCAGACTGATAAGAAGAGCAAACACTTCCACAGAACTTGCTGCATTCTAGGCGCTGGCCCATGTGCTTTGTGTAAAAGAACTTCTGTCTTCACAGCCATAGAGAGTGTCATCACCCCATTTACAGATGATAACACTGGAGCAAGAGAGGCTCCATGAACTGCTGTAAGTCACAGCAAAGAGTGGAGTGGGGACTGAAACAAGGGGGACTCTGATCTAGACACCATACTGCTTCTCCCAACACCGATACCTCCTCCCACCCAGCGAACTTCCACAAACTCTGCTCCTGTCATATATATGTATACATATGAACAAAGGCTCCTTTGGCTTCAATTTTGTCTTCCAAATGTAAAACTGTGTTCCAACGTTAACTACTATCCCTATCCTGTGGTAGACTAAACAAGAATTGCTACTAAGCTCTCCTCCGCTCCCTGTTAGCCCAAGTACTGGTTTTAGAAATTGGGATGGAATTCTGGTGTCACCTAGCTCACCTTGATAAGGTGTTCTGGTGCCAGGGCTGGGCGAAGGTGGGGAGGAGCTACCCATCCAGCACTTGGCAGAGTTTGGTTCAGAAGAGGCCAGTTCTAGAGAGGCACTTACCACAGGGGCGGTGAGCTTGCGTCTTAAGAGGATGTGGCAGGTGAATGTCAGTACAACGGCAATGGTGGATGCAATGGGGGCCAATGCTGAGTTTCCACTCTGGACAAATCCAGCTTTTTCCAGTAACTTCCTTTCCTTCTTCCTTATACCTAGTAAATAGAAACAGTCCATAGCGGTCTTAATTTGCATGTCAAGCACCAGCATTGAGAAACATATTACTCAATGGAATATTGAAAGTGTTAATCACTCAGTAGTGTCCAACTTTTTGCATCCCCATAGACTGTTGCCTGCCAGGCTCCTCTGTCCATTGTATTATCCAGGCAAGCATACTGGAGAGGGTAACCACTCCCTTCTCTGAGGGATCTTCCTAACCCAGGGATCAAACCCAGTCTACTGCATTGCAGGCAGATTCTTTATCATCTGAGCCACCAGGGAAGTCCAGTGGAATATTACTCAGCCACAAAAAAGAATGAAACATTGCCATCTGCAACAACATGGATGATTATCATATATATAAAATTTTAAGTGAAGTCAGAAAAGACAAATACATGACATCACTTATATGTGGAATCTTAAAAAATAATACAAATGAATTTATTTATAAAACAGAAACTGACTTATAGACATATAAAACAAAGTTACAGTTACCAAAGAGGAAGAGGTAGGGAGATGGATAAATTGGGAGTTTAGTCTTAACAGATACTTGGGCTTCCCAGGTGGCTCACTGGTAAAGGATCTATCCAGTTCCTTTAGGTGATGGTTGGATCCCTGAGTTGGGAAGATCCCCTGGAGAAAGGCACAGGAATGAACTTCAGTATTCTTACCTGGGAAATCAGACAGGACTTGGTCGGACACAACTGAGCAACTAAACACAAGAGTCAGACATGACTTAGCCACTAAACTACCACAAATCATACTGGAAAAAAAATCTGAAAAATATTCTTTTTCAGATTCTTTTCCACGTCATCCATACATGAATATATACATATACATGTGTGCTGAGTCGCTTCAGCCATGTCCGACTCTTTGTGACCCTATGGACTGTAGCCCACTAGGCTCCTCTTTCCATGGAATTCTCCAAGAATGAATACTGGAGTGGATTGCCATGCCCTCCTCCAGGGAATCTTCCCGACTCAGGATTGAACCCACATCTCTTGTCTCCTGCATTGGCAGGTAGGTTCTTTACCACTGAGCCACCTGGGAAGCCTATGTGTATATATGTAACTGAATCAGTTTGCTGTTTACCCCAAACTAGCACAGCACTGGAAATCAACTATGTGTGTCCATGCCAAGTCACTTCAGTCATGCCCGACTCTTCGCAACCCTATGGACTGTAGCCCACCAGGCTTCTCTGTTCATGAGATTCCCCAGGCAAGAATACTGGAATGGGTTGCCGTGCCCTTCTCCCGACCCAGTGATTCAACTTGCATCTCTTAACAGCTCTTGCCTTGGCAGGCATGCTCTTTACCACTAGCGCCACCTGCTTCAATTTAAAAAAAAAAAGCATAACTTCTGCTGGATCCTCCTGCAAATTAATGTTAAGGGCTCCTGCTGAGAAGTTTAAATGAGAGGAAGCACAGACAGCCCTGAGCACAATGCCGGCATGTACTGGGGGCTCAGTGCTTGTCAGCTGCCATTGCTAGATGGCTTCCAAGGTCCTTTCCGATCTGATTCCCTGTGTGTCAGGAATCATACACTCAGATGCCTACAGGTAAGTAATGTAAATGAAGAGAGCAAGACCAGAGTGAGGGTGACCCAGGCTCACTAGACTGTTCTGAAGTCTGAGATCTGGAATTTTGTGAGACATCGCCCTACATTTAAATCTTGGGAACTAATAGAAAAAGTTAAAGTACTGTAGGAGCCAAACAAAACACATATGCCAGCCTGAAGACTGCCAGATTGAGGCCCCTGCCCTATGTCTCAGGAACAGCTACAAAACCCCAAGAACATGTCTGCCTTCCGTAGTCCAGATGACACCAAGACTCTGTACCACTTTCAGATAGAATTCAAGCGTCCCTCCCCTGGCGTTTAAAGTCCTCAACAGCAACACCAGCCTCCTCCACAAAAACCCTTCCACGTTAGCAGCATGGTGCCACAGCCCTGCTCGAGGAGTGTGGCCTATGGACCAGGTGCTGGGCTGAGCCCTGCACAGGCAGGCTCTCATTAAGCCACTCTCCCCACCGTGTGGCAAAGGAGAAGCCATCGCTATGCCCGCCAACAGTAGAGGAAAGTCTTCCTGGGCTAAGTGACTTGCTCCTGAAGAGGTCAGGGCAGAATTAGAATCCAGTTCTCCTGGGATTCAACACTTGCTGTCCACACACCCTTCCCCTTGAGAACAGCAGCCACCTCCTCTCCAAGCACAGCCTCTAGGCCTTTGCTGCTGCCCAGTGGGGATTCCCCAGCTCCTACGGTGTCCACATCCCTCCTGTCCTTCAGGGCCTTTTTAAAACACCACCTCTGCCAGGAGGCTTTTCCTCATCTCCCATGACCACGGATCTCCTCTCAGATTCTTTTGTGGCTTTTTACCCATTTTATTCTATAATTAATTCACATGTTTGTTTATTATTTTTAATACATTTTAATCTGATGTCTACTATATGCCAGGGGCTGTGCCTGGTTCTGGGGAATATAGCGGTAAAGAGGGTCTCAGCTTTTCCAGTAGGAGCAATAGACAAGAAACAAACAAGTAAATAAGATCATTACAAAGTGTGTTGGGTGATATGAAAGAAATGAACGGGGTGGCAAGACTAAGAGCTAAAGAGGGAGTGGACCTGCTTGGGACTGTGGCCAAGAAGGCCTCGTGCGTCACTGACATTACTCTAGGAGAC
This sequence comes from Redunca redunca, assembly GCA_006410935.1. Lineage (NCBI taxonomy): Eukaryota > Metazoa > Chordata > Mammalia > Artiodactyla > Bovidae > Redunca > Redunca redunca. The sequence continues at coordinate 163,974 of SJYQ01000837.1, read as the reverse complement.
CCACACTTGGGATAAAGTCAGCACAAACATCTAGCAGAAGACATTCGAGGCAGAGGGAACAGCAACTGCAGAGCTCCTGAGGCATAAATGGATGTGGATGCTGTTTTAAAAACAGAGGATTTGAGTGGCTCATGCAGAGTTATCAGCCTAGGATAAGATGTGATGAGGTTAGGAGGTCAGCAGGGGTCAGATAGTGCTGGATCTAATAGGCTGTTGGAAGGAATCTGGACTTCATTCAGAAGTCCTAAATTTGAAAACATTTAAGTGTGATAAGAAGTCGCTAAAGATTTTTCAGCAGGGGAGAGACAGGATCTGATCGACATTTTTAAAAGGTCATTCTGGCTGTTGAGTGGCTCATGGATTTTACGGGGCAGGCAGAAAGCAGAGGCTGCATCTAGAAGTTCTTTCCATAAACGGGAAGGGAGAGGATATTGGCTTGGACTGGGGTGGCAGTGGAATGAAGAGAAGTAGACAGATTCTGGATATATCCTAGATGTAAAGCCAACAAACTTATAGCTATTTTTGAACTTAGTTAGCTCATCCTTCCTTCATTTAAAAAATAGAGATCCTTTCTAATTATTTTGTGTGACTCCCGTGGCCTTGTACATAGTAGAAACTTGGTACATATTTATTGAATTAAATTGAGTTACATTGAATTACATAAAATGGAATCAAATATAATCACATCAAATAAATTATATTAAAGTGAAGTTCAATGTGCATGGAAGTATTTCTGGCTCTTGAAAGAGTGTCCCAACCTGGGACACTTCCTTTGGCAAGCTCAAAAGCAGGTTTTCTAAAGCCACTTTTGAAACTGTGGATACACAATTTTGGGTCCAATTACAGGCTGGTCTACAAGTGTAATTGTAGATCCAGAGAGTCAGTTGTAACAGTGATTCAGATCATTAACTGGTCAACCACCTGAGTCTATGTCAGCAATTATGTAAATATTCCTGCAATTAGATTTGCATTTTTATTTGATTGAGAGTTTTAAATATCATCTTTAAAACAAAACAGCTATATATGCATTCTCCTATCTGCCTAAAGCATGTCAAGTCAGTGGGACATCCAATCCTGATGAGGCTGCTGCCAGCAAGGAGGGGACACGTGTATAAGTGTGAGTGCGTACATGTGCCCATATGGATAGCTTCCAAGTCAACAAAATAGCCTGAGCCAGCTCTTCTGCTCATAATGCTTTAGTGGGTTATTTTTGTGAAGGGTTGCTGGCCAGTACAAGCACTCACCAGCCTCAGTATGGCTAAACCATATGCCACTCACCTACTAAGCTTTGGGTTCCCTAGAAGAGATGCCTGGGTCTATTCCAAAATCTCTATACTCTTTTGAAAAGCCTGCAGATCAGCTTGGAGGTCCCCTCAGTCCATTTCCAGAATTTCCAAACCCAGAATCTTAAGAACCATTGGAAAAGCACACTCGACGGGGTAAGTGGTTCTTTCAGCAGTCGCTCATCCTACCTCGGATGGTGTTGGTAAAAGATTTCTCCCAGGCATACATTTTAATCAGCTTGATGCAGGTCAGAAACTCATTCATTGTCTGAACTCTCTTGTCTGTCACTGAAATTGCTGATTGTCGGAAAGCTGAATTGAGCTTAGCCAGAAACATCTGAAATCAAGGTACAGTGTTCAGAGAGAATTGCTGAGTTGCTGTTGGCCTAAAAATCCGGGGATCAGAGTGTAAGTGCCAGGAAAAGTTCTAAGGGAGAGATTCTCAGCTGAATCCTTCCATTGAGTTGTGGTCAGTGTTCTCTGGGGACACAACCTGAGTCTGGCCAGGTGATACAAATGCACGAATCACCAGGATACAAGGGAAGCACTGGGGACTTTGACAAATTGAAGAAGCATGCCCCCTTCCCCAGGGCATTCAAATTCAAGTTCTTTAAAAACTATACTGTCCATGAGCCCAAAGTAAGGGCTCAGGTTTCAGGGCCAGGCCTAAAGCATTATGAGCAAAGCCTTCTACCCACTTCAGTGACAGTGTGCATGAAATACAACTACAAAGACCTGCTATTACCTGGATGGGGATGAATAGCATATACACGGATATCCCGATGAGAGCTGTGGGCCCCAGAATGAAAAAGGAGTACACTGCACAGACAGCCATTAGGATAGGGATGGTGGCTGGCAAGGGACAAAACAAGGCAGCTTCAAACAAGGAATGACTATCACTCGATAGTATATTGAGCACCTGGAAAGAAAGCACACAGGTTCAGGCTTTGGAAGGGCCACCAGAGCATTTCCTCAACTGACGACTTTTGGAATGGCTGGGGCATCTGCAGAAGGAAAGGGAAAACTGCCTTAAAGGGGTTGGAGGTCATCAGAGAACCAACACACTGAGTTTTGTGAGTTTCGTTCTAGTATGACTCTGGAGAAGCCCGTCTTTTAGGACTGAGAATCCCAATGAAGAATGGCGTAAATACCACCGAGGAGTACATCGGCAAAGCCCACTGTCTACCTGACAGCTCTCTCTCCTTCTTCCTTGTTAGCTCAACCCTGCTTAGTCAATCAGGGCATCCATGGGCCCAAGAAAAAGACCACATTTCCAAGCCTGTTTTGTGGAAGCATTGTGACCATATGGCTATGCTAATGGTAATGAGAAACAAGCCAAGGAGCTTTGGGGGTGAATTCTGACAGGGAGCCAACTCGACTTGGAAAACTTATCCCTTTCTCTTCTCTGCTTCTTCCTACCAGTTCTCTGAAACGTGACTGGGATGTCTGGACCTGCAGTTTCCATCCTGAACAGTTATGGAAACCATGTACTAAGGTTGTGATAAAGAAAGATAGAAGAGCCTGGAAGCCCCCATTCCAGCCCTTGATCACCCTCTTTCAGACTCCTTTTACATAGAGTGAAATAAATTCATCCTGTTTAACCCACTGTTATTTGGGGGTTTTGGTTTTCCACAAGTGAATCTAATCGTAATTGATACCGGATGCTTTAAACAAACTGAAAGAGCAACTGAAAGAAACAGTCTCTTCCCTTACCTCATACTACCTAGGGCTCCCTTGGCCAGGGAAATATTCTCATGTAAAAGGTGAAGATTTTATTGCTAAGGATTAAGGGCTTAAGGAAATGTCAACTCTAAAGTCCAACAGGCATGGTCTTTGCTGTGACTTGGCATCCAAAATGCTACACAGTTGGAATCATCAGATCCATTAGTCAATGTTATTAAATGCCGTAGCATGCTCTGTACTGCTTCGATGTCCTCACTGACAGAGGGATTGAGTGAGGTCACCCCTAAGCCCTGTTCCAACTAGAACAGGGAAGCCTTTCCAAATTCTCCAGCTCGAATGGAATCCTCCTTTCTCTGAATTCTTCTGGTGTTTTGAGTGTCTACCACTTCATTTAGCGGGAAGAAGGGAAATGATGGACAGGAGATAGACAACCAAAAGAGGGGGCAGATATTCCACCCAGGAAGTACACTTCACACATATTCAGAAAAGTCTGAATGCAGTTTCCTAAAGTTAGACTCCTTCTGGACCAGCTTACCTCACCAACAGAGATGTGTGTCAGCGTCTTGAAGGACACCAGGTTTTCAAAAACCAAGGTGGAGACAGCCACCTTCAACCGGATTGCTGTGCGGTAATTTATGGCCCAGGCAAGGGCCCAAAAGAGGACTTTGGTAAACTCAGTGGTGAAAAGGGCTGCGCACAGGCCAACGCCAATCCAGACCTTCCTGGAGATGGTTTCGGTCTGCTGGAGGATTTGGTGAATAAGAACTGTCTGTAAAACAGTGCGGTGGGGAGAGGAGAGTGCCACTGGGGTTCGAGGTAGGTACAGGAGGCTTCAGATAATGTCAGCAAGCAGACTTTATGAGGCAAACGTTTTAATTAATTTCAGTGGTAGCTGCCGTGCTTGACAAGGATTAGCTTTATGAAAATTCTCCCCCAAGGAGTGCAAAGATAACAACAATGTACTAAACCCACCAGCTCATAGAGAAAGTAACTAATAACATTCTTTGCCAGTCTGGGGACCTGGGAGACAAGGCCAGAGAAGGCCCACTGCACTCACCGGCCCTAGGGCTGCCATGATAATGCACAGAATGTTGACCACAATATCCATCAAAACGCGCGTCCTCTGGAATTTCCAGACCACTCGGCCCAGAGAGGCTTTCTCAGGACCCATCCTTTCTACCTCTTCATCCCAAAGGATTCGAAATCTGTGACAAAAGAACAGGAAGAAGGAAAGGGACTTATATTCCCACTTGCTGTTGAAAGCTATGCTGATGGATAAAACATTGCAAGGATCCACAACCCACATCTCTGGCAGTGGCCGCTTCAGAACAGCATTAGTTCTCTCTTCTTTTACAGCAGGGGTCCCCAATCCCTGGGCCACAAACTGATACCAGTCTGTGGCCCGCTAGGAACTGGGATGCACAGCGGAGGTGAGCAGTGGGTTTCATCTGTATTTACAGCTGTTCCCCATCACTCAGTTACTGCCTGAACTTTGCCTCCTGTCAGATCAGTGATGGCATTGGGTTCTCATAGGAGCATGAACCCTACTGTGAACTGCCATGCCAGGGATCTAGATTACATGCTCCTTATGAGAACCTAATGCCTGATGATCTGAGGTGGAGCTGAGGTGGTGATGCTAGCGCTGGGGAGTGGCTGCAAATACAGATTATCATTAGCAGAGAGATTTGACCGCAGCTGTTGCTGCTAAGTCACTTCAGTCGTGTCCGACTCTGTGCGACCCCATAGCCCATCAGGCTGCCCCGTCCCTGGGATTCTCCAGGCAAGAACACTGGAGTGGGTTGCCATGTCCTTCTCCAATGCATGAAAGTGAAAATTGAAAGTGAAGTCGCTCAGTCCTGTCCAACTCTAGCGACCCCATGGACTGCAGTCTACCAGGCTTCTCCATCCATGGGATTTTCCAGGTAAGAGTACTGGAGTGGGGTGCCATTGCCTTCTCCGGATTTGACTGCAGAGACCACAATAAATCAACTGCTTCCAGACTCATATCAAAACCCTATCAGTGAGTGGCAAGGGACAATTAAGCTGCATCTGGTGGGCTCCTGAGGTCGCAAAGAGTTGGACACAACTGAGAGCTGAACTGAACTGAACTGGTGGGCTCCTACTGATTCTGCATTAAGGTGAGTTCTATAATTATCTAATTATATACCACAATGTAATAATAATACAAATAAAGTTCACAATAAATGTAACATGCTTATTATATGTAATATAAAACCAGTAATATGTAATTTGAAACCAATCCCCTCACCCCTGATCTGTGGAAAAACTGTCTTCCACAAAACTGGTCCTTGATGCCAAAATAACTGGGGACCACTGTTTTACAGGTTGGGTGGGGCATAGGAGTGGCAGTGGACAGAGCCCTGACACAGAACAAGCTGGGATCTGGCATCTGGGCTCTTTCCAGGCCCTGAATTCCTCCTCTTGCCTGTCCCTGGCACAATACCAGTTGTGACAGAAACACAGAAGCAGTAGAGAAATCAAGAAGGAAATACCCGGTGCAAGGAGGAGTTTGTCCATGTCAAAAATCAGAACAGAGGCCAGTGTGCCAGGCATGTGGGGGCACAGGGAGGCAAAGCAAGGCCAGATCTCATGGGGCTTCATAGTCCTCAGGAAGGAGATCAGATTTCACTCCAAGTACAAAGGAAGCCATTGCAGGCTTTTAAGCTGATGGGACAAGATTACTTTACATATCCAAAAGAATATCTGGCTGCTGTGAGAATAGTGGGTTATGAGGGTGGGGAGCATCCCATGGGCATCCAGGTGGGAGGTGGCTGAGAATTTATAAAAAGGTAGACAGTGGAGACATTAGGACTTACAGATGAATTAGATACGGGAGAAAAGGAGAACTGTGGGAATGGAGTTGACAGAGATGGAAAAAGGGAATATCATCAGGTAGGGCTGAGGATCAAGAACATAGCTTTTGATGTAGGATAGCTGTGAATCATCCAAGTCCTGTTGGATGGTAGAGTCCGGAAGAGAGGCATGGACTGAAGATCACATTATTAAGGTTGTCAAGCATGTGTTTGGAAAAGGATCCAAGCTGATGTTGGGTAGAAGGAAGGCAACATTAAAAACAGAGAGAGAGGTAGAAGGACAATCTGGTACTCCTCAGACACTGGTCCAGCCCATTTCTCTCTGTGCTTCCTGGACTGTAGGTTTTGGAAACCACCACTGACTGAGATTTCTTCGAGACACGGATAAGGGGATGTGAAGGCACAATTGTAGGAGCATGATTGGAACTCACAGCCCTTCAAGCATACAGACCAAAAAGAAGGAGAATTCCAGAAGAAACAAATGCAGAGAGACGACTTTGAGAGCTTCCCCACTGCTTAAAACAATGCAGCCATTAGAAAGAATGAAGGAACTGGGCTACACAGCAGGAGGTTTTTGTGCTGTGAAAAACTATAAACTCTTAACCGAAAATAGCAAAATGGTTAACCATGAAATAGTATGCTTCATTTTTTCTTCAAAGGAAAAAAAGATGACCTGTGAGTAGGAGAGAAGAAAAGGTATTGATCTGCAGAAGATGGTAGCACGGGGTGTGTTTAATCAGAGTAGAAAATATTCCAGACAGATGCAAACCAGCATTTCACACTGTTGACCTCTGGGGAGTGGGGTGGGCATATGGTGGGGGCACTTCCACTGCTTAAACTTCTGTTGCTTTAACATTTCTGTAATGAATCTGAATTAGGTTGAACCACTGAAATATATGTTTTGGCAAGTCAAAATTATCAAATATCTCATTCGGTTCAACCGAAACATATTTTGTAGTATGAAAGTCCATGATGTTCTGTAATAACCTAAATGGGAAAAGAATTTGAAAAACAATAGATACATGTGCGTGTATGTCTGAATCAATTTGCTGTAACATCTGGAACTAACACAACATTGTTAATCAAGTATACTCCAATATAAAATTTAAAAAAAAGCTTTTAAGTCCAATGACAACTTTTAAAGTGAAATAAAACACCGTGCCTGGCATGGCAGGCAGCAGCCCAGGCGGAGTCCAGCCAGCACAGAGCAAAGTGAGATTCCAGACACTCCTGTCCTGATGCGGTGACCCTACAAACCAGCTGACAGCTGCGCCCGAGTGGTCCTGAATCCTCAAGCTCTCAAGAAGCTCTTTCTCCCCACCAACTCTCCCCAGTATTCACCTCCCCGGAGACTAGGCCAGGAACCAATGAAAAGTGTGATTTTGCCAGTCAGACTGTGAAATATTAGCCCAGTCAGCCTAGCCCACATCTCAGGGAGGAGCCAGGGGGAGTGGCCACCAAGACTGGTGGGTGTAGATTTCCCCATGGGGAAAGGGGAGCACATAAAAGGGCTCGCAGGTCCCTTCCCAAGGTGGGCTCCTCTCCAGACGAAACAGACCAAACAAACCCTCGTACCTTTTGGCATTGGTGTCAGACGAGTCATACAGCGACAGCGGGGGCAGGGTGTCCACAGTCAGCGTGTGCTGGTAGCCTCGCACCATCACGGGTGTGAGCCAGGAGAATGTGGCAAACGAGAGGAGCCCTGCGTCATCCACTGGGTTGGGCGCCAACCTGAAACAGGCAAAACGCTCGGTGTCCCAGGGTGTTGGGGTCCTTGCCTTGAGTCCCTGGCTAGAATTGTAAACTACAGTGATAATCATAGCCACTCTCCAGTGGTGACTCACATCACAGCCCTGTGAGCAGCTGTGTGCTGGGCCAGTTCCTGCTAGCTTGTAAGAGCTGATGTTTAGGAATTCTGCAAGTCAGTTCTTAAACATAGCCAGTATTAAAAACTGAATTACATAAATGTAAGTAAATTATCTTAGAGACAAATGCAATCAATACGCAAAACTCATAGCTTCCTAGATTATTTTACTGGATTTTACTCATATCTGTTCTTTCGATTATTTAAGTCTATGACCTCTGTGGTGGAAATAGCACACATAATAGGACTCTGATACCATGCATCCTTTCTCAACTTTGCAGTCAATGACAACATGTTGAAATCAGCCATGGTGGGAGAATTTATGCCATAAAAAATGAGAAGTGCTACAAACAAGGGAATTCTTTTTAGTGAGCTAGTTGTTAAACATTTAGCAATGACCACCCCATGGGAAAGAGGGTACCTGCTTCATTTGCCATGAGGAAATGGAGACCAGGTAGCTGATCATCAGAGGAGTTGGGCACCTGGCTTTTGCTCTTGGGAGGACAGGGAGGATCAGAGCAGGGTGTGGGGGTGAGCCTGCCCAAGGAGGCAAAAGCTAAAGTCAAACTCATGGTTTCTTATGAGGATGGAATGGATTAATATATGTAAGCTACTACACAATACTGGGCTCCCCTGGTGGCACTAGTGGCAAAGAATCTGCCTGCCAGTGCAGAAGATGCAGGTTCAGTTCCTGGGTCGAGAAGATCCCTGGAAGAGGAAATGGCAATCCACTCCCGCATTCTTGCCTGGGAAATCCCATGGACAGAGGAGCCTACAGAGCCTACAGAGGTGGGCTACAGTCCATGAGTAGCAAGAGCTGGACACAACTTAGCTACTAAACAACAACTATGGTATAAATATTAGCTAGCAGATAAAGAAGGAAGACAGGCGGGGGCAGTCTTAAGATGGCGGAGGAATAGGGCAGGGAGACCACTTTCTCCGTCACAAATTCATCAAAAGAACATTTCAACGCTGAGTAAACTTCACAAAACAACTTCTGAATGCTGGCAGAGGACATCAGGCACCCGGAAAAGCAGATAATTGTCTTCAAAAACAGGTAGGAAAAAATATAAAAGACGGAAAAAAGAGACAAAAGGGGTAGGGAGGGAGCTCCATCCCAGGAAGGGAGTCTTAAAAAGAGAGAAGTTTCCAAACACCAGGAAACACTCTCACTGCCAAGTCTGTGGTGAGCCTTGGAAGCACAGAGGGCAACATAACAGGGAGGAAAAATAAATAAATAATTAAAAGCAACAGATTACAAGCCCAACGGTAACTCCCTCAGCGGAGAAGCAGTGCAGACGCCTGCATCCACCACTAGCAAGTGGGGGCTGGGCAGGGAGGCGCAGGCTGCAATGCTTTTTAAGAATTGGGCCAGAATGCCCCGAGCATAACCAGAGCAAACTAACTTGGGCTAGCAAACCAGACTGTGAAGACTCCACCAGGACCGTTCACAGAACAAAGGACGGAAGAGAATTAGCCGGCTGCAGACCATCCCCCTCTGGTGACAGCCAGCCAGAGCCAGAAGGGCTGGAAGGGGGCAATCACAGCCCCAGAGAAACATTAACTTCCAAACTGCAAGCAAGCTTCTTTGCTAACTAAGACTTCTTGGGGTTCTGGACAGTCACCATCTGCCTAAGAAGGGGTGCCAGTTGTACACCCAGAAATCTGAGCAGCAGGGATGGGAAAGGTGATAAGTCGCAGTGACCATGCTCGCCAAACACCCAAGCTGCTCAGACCTGGGAAGGGCACAAAATGCAGGCCCAACCAAGTCTGTGCCTCTGAGGACTACCAGAGTGCCTGAGCCTGAGCAGCTTAGACCTGGGAGGTGCATGCAGCCCAGGGCCAACCTCAGACGGTTCCCAGCGGAGCAACCTAGAGCCTGAGCGGTGTGCCCCGTGAGCGGGGGCAGGCCCAGCGTGGCTGAGACACTATGAGCACACACCAGTGTTATTTGTTTGCAGCATCCCTCCCTCCCCACAGTGCGACTGAACAAGTGAGCCTAAAAACAACAACAAAAAAAGTGTCCACCACCGTCCCCCTTGTGTCAGGGCGGAAAACAGACACTGAAGAGACCAGCAAACAGAAGAAGCTAAAACAGAGGGAACCACCTTGGAAGTATAAATCTTAAGAAATATAAGCCAGACCAAAAAACTATCAGAAAATGAACTGACCCTACACTGTCCACAACAACACCAGAGAAAGCCCATATATGCCTTTACTATTTTTATGATCATTCTTTTTTTGGTTTGGCTTTTTTCTTCTTTTTTTTAATTTTAACATTTTTTAAAATTTTTAAGCTCTTAAAGTAAATGCCATATATATTTTTTTTGTGGTTGTTTTTTAAAATAATTCTTGTGATTTTTTTTCTTTCTTCTTCTTCTTTTCTTTAATATTGTATTTTTGAAAATCCAACCTCTACTCTAGATTTTTAATCTTTGCTTTTTGGTATTTGTTATCAATTTTGTACCTTTAAAAACCCAATCTTCAGTACCCATTTTTATTTGAGAGTGAGATTACTGGCTTGACCGCTCTCTCCTCCTTTGAACTCTCCTTGTTCTCCACCAGGTTGCCTCTGCCTCCTCCCTAGCCCTTCTCTACCCAACTCTGTGAATCTCTGTGTGTTCCAGATGGTGGAGAACACTTAGGGAACTGTTTACTGGCTGGATCTGTCTCTCTCCTTTTCATTTCCCTCTTTTACCCTCCTGGCCACGTCTGTCTGCTTCCTCCCTCCCTCTCCTCTTCTCAGTATAACTCCATGAACATCTCTGAGCGGTCCAGACAGTGGAGAAAACATAAGGAAGTGATTACTGGCTAGCTTGCTCTCTCTTCTTCTGATCCAACCTCATCTCATTCCAGTCACCTCTAACTCCCCCCTCCCTCTTCTCTTCTCCAAGTAACTCAGTGAACCTCTCTGGGTGTCCCTCAATGTGGAGAAACTTTTCATCTCTAACCTAGATGTTTTATCATCGGTGCTGTATAGATGGAGAAGTCTTGAGGCTACTGTAAAAATAAAACGGAAAACCAGAAGCAGGAGGCTTAAGTCCACATCCTGAGAACATCAGAGAACTCCTGACTCCAGGGAGCTCATCAAACACCTCCGTACCTGCACTGAAACCAAGCACCACTCAAGGGCCAACAAGTTCCAGAGCAAGACATTCCACGCAAATTCTCCAGCAACACAGGAACACACCCCTGAGCTTCAATGTACAGGGAGCTCAAGTTACTCCAAAACCACTGACATCTCATAACTCATTACTGGAGACTTCATTGCACTCCAGAGAGAAGAAATCCAGCTTCAGACACCAGAACTCCGACACAAGCTTCCCTAACCAAGAAACCTTGACAAGCCACTGATACAACCCCATCCACAGTAAGGAAACTCCATAATAAAGAGAACTCCACAAACTGCCAGAATACAGAAAGACCACCCCAAACGCAGCAATATATCCAAGATGAAGAGACAGAGGAATACCCAGCAGGTAAAGGAACAAGAGAAATGCCCACCAAACCAAACAAAAAAGGAAGAGATAGGGAATCTACCTGAGAAAGAATTCCGAATAATGATAGTGAAAATGATCCAAAATCTTGAAATCAAAATGAAATCACAGATAAATAGCCTGGAAACAAAGACTGAGAAGATGATAGAAAGGTTTAACAAGGACCTAGAAGAAATAAAAAAGAGTCAATATATAATGAATAATGCAATAAATGAGATCAGAAACACTCTGGAGGCAACAAATAGTAGAATAACGGAGGCAGAAGATAGGATTAGTGAAATAGAAGATAGAATGGTAGAAATAAATGAATCAGAGAGGAAAAGAGAAAAACGAATTAAAAGAAATGAGGACAATCTGAGAGACTTCCAGGACAATATGAAATGCTCCAACATTCGACTCATAGGAGTCCCAGAAGAAGAAGATAAAAAGAAAGGCCATGAGAAAATACTTGAGGAGATAATAGTTGAAAACTTCCCTAAAATGGGGAAGGAAATAATCATCCAAGTCCAAGAAACACAGAGAGTCCCAAACAGGATAAACCCAAGGCGAAACACCCCAAGACACATATTAATCAAATTAACAAAGATCAAACATAAAGAACAAATATTAAAAGCAGCAAGGGAAAAACAACAAATAACACACAACATAAGGATAACAGCTGACCTTTCAATAGAAATTCTTCAGGCCAGGAAGGAATGGCAAGACATACTTAAAGTGATGAAAGAAAATAACCTACAGCCCAGATTACTCTACCCAGCAAGGATCTCATTCAAATATGAAGGAGAAATCAAAAGCTTTATAGACAAGCAAAAGCTGAGAGAATTTAGCACCACCAAACCAGCTCTCCAACAAATGCTAAAGGATATTCTCTAGACAGGAAACACAAAAAGGGTGTATAAACCTGAATCCAAAACAATAAAGTAAATGGCAACAGGATCATACTTATCAATAATTACCTTAAACATAAATGGGTTGAATGCCCCAACCAAAAGACAAAGACTGGCTGAATGGATACAAAAACAAGACCCCTATATATGTTGTCCACAAGAGACCCATCTCAAAACAAGGGACACATACAGACTGAAAGTGAAGGGCTGGAAAAAGATATTCCATGCAAATAGAGATCAAAAGAAAGCAGGAGTAGCTATACTCATATCAGATAAAATAGACTTTAAAACAAAGGCTGTGAAAAGAGACAAAGAAGGCCACTACATAATGATCAAAGGATCAGTCCAAGAAGATATAACAATTATAAATATATATGCACCCAACATAGGAGCACCACAATATGTAAGACAAATGCTAACAAGTATGAAAGGGGAAATTAACAATAACACAATAATAGCGGGAGACTTTAATACCCCACTCACACCTATGGACAGATCAACTAAACAGAAAATTAACAAAGAAACACAAACTTTAATGATACAATAGGCCAGTTAGACCTAATTGATATCTATAGGGCATTTCACCCTAAAACAATGAATTTCACCTTTTTCTCCAGTGCTCATGGAACCTTCTCCAGGATAGATCACATCCTGGGCCATAAATCTAGCCTTGATAAATTCAAAAAAATTGAAATCATTCCAAGNGAAAAACTATTAAAAATTCCAACATATGGAGGCTGAACAACACGCTTCTGAATAACCAACAAATCACAGAAGAAATAAAAATATACATAAAAATGAATGAAAATGAAAACACAACAACCCAAAACCTGTGGGACACTATAAAAGCAGTGCTAAGGGGAAAGTTCATAGCAATACAGGCATACCTCAAGAAACAAGAAAAAAGTCAAATAAATAACCTAACTCTACACCTAAAGCAACTAGAAAAGGAAGAAATGGGGAACCCCAGGGTTAGTAGAAGGAAAGAAATCTTAAAAATTAGGGCAGAAATAAATGCAAAAGAAATAAAAGAGACTATAGCAAAAATCAACAAAGCAAAAAGCTGGTTATTTGAAAGGATAAATAAAATTGACATGCCATTAGCCAGACTCATCAAGAAACAAAGGGAGAAAAATCAAATCAATAAAATTAGAAATGAAAATGGAGAAATCACAACAGACAACACAGAAATACAAAGGATCATAAGAGACTACTATCAGCAATTATATGCCAATAAAATGGACAACGTGGAAGAAATGGACAAATTCTTAGAAAAGTACAACTTTCCAAAACTGAACCAGGAAGAAATAGAAAATCTTAACAGACCCATCACAAGCACGGAAATTGAAACTGTAATCAGAAATCTTCCAGCAAACAAAAGCCCAGGTCCAGACGGATTCACAGCTGAATTCTACCAAAAATTTAGAGAAGAGCTAACACCTATCCTACTCAAACTCTTCCAGAAAGTTGCAGAGGAAGGTAAACTTCCAAACTCATTCTATGAGGCCACCATCACCCTAATACCAAAACCTGACAAAGACGCCACAGGAAAAGAAAACTACAGGCCTATATCACTGATGAACATAGATGCAAAAATCCTTAACAAAATTCTAGCAATCAGAGTCCAGCAACACATTAAAAAGATCATACACCATGACCAAGTGGGCTTTATCCCAGGGATGCAAGGATTCTTCAATATCTGCAAATCAATCAATGTGATTCACCACATTAACAAATTGAAAAATAAAAGCCATATGATTATCTCAATAGATGCAGAGAAAGCCTTTGACAAAATTCAACATCCATTTATGATAAAAACTCTCCAGAAAGCAGGAATAGAAGGAACATAACTCAACATAATACAAGCTATATGTGACAAACCCACATCAAACATTATCCTCAATGGTGAAAAACTGAAAGCATTTCCCCTAAAGTCAGGAACAAGACAAGGGTGCCCACTTTCACCGCTACTATTCAACATAGTTCTGGAAGTTTTGGCCACAGCAATCAAAGCAGAAAAAAAAATAAAAGGAATCCAAATTGGAAAATAAGAAGTAAAACTCTCACTGTTTGCAGATGACATGATCCTCTACATAGAAAACCCTAAAGACTCCACCAGAAAATTATTAGAGCTAATCAATGAATATAGTAAATTTGCGGGATATAAAATCAACACACAGAAATCTCTTGCATTCCTATACACTAATAATGAGAAAGTAGAAAAAGAAATTAAGGAAACTATTCCATCACCATTGCAACGAAAAGAATAAAATACTTGGGAATATATCTACCTAAAGAAACTAAAGACCTATATATAGAAAACTATAAAACACTGATAAAAGAAATCAAAGAGGACACTAATAGATGGAGAAATATACCATGTTCAATATAGTAAAAATGAGTATACTACCCAAAGTAATCTACAGATTCAATGCAATCCCTATCAAGCTACCAGTGGTATTTTTCACAGAGCTAGAACAAATAATTTCACAATTTGTATGGAAACACAAAAAACCTTGAATAGCCAAAGCAATCTTGAGAAAGAAGAATGGAACTGGAGGAATCAACCTGCCTGACTTCAGGCTCTACTACAAAGCCACAGTCATCAAGACAGTATGGTACTGGCACAAAGACAGAAATATAGATCAGTGGAACAAAATAGAAAGCCCAGAGTTAAATCCACACGCCTATGGACACCTTATCTTTGACAAAGGAGGCAAGAATATACAATGGATTAAAGACAATCTCTTTAACAAGTGGTGCTGGGAAAACTGGTCAACCACTTGTAAAAAAATGA
>SJYQ01000837.1:22082-139784 GCA_006410935.1 Redunca redunca | reverse complement strand
AGTTTTCTGAATGTTAAGCTTTAAGCCAACTTTTTCACTCTCCTCTTTCACTTTCATCGAGAGGCTCTTTATTCTTCACTTTCTGCCATAATGGTGGTGTCATCTGCATATCTGAAGTTATTGATATTTCTCCCGGCAATCTTAATTCCAGCTTGTGCTTCTTCCAGCCCAGAGAAAACATACCTTTAGCCAAAAACTGTATGAAGAGACAAAAGTTATTACATAATAGTAAAGGTGTCATTTTATTAAGAAGATATGATAATTATATTGGGGATATATATATCCCCAATATTAGAGCATCTAAATATATTAAGTTAATACTAACAGATGAGGAAGAGAGAAATAGATAATAATATAATATTATAAGGGACGTCAATACCTCACTTTCAACATTAAATAGTTCATCCAGATAAATAGATCATCCAGATCATCAATACAGAAACATTGGGCTTGAAATATCCTTTAGATCAAATGGACCTAACAAACATATATAGAACATTCCATCCAACTGAGTAGAATACACATTCTTCTCAAGTGCACATGGAATATTCTCCAGGATAGAGGATGATATGTCAACAAAACAAGACTTAGCAAATCTGAGAAGGTTAACATCATATCAAGTATCTTTTCTTACCACAATGGTATGAAACTAGAAATCAATAGCAGAAGGAAAGCTGAAAAAAATCACAAGTATGTGGAAATAAACAACACACTTCTGAACAACCAAGGGGTCATAGAAAAAAATCAAAAGGGAAATAAAAATAATCTGGAAACAAATGAAAACAAAACATACCCACACCTATGGGATGCAGCAAAAATAGTTCCAAGATAAAAGTTTATAGTAATAAATGCTTACATTAAGAAAAAAGAGAGATCTCAAATAAACAATAACTTTATACTTCAAGGAACAAACTAAGTCTNGCAGAATGAAGGAAATAAGTATCAGAGAAGAAATATGTGAAATACAATATTTTTAAAAAATTGAAATTACCAATGAAACAAAAAGCTGGGGAGGGGGATATCAAAGATAAAATTGACAAGCATTTAACTAGTCTAAGGGGAAAAAAAGAAATGAAAGAAAGAGTAGGCAGAAATTTAAAAAATCATAAGAGAAGACTATGAACAATTATATACCAACAAATTTTGTAACAGAGAACATGGATAAATTCATTGAAATATACAGTTTATTAAGATTGAATTATGAAGGAACAGAAAATCTTAACAAACCAGTTATGAGTAAGGAGATTTAATCATTAACTGGAAATCTCTTAACAAAGAAAAGCCCAGAACCAGATGGTTTCAGTAGTGAATTCTAGCAAATAAATAAAGAAGACTTAAATGACAGTCTTTCTCAAACTCTTCCAAAAAATTAAAGCAGAGGAAATATTCCCAAATTCATTTTATGAGGCCAGCATTACCTGATACCAATGCCAGATAAGGATGCTATAAGGAAAAAAAAAGAAAAGAAAAGAAAACTACAGGCCAATTTCCATAATAAATATCAATGTAATAATATTAACAAAATATTAGCAAGTTTAATTCAATGACACATTAAAAGGATTATATGCCATGATCAAGTGGGACTTATCCCTGGGATGCAAGGATGGTTCAACAAAATAAATCACTAAATAAATACTCCATACTTACAGAATAAAAGATAAAATCATGCGATCATCTCAACAGATGTAGAAAAACATTTTTAAAAATATACAACATCCATTCATGATAATAAAAAGAAAAATCTTAGGTATAGAAGAAAAGTACCTGGAAATAATAAAGGCCATATTTGACAAACCCATACATATTATCACACTCAGTGGTGAAAGGTTGAAAGCCTTTCTTCTAAGATCAGAAAGACAATGATGCCTACACTCGCTACTTCTATTCAACACAGTATTGGAAGTTAAAACCATAACAATTGACAAGAAAAGGAAATAAAAGCCATCCAAATTGGAAAGAAATAAGTAAAATTGTCTCTATAGATTATATGACCCTATATAGAGAAAATTTTGAAGGCTCCACCAAAAGAACCATTATCACTAATCAACAAATTTAATAATGTTGTAGGATAAAATATCAGCACACAGAAACCAGCTGTGTTTCCATACACTAAAATAAAATAAAATAAAACCATATAATCACATGCAGAATAAAATTGCACTCCTATCACACACAACCCACACTTTTAAATCAAAGACTTAAAACATAGGACATGAAACCATAAAAATCCTAGAAGAAAACATAGGGAAATAGTCTCAGCAGGTATTTCTTTTTAATATGACATCAAAAGCACAAGCAAAATAAAAAGTAAAACCAATTAAGTAGGGCTACATCAAACTAAAAAACATCTGCACAGCAAAATAAACAATCAATAAAATGAAAAGGTAACCTATGCAAGAAGAGAAAAAATTGTGTGTCTGATAGGTGGTTAATATCCAAAAAGAAATAAAGAAAATAATCCCATTCACAGTAGCATCAAAAACAATAAATACTTGTGAATAAATTTAACCAAGGAAGTAAAAGATCTGTACACTGAAAACTACAAGGCTTGGAGGAAAGAAATTGAAGAGATGCAAACAAATGGAAAGATATCTTGTGTTCATGGATCAGAAAAATCAATACTGTTAAAATGCCCATGCTACCCAAAACTACCTATAGATTCAATGCAATGCTTAGCAAAATTCCAATGGCATTTTTCACAGAAATAGAAAAATCAATCCTAAAATTTGTATGAAACTGCAAAAAAACCCTGAATAGCCAAAGCAATCCTGAGAAAGAATAAGAAAATTGGAGGCACAACACTTCCTAACTTCAAAGTATGCTGCAAAGCTTTATTAATCAAGACAGTATGATATTGGCATAAGAAAAGATTCATGGACAAATAAAACATAGTTAAGGGCCAGAAATAAGCCCTCACATACACAGTCAACCAATATTTGACAATAGAGTCAAGAACACTCAATGAACAAAGGATAAACTCTTCAATAAAAGGTACTGGGAAAAACCATATAATCACATGCAGAATAGAATTGCACTCCTATCACACACAACCCACACTTTTAAATCAAAGACTTAAAACATAGGACATGAAACCATAAAAATCCTAGAAGAAAACATAGGGAAATAGTCTCAGCAGGTATTTTTTTTTAATATGACATCAAAAGCACAAGCAAAATAAAAAGTAAAACCAATTAAGTAGGGCTACATCAAACTAAAAAACATCTGCACAGCAAAATAAACAATCAATAAAATGAAAAGGTAACCTATGCAAGAAGAGAAAAAATTGTGTCTGATAGGTGGTTAATATCCAAAATATATAAGGAACTCAGTAACAAAAGAAAAAACAATTCAGTTTAAAAATGAGTAGAGGAACTGAATACAAGACACACAAGTAGTCATAAAGTACATGAAAAGGTGCTACCTTTACTAATTACCATGAAAATTAAAATCAGAATCACAAGGACATAACACCTCTCACCTATGAGAATGGCTATCATCAAAAAGACGAGACATAACCAAGTGTTGAAAGCGAAGTGAAAGTGTTAGGCACTCAGTCAAGTTCTTTGTGACCTCATGAACTGTAGCCCACCAGGCTCCCCTGTCCATAGGACTCTCCAGGGAAGAATACTGGAGTGGATAGCCATTCCCTTCTCCAGGGGATCTTCCTGATCCAAGGGTCAAACCCAGGTCTCCTGCATTGCAGGCAGATTCTTTCCATCTGATTCACCAGGGAACCAAGTGCTGACAAAGACACAGAAAACATGGTTAGTAGAAATATAAAGTGGTACGGCCACTATAGAAACAGTCTGAAGGTTCCTCAGTAAATTAAAAATAGAGCTACCATATGATCCAACCATCCCATTTCTGGGTATATATCCTAAGGAAATGAAATCAGTATCTCAAAGAAATATCTGCACCCCCATGTACACGGCAGCTTTATTTACAATAACCAAGATACGGAAGGGCTTCCCTGGTGGCTGAAAGGGATGAAAGCAAAGGATCAAGAATTCTTTGTTCAGTGAAATTATCCTTTGAGAATCAAAGTACCATGGCTTTGGGCAAGGGCGGGATGATTTGGGAGAATGGCATTGAAACATGTATATTATCTTATGTGAAATGGATTACCAGTCCAGGTTTGATGCATGAGACAGGGTGCTCGGGGCTGGTGCACTGGGATGACCCAGAGGGATGGGATGGGGAGGGAAGTGGGAGGGGGGTTCAGGATGGGGAACACATGTACACTCGTGGCGGATTCATGTTGCTGCTGCTGCTGCTGCTAAGTCACTTCAGTCATGTCCGACTCTGTGCGACCCCACAGATGGCAGCCCACCAGGCTCTCCCATCCCTGGGATTCTCCAGGCAAGAACACTGGAGTGGGTTGCCATTTCCTTCTCCAATGCATGAAAGTGAAAAGTGAAAGTGAAGTCACTCAGTCTTAGCGACCCCATGGACTGCAGCCCACCAGGCTCCTCCGTCCATAGGATTTTTCAGGCAAGAGTACTGGAGTGGAGTGCCACTGCCTTCTCCGGGATTCATGTTGATGTATGGCAAAACCATTACAATATTGTAAAGTAATTAGCCTCCAAATTAAAATAAATAAATTTATATTTTTTAAAAAAGAGAATGAAAGTAAAATAAAGCATGATAAAGCAATCTTGGATTTCCCAGGTGGTGCTAGTGGTAATGAACCTGTCTGCCAGACATAAGAGGTACAGATTCAATCCCTGGGTCAGGAAGATCCCCTGGAGAAGGAAAAGGCTATCCTCTCCAGTATTCTTGCCTGGAGAATTCCATGGACGAGAAGCCTAGCTGGCCAGAGTCCATGGGGTCACAAAGAATCGGACACGACTGAGTGACTAACACTTTCAAGACATGGAAACAATCTAAGTAATGGATAAAGAGGATGAAGTGTATGTATAATGTACCATTGAATAAACCAGTTTGAACTGTGTACGTCTATTTATATACAGTTCTTTTCAATAACTGCAGTACTATATGATCCAGGGTTGCTGAATCCATGGATACAGAACCACAAATGCAGAGGGCTGACTATGGGATCTGGACATCTTCAGATTTGAATATCTGCGCCAGGTCCTGGAACCAGTTCTCTCTGGATACATTGGTATCCAAGTTTATAGTTGTCCATTGGTATCTGCACATGAGTTTACACTGCACTGGGTGTTAGCAGCAATAACCTCTGCTTTGTTCAAGGGTCAATTGTATAAACAGTAGCATATTATTCATCCATGAGAAAGAAGGAAACCCTGCCATTTGTGACAATATGGACAGACCTTGAGGACATTATGCCAAGTGAAATAAGTCAGAGAAAGACAAATACTGTATGATATCACCTATGTGTGAAAGCTAGAAATATCTAACTTAGGAAGATCCCCTGGAGAGGAAATGGCAACCCACTCCAGTATTCTTGCCTGGAGAATCCCATGGACGGAGGAGCTTGGTGGGCTACAGTCCACGGGTCGCAAAGAGACCGACACGACTGAGCGACTTCACATTCACTTTCACTTTCATTTTAGGACTTCCCTAGTGGTCCAATGGTTAAGAATCCACCTTGCAATGCAGGGGATAGAGGTTCTATCCCTGGTCAGGGAACTAAGATCTACATGCTGTGAAGCAACAAAGCCTGTGCACAGCAACAACTGAATGTGCGTATTCCCAGCCCTTGGAGCTGTCGCACAACTATAAAGTCCAATGCACCGCAACAGAAGGCCTCACATGATGCGGTAGAGATCCTTTGGGCTGCAACTAAGACCTGATGCAGCCAAGTAGATATATCTATTTAATGCCCAGCTCACAGAAACTCATAGGAACAGAGAGTAGACTAGCGATTGTCAGGGGTTAGGGTTGGGATGTCAGGAGAAATAGGGAGCTATTGGTCAAAGTATGAAAAACCTCCAGTGATAAGATGAATAAGTTTTGGGGGATCTAATGTACATTATGGCGGTTATAGTTTACAATACTGTATTATACACTTAAAAGCTGCTAAGAGTGGATGTTAAGTGTTCTCACCATAAAAAAAGAACTGGTAATTATGTGAATAGATAGAGGACTTAACTAATGCTATTGTGGCAATCACTTTGTAATATATACATGTGTCAAACTGACACATTGCTTGATGCTCTCTGACAACCTAGAGGGGTGGGATGGAGGGGAGGTGGGAGGGGGGTTGAAGAGGGAAGGGACATATGTATACCTATGGCTGATTTACGTTGATGTATGGCAGAAACGAACACAATATTGTAAAGCAATTATCGTCCAATTAAAAATAAATTTTAAAAACAGAAAAATAACACATTGTACACCTAAAAATTACACAATGTTATAGAGCGATTACATCCCAATAAAACTGGGCAGGGGAAGAATATACGTAAAATGAGGAGCACTTTCTCATCTGAGGCAATCTGCTGCTGCTACTGCTTCTAAGTCGCTTCAGTCGTGTCCGACCCTGTGCAACCCCACAGACGGCAGCCCATCAGGCTCCCCTGTCCCTAGGTGTAGGTAAATGGATGCACGCTCTCTTCTCCAATAACCTTGGAAAATCCCTTGCTTATGTTATGTTACAGAAAGCACTCCTCTGGAATAATATATTCTTTTTTTTATAATAGGATTTGAAAATCAAAATGTCTTCACCTCCAAAAGACAAATCTCTCAAAGTGAAAACAGGCATTATAGACAACTGGACGAGCCACATGGTTTATAGGCAACAATTTTGTTCAAAATCTCTTCAGTCATTCAATTAGTGAACATTAATAACATGAATATCATGGATATAGCTCTAGATTCCCAAAAAAATTAGAAGCTATCATAGGGACTCCTTAAACTTCTTGCCAACCTATTCCATACTCCACATTCCACCCCATTTGCTCCATCGAACACTGCACCGTGCCCCAGCCATGCTGCATGTCTTACCACTCCCTGAGCAAATTACCAGTGGCTCCTGTTTCTGGGTCTTTGAAATCACTATTGCCACAACCTGAAACAACCTAACATTATTCCCTTCACTTGAAGAAAATTGAACTTCACTGTTGAGCCCTCAAGGCTTAGTTCAGATGTTTCTTCAGAAACCTTTCCTACTTACTTATCTATTTCCAAGCAGACTGTTGGCTTCATGTCTGTGTGGATCACAGTTATACTTCTAGCACTTAGAAGTCCTTGGTACATAGTAGATGTTTGATAACAATATGTTGAATGAATAAATGAATTGAATGAAGGAATAATGATGATATGAGAGAAGTCTAAGACAAAATTCCTTTCCTCCAAAAGAGAGAAATGATCACACAATAACACACATGAAAATATAAAACCACAGCATAGTCTCATGTGTGCTTAGTCACTCAGTTGTGTCCGACTCTTTACAACTCCATGGACTGTAGCCCACCAGGCTCCTCTATCCATGGGGATTCTCCAGGGAAGATTACTGGAATGGGTTGCCATTTCCTTCTCCAGGGGATCTTCCCGACCCAGGAATCAAACCTAGGTCTCCCACATTGCAGGTGGATTCTTTACTTTCTGAGTCGCCAGGGAAGCATAGTATTAGCCTTAGAAAACACACACACACACACACATGCACACACAAATAAGGACTTAGAGCTAAGATGTCAATCAAGGAAATAAAATGGAGCACTAAGTCACAGATTAAACCCCCAAAAATAGGTAAGGAGGAACAGAGGAAAAGCAAATAGAAGATAATATCAAGCTGACAGAAACACAGCTAAATCAATAAGTACATTAAATATAAATGGAGTTAATAGTTCAATTAAAAAGCAGAAATTGTCAGATTGCATATAAAAGTAATGTGCAGTGATATGCTGCTTATGAGAGATCCATTCAGTATAAAGACACAAATGGGATGAAAAAAAAGGATCCAAAAAATCATGCTAACAGTATCAGAATTGTCAACCCAAAAGCATTTTGATAAACAGCTTAATCAAGCAGAATAAAGTGCTTTCAAGAGTACAGTAAATACAAAAAGGGAAAATATGTCATTAATCAAAAGATACTTTAAAAAAAAAAAAGCAAATTAAAATAAATTAAGATTCCAGCTAGGCCCACCCAAGCCCCACTCTTGTCACCCTAGGATCTTTCTAACCAACCAGCAGGCCAGCACCAGCCTTGGGACCTTCTGGGCCCCACCCATCAGTGGGCCAGCACCAGCCTTGGGACCTCCTGGGCCCCACCCATCAGTGGGCCAGCACCAGCCTTGGGACCTCCTGGGCCCCACCCATCAGTGGGCCAGCACCAGCCTTGGGACCTCCTGGGCCCCACCCATCAGTGGCCCAGCACCAGCCTTGGGACCTTCTGGGCCGCACCCATCAGTGGGCCAGCACCAGCCTTGGGACCTTCTGGGCCCCACCCATACACTGCTGTGTAGTTGGCCCTACCACATCGGGAGCATGCAGTCTGCAGAGGGTGCACCCTTAGAACAGAGAGATGTGGTGGCCAGAAGACAGTGTCCTGCTGGCCACAAGGACATAGCTTACACAGCCTACTTCTTCAAGATCAAAAAACTAACCCGCTGACCTAATATATAAAAATAAAACCAGAAAATCAGAAGTGACAGAGGAATATGTTCCAAATGAAGGAACAAGATAAACCCCCCAAAAAAGACAAAATGAAGCAGAGGTAATTTATCCCAATAAAGAGTTCAAAGTAATGATTATAGATATGCTCAATGAACTCAGGAGAAGAATGGATGAACACAGTGGTAAGTTTAACAAACAGTTAGAATATAGAAAGAAGAACCAAACAGAGCTGAAGAGCATGATAACTGAAATTAAAGAGTCTAGAAAAATCAACAGTAGATTAGAAGATAGGAATAGATCGGTGAAGTGGCACAGTAGTGAAAACACCCAAACTGAACCAAAAAAAGAGAGAATTTTTAAAAAACAAGGACAGTTTTCAAGACTTCTGGAATGACATAAAAAATATTAACATTCACATTATAGAGGTCCCAGAAGGAGAGCAAGAGAAATTGCAAAGAATATATCTAAAGACTTCCTAGCTGAAACTTCCCTAACCTGGGAAAGGAAACAGACATCCAGGTCTAGGAACCAGAGTCCTAAACAAGATCAAACCAAAGAGAAACACCATGTAATTAAAGTGGCAAAAAAATATGATAACGAGACAATCCATAATAACAATTCCATAATAGCAGCATGGAAAAAGTAACCAGTTACATTCAAGAGAACTTCCGTAAGACTCAGATTACTTTTTAGCAAAAGCTTTGCAGGCTAAAAGAGTGTCACAATATATTTAGAGCAATGGGATGAAAAAGCCCAAAGCCAAGAACATTCTACTAAAGAGAGCTATTATTCAGGTTATATGTAGAGGTAGAGTTTTATAGACAAACAAAAGCTAAAAGAGTTCAGCACCACTAAACTAGCATTACAAGAAATGTTAAAGGGACTTTTCTAAATGGAGAAAAAGACTATAACTAGAAATATAAGAATTATCAAAAAAATTATTGGTAAAGCAAATATACAGTAAAGGTAATATATCAATCACATACAAGGATAAAAGGAAGGTTAAAAGACAAAAGTGGTAAAATCATCTATATCCACAATAAGCAGTTAAGAGATAAGCAAAAAAAAAAAAAAAAGATGTAAAATGTGATATCAAAAGCATTAAACAGGAGAGATGGGGGCAGTAAAAAATGCAAGGTCAAAATGTGATCAAACTTAAGAGATCATCAACTTAAAATAATTCCCTATATACACAGGCTATCCATGGAGGCTCATTCAGTAAGATTCTGCCTGTAATGTAGGAGACCTGGGTCCAAACCCTAGGTCAGAAAGATCCTCTAGAGAAGGAAACAGCAACCCACTCCAGTATTCTCACCTTGGAAATCCCATGGACAGAGGAACCTGGCAGGCTGCAGTCCATGGGGTTCCCAGAATTGGGCACAACTTAGCGACTAAACCACCAGCCAACCATATACAGTCTGTTAATATGTAAATCTTATGGGAACACAGACCAAAAACTTGTAATAGATATACAGAGAAAGGAATCCAAAGATAATGCTAAAATAGACATCAAATCACAAGGGGAAATAGCAAAGGAAAAAAGGAACAAAATAAACTACAAAAACAACCTCCAAACAGTTATCAAAATCACAGTAAGTACATCAGTTCAGTTCAGTTCAGTCGCTCAGTCATGTCCAACTCTTTGTGACCCCATGAATTGCAACACGCCAGCCCTGCCTGTCCATCACCAACTCCCGGAGTTCACTAAAACTCATGTCCATCGAGTTGGTGATGCCATCCAGCCATCTCATCCTCTGTTGTCCCCTTCTCCTCCTGCCCTCAATTTTTCCCAGCATCAGGGTCTTTTCCAATGAGTCAACTCTTCACATGAGGTGGCCAAAGTATTGGAGTTTCAGCCTCAGCATCAGTCTTTCCAAAGAACACCCAGGACTGATCTCCTTTGGGATGGACTGGTTGGATCTCCTTGCTGTCCAATGGACTCTCAAAAGTCTTCTTCAACACCACAGTTCAAATCACCCGTTCTTCTGCACTCAGATTTCTTTATAGTCCAACTCTCCCATCCATACATGACCACTGGAAAAACCATAGCCTTGACTAGACAGACCTTTGTTGGCTAAGTAATGTCTCTGCTTTTTCATATGCTGTCTAGGTTGGTCATAACTTTCCTTCCAAGGAGTAAATGTCTCTTAATTTCATGGCTTCAATCACCATCTGCAGTGATTTTGGACCCAGAAAACTAAAGTCTGACACTGTTTCCACTGTTTCCCCATCTATTTCCCACGAAGTGATGGGACCAGATGCCATGATCTTCGTTTTCTGAATGTTGAGCTTTAAGCCTTTTTCACTCTCCTCTTTCACTTTCATCAAGAGGCTCTTTAGTTCTTCTTCACTTTCTGCCATAAGGGTGGTATCATCTGCATATCTGAGGTTTTTGATATTTCTCCTGGCAATCTTGATTCCAGCTTGTGCTTCTTCCAGCCCAGCGTTTCTCATGATGCAGATAAAAATATCTGCATATAAGTTAAATAAGCAGGGTGATAGTATACAGCCTTGACATACTCCTTTTCCTATTTGGAACCAGTCTGTTGTTCCGTGTCCAGTTCTAACTGTTGCTTCCTGACCTTCATATAGGTTTCTCAAGAGGCATGTCAGGTGGTCTGGTATTCCCATCTCTTGAAGAATTTTCCACAGTTTATTGTGATCCACACAGTCAAAGGCTTTGGCATAGTCAATAAAGCAGAAATAGATGTTTTTCTGGAACTCTGTTGCTTTTTCCATGATCCAGAAGATGTTGGCAATTTGATCTCTGGTTCCTCTGCCTTTTCTAAAACCAGCTTGAATATCTGGAAGTTCACAGTTCATGTACTGCTGAAACCTGGCTTGGAGAATTTTAAGCATCACTTTACCAGAGTATGAGATGAGTGCAATTGTGTGGTAGTTTGAGCATTCTTTGGCATTGTCTTTCTTTGGGATTGGAATGAAAATGGATCTTTTCCAGTCCTGTGGCCACTGCTGAGTTTTCCAAATTTGCTGGCATGTTGAGTGCAGCACTTTCACAGCATCATCTTTCAGAATTTGAAATAGCTCAACTGGAATAGCAATACATACATCAGAAAAATAGACTTTAAAACAAAGACTGTAACAAGATATAAAGACATTACATGAGATCAAAGGATCAATCCAACAAGAAAATATAATAATTGAAGAGATATATGCATACAAGATGAAAGTAGCTAAATGCATAAATCAAATATTAACAGACATAAAGGGGGAAATTGACAGTAACACAATAATATTAGAGGACTTTAACACTCCACCTACAACAATGGACAGATCATACATAAAGTCAACAAGGAAACACAAGCCTTAAATAATACATTACAGCAAAGGGACTTAATAGGTATACATACAGAACATTTCATTCAAAAGCAGCAGCATACACATTCTTTGGACTTCTCTGGTAGTTCAGCTAGTAAAGAATCTGCCTGCAAAGCAGGAGACCCCAGTTCGATTCCTGGGTCAAGAAGATCTGCTGAAGAAGGGGTAGGCTACTCATTCCTGTATTCTTGGGCTTCCCTGGTGGCTCAGCTGGTAAAGAATCCACCTACAGTGAAGGAGACCAGGGTTCAATCCTTCAGTTTGGAAGATCCCCTGGGGAAGGGAATGGCTCCCCATTCCAGTTTTCTGGCCTGAAAATTTTGCAAGTGCATGTAGAACATTCTCTGAGTGAATGCTAAGTCACTTCAGTCATGTCCAATTCTTTGCATGCCTAGGGACTGTAGTCCACTAGGCTCCTCTGTCCATGAGATTCTCCAGGCAAGAATGCTGTAGTGGGTTGCCATGCCCTCCTCCAGGGGTTTTCCCAACCCAAGGATTGAACCCTCATCTCCTGTGGCTCTTGCATTGCATGAGGATTCTTTACCAGTGAGCCACCAGGGAAGCCCAGAACATTCTCTAGGATAGACCAAATGCTAGGCCTCAAAACAAGTCCAAATAAATTTAGTAGACTGAAGTCATATCAAGCATCTCTTCTAACCACAAATGTATGAGGCTAGATACCAGATACAAGAAAAAAATTGCAAAAAACACAAACCCCTGGAGGCTAAAGAATATGCTACTAAACAACCAATAGATCACTGAATAAATCAAAGAGGAAATTTAAAAATATCTGGAAACAAATGAAACCAAAATGATCCAAAATGTATGGTACACAGCAAAAGAGTTCTAAAAAGGAATTTTATAACAGTAAAATCCCTTATCAGGAAATAAGAAAAATCACAAATAAAGAACTTAACCTACACTAAAGGGTCTAGAAAATGAAGAACAAATGAACCCAAAGTTAGTAAAGGGAAAGAAATAATGAGGATCAGAACAGATCCTCAGAAATAAATGAAATAGAGATTAAAAACAATAGAAAAGATCAATGAAAGTAAGAGTTGTTCCTCTGAAAAAATAAAATTGATAAACCTTGAGCCAAATTCATCAAGAAAAAAAGAAAAAGGGGCCAAATAAAAAAATGCAGAATTAAAAGGAGAAGTTACAATGGACACGACAGAAGCAAAAAAAGATCATGAGACTACAAGACCATGAAGTTTTTGCACCTTGCTTTATGTCCCTGTATATGTCCCAGCATCTCCTAGTTTATAGTCTATGGGAACTTGAATAGAATTTGTATCCTACTGTTGTGTGAAAATTGCACAAATATGTTGAATTGGTTCATAGTGCTTTTTAGGTCTACTATATCCTACTTTTCTCTATATTTATTCTATTGATTTTTGACAGTTTGATATTGAAACTCCAACTAAAAATCTTAATTTTGTTGTGGCTGTCCAGTAACTAAATCATATCCAGCTCTGCAACGCCAGACTCCCCTTCACTATCTCCCAGAGTTTCTCAGACTCGTGTCCATTAAGTCGATGATGCATTCCAACCATCTCATGCTCTGCCTCCCTTCTTCTTCTTTGGCCTTCAATCTTTCCCAGCATCAGGGTCTTTTCCAATGAGTTGCCTGTTCGCATCAGGTGGCCAAAGTATTGGAGCTTCAGCTTTAGCATCAGTCCTTCCAGTGGATATTCGGGGTTGACATCTTTTCGGATTGACTGGTTTGATCTCCTTGCAGTCCAAGGGACTCTCAAGAGTCACAGTTCGAAAGCAAAAAAATCTTAATTTACCTACTTAAAAAATAATTGGAATATATAGCGGAAATATATGTAACTTTGTCCTGTATTTTCTGTCTCCTGTAAATGTGTTATCATATTTTCATAATAAAAAAAGAAAAAGAAATTAGAAAGGAAGTAAAACTGTCAGTTTGCAGATAACATAATACTATGTACACAGTCCTCAAGATGCCACTAAAAATCTTAGAACTCATCAATAAATTTAATAAAGTTGCAGAATATAAAATTAATATATAGAAATCTGTTTCACTTCTATAAACTAACAATGAACTATCAGAAAGTGGAATTAAGAAAGCAATCCCATTCACAACTGCATCAAAAAGAATAAAATACCTAGGAATAAATCAAACCAGGGGTTAAAAGACCTGTACTCAGAAAATTACAAGGTTAATGAAAGAAATGAAAGATGACACAAATGGAAGGATATACTATGCTCATGGATTGGAATAATTAGCATTATTAAAATGACCATACTATTGAAGGCAATCTACAGACTCAACAGAATCCATATCAAAAGACCAATGACATTTTTCACAGTATTAGAATAAAGAATTCTAAAATTTGTATGGAAACACAAAAGACCTCAATTGGGCAAAACAATCTTAAGAAAAAACAAAGCCAGATTTCATACTATACTACAGAGTGACAGGAATCAAAATAGTATGATACTGGCACAAAAACAGACATATAGGTCAGTGGAACAGAATCAAGAGACGAGAAATAAACGCACACTGGTATGGTCAGTTAATCCACACAAAGGAGGCAAGAATATACAATGGGGTAAAGACAGACTTTTCAATAGTGTTAGGAAAACTGGTCTGCAACATGGAAATGAATCAAACAGGACTATTTTCTCACACCATATAAAAAAAAACTCAGAATGTATTAAAGACTTAAAGACCTAAAACCATAAAACTAGATGAAAATGAAGGCAGTGTACACTCTTTGACATTGCCCTTAGAAATATTTTTTGGTTATGTCTTCTCAAGCAAGAGAAATAAAATAAAAAATAAACAAGTGGGACTACATCAAACTAAAGCTTTTTCACAGCAAAGGAAGCTATCAACAAAACGAAAGGCCACGTACTGAATGGATGAAGATATTTGCAAATGATACATCTGATAAGGGGTCTATATCCAAAATAAACATAGAAGTCTTAATATTCAACATGAAAACTTCCAACAACCCAATTAAAAAATGGGCAGAGAACCTGATAGACATTTTTCCAAAGAAGACATACAGATGGCCAACAGCCACATGAAAAGATGTTCGGTATCACTAATCATCAGGGAAATGCAAATCAAAATCACAATGAGATATCACCTCACACCTGTCAGAATGGCTACCGTCAAAAGGCAACAAATAACAAGTGTTGAGGAGGATATGGAGAAAAGGGAACCCTCATGCATTGTTGGGAAGAATGTAAATTGGTGCAGCCACTATAAAAAACAATATGGAGAGTCCTCAAAAAATTAAGCATAGAACTGCCATACAATCCAGTAATTACACTTCATGAAATCTTGGCATTTGTGACAGCATGGGTAGATCCAGAGGGTATTATGTTAAGTGAAATAAGTTGACAGAGAAAGACAAATACCATATGATTTCACTTACATGTAGGATCTAAAAAGACAAATGAACAAACATAACTAATCAGAAACAGACTCACAGATAAAGAAAACAAACAGGTAGTTGCCAGAGGGAGGCAAGGGTGAATGAAATAGTGAGGGAGATTAAGAGGTAAAAACACTCTTAGTCACAAAATAAATGAGTTATGGAGTAACATTCTATATCCATATTACACAATCCATCCATTTTTCTATTGATGAATGTTTAAAAGTGTTAGAGTTGCTACAAATGTTCCTGTAGAGAGCCGCAAGGATATTTTGTGCATGAGTCTATTTTCTGTGGATTGTTTGCTTGCAGTTTTTAAATTGAACTTGTGTTGACATCAGTGAGTATAAGAGGAGAGAGGCTTGCAGAGGTAACTTCTCTTGCTCTTCCCCAGTAGCATATTGGACACCTTCCAAACTATGGGGCTCATCTTTAGGTGTCATATCTTTTTGCCTTTTTATACTGTTTGTGGGGTTCTTGGGGCAAGAATACTGGAGTGGTTTGCCCTTCTCTCCTCCAGTGGACCATGTTTTGTTAGAACTCTCCAGTATGACTGATGTTGAAGCTCCAATACTTTGGCCACCTGAAATGAACAGCCAACTCATTGGAAAAGACCCTGATGCTGGGAAAGATTGAAGGCAAGCGGAGAAGAGAGCGGCAGAGGATGAGCTGGTTGGATGGCATCACAGATTCAATGGACATGAACTTGGGCAAACTCCAGGAGACAGTGAGAGACAGGGAGGCCTGGCGTGCTGCAGTTCCTGGGGTCGCAAAGAGTCAGACATGACTGAGCAACCGAACCACAAAAACAAGGCTAGCAGAGGTGGGGGGAATTTGTGAGGACAGTGGGAGGAAGCACACAAATTTGGTGGCCACTCTGCAGGTGACTCCTTCAGCAAGCAGAATCTGTTCGGATCACGTAAATGCTTAAGAGCAAGAATTGCTGGCCATGTTAGTAAGATACTCTTCAGCTTGACCAGATAGCACCAAATTGCTTTGGACAAACTTTACTCCCATGAGCAGGGCTTAAGAGCTGCTCTGCTCCATGTATATACTAAGACTTACAATTTCCAGGCTTTTAAATACTGACAATCTGAAGCTCTTTTGTGATTGTGGCTTTGATTCGCACTTCCCTGATACTCAAAGGTTAAGCATTTTTATATGCGTTAATTTGGTTCACCTGTGAATTAATTATCAATACAATTATCAATTGTATTGATAATTAATTGTATTTGTTATTATTTATTGCACATTCTTTATAAGTTCTGTATATTAATTTTTTATAGTTAAATGAATCAGCATGTCACTTCTCTTCTTAATATTAATTTTTGAGTTTCTACAATTTATTCAGAAGTGAGAAAAGCAAGATGTATATATCCCAGCAACAAATAACACACCCAGTGCCAAATCTTGGTTTCTAACACCATTCCCCAACAAAAGGAATCCAAGCTCCTTGGAGAAATGGGATTTTACTGCAAACATATTTATCAGTAAATAAATATATTAGTGTTTTAGTATGCAAACTTTCACATATGGTTATCACAGTGAATAAATTTTCCTACGACCTGCTTTTTTTCCTCTCTTGATTTACAATATTCACACAGGTTGATGTGTAGCTTTATTTCATTAATTTTTACTGTTGAATAGTAATATATATGGAATCATAACACATACACCATACTAATCTGTTAATAAGAGGGGAAATCCTCCGTACTATTCTTCAATTTTTCTGTAAACATAATACTGTTTTTTTAAGTGTATTTTATGAAAATGAATTTGAAAAGATATACACCAATTTCAAGATGATGGTTATTACTTTCAAGGTAGAGAAATGGAGATCATACAGGCTTTGACCCATGACATTGAAATATTTAACCACATATTTAAGAACGCAAACCTGGGACTGGGCTGACTGTGCTGAGTATCACAGAGGAATGCAGGCTCCCTGTGCTACCCAAGTTCTCCGGAAGGACAGATCAGGACGGT
The DNA here is from genome assembly GCA_006410935.1 of Redunca redunca. Lineage (NCBI taxonomy): Eukaryota > Metazoa > Chordata > Mammalia > Artiodactyla > Bovidae > Redunca > Redunca redunca. The sequence goes on along the minus strand of SJYQ01000837.1, from coordinate 122,506 downwards.
CTGGGAAGAGGACGGCTTTCAGGAGGATTTCTAATAGGAAGTAAGGCTAGAGGTGGGTGGCTAGAAGCAGACAAGAGGAGAGAAAGAGAGTTTGAGGGGAAGCCCAGGTGGGGCGTTCTCTGAGATTGGGTGTGTAGTGTCTGTGTAGTGAGGCTCTTAAGGGAACCACATGCATGAGGCTTAGGCAAGAGTCAAGAGCGACCAGACTGGAAACACCAGTGAGGGCTTTAGATCCGCTCCTGCTTCTGTGGACAGCAGACTGTGGACCCTACATAGGTCTGACCCTGAGCCTCTCCCACAAGACTTCCATTGTCTGTTTACCAGAAAGCTCTTCACAGCTTCCTCTACCCAAAACGCCATGCCCTCCTGGCTTCTCGGGCTTTGTTGCAGGAATATGCAGGGGAGAAGTGTGTGTGAGGGGGGCTGGTAGCTATTGTAGGGATGCTCGGACTGAGAAAAGTAAAGAAACTGGACTATCACCCTTGGATGGGTCATTGGCTCCCTGAATATATGCAATCCAGCTCTGGGCAGAGAGGCAGGAGGAAGGAAACCTGGTCAGAGGCACAGCCTTGTACACAGAGCTTCTTGACAGCCTCCCCATCCTTCCTGTCACTGCCGTGTGTTATGAACAGCCACGCCGTGGTCCCTAACCAGATGCCCAAGCTTCCCGTGGGCTCTGGGCCCTAAGGGCTGCCTGGAAGTTCCAGTTGAGCACAGCAGAGGTAGGAAAGCAAATTAGCTGATGAAAGAGCTCAGTACAAGTTCTGCAACTCAACTGAAACTATTTTGAGGAGTGAGAATCACAGAATCCAAGAATTAAAAGAATCCAAGAAGACATCTGCTGGGGCTGCTGAGTCGCTTCAATCTTGTCCGACTCTGTGCAACCCCATAGATGGCAGCCCACCAGGCTCCCCGTCCCTGGGATTCTCCAGGCAAGAACACTGGAGTGGGTTGCCATTTCCTTCTCCAATGCATGAAAGTGAAAAGTGAAAGTGAAGTTGCTCAGTAGTGTCCAACTCTTCAAAAAGCAATAGGAGTGTGTGCATTCTAAGTTGCTTCAGTCATGTCCAACTCTCTCTGATCCCACAGACTGTAGCCTGCCAAGTTCCTCTGTCCATGGGATTCTCCAGGAAAGAATACTGGAGTGGGTTGCCATGCCCTCTTCCAGGGGATCTTCCCAACCCAGGGATCGAACCCATGTATCTTATGTCTCCCACACTGACAGGTGAGTTCTTTACCACTAATGCCACCTGGGAAGCCCATACAATCCTGTATTAAATCCTGGCTCAGAAGAAAAATAAGGATGCTACTGGGACAATTGAAATTTGAATGTGGACTGTAGCTTACATAAGATTATTATTAATATATCAAAGTATATCCTGATTTTGATAATTGTGCAATTTCATAATTGATCATTTTGATAATTATGACTATGTAAGAGAACATCCTTACCCTTAGGAAATACATACTGAAGTATTTAGAGGTAATGGAGCAAAGTGTCTGCAATTTACTCTCAAACTTGTCAGAAAAATAATAATTATGCATAGAGAGAAAATGTTAAAGCAAGTGTGGCAAAATGTTAATTTACAAATCAGAGTGAAGAGTAGTTAGAATTTCATAGCATCATTCGTGTTACTTTTCATAAGTTTGAAGTCATTTCAAAATAAAAAGCTAAACTTCTTTTTAAAGAAATAGCCCTACAGAGAACAAATCGTTTTTCTTCAGTGGAACTGAAAGTGATTTGCCTGCCACAGTCGCTCTGCTCACCTGGGCCATGCAGATCACATTTAAGCCCTCTTTATGCACCCTCACATACATGAAGACAATCGCTGTGTCCCTCTGCTCACTCCAGCAACCCATTTGCTATTCTTCTCTTGTCCAGGTTGAACGTCCCCAGTGCCTCCGAATCCTGACTCTCCTTCTGAGAGGTTGCACCTCCCCATCTGTGGAGAACCCTCCTATGATCTCTATTATTTTCCTCACTTCTCTGATAGCAAAGAGTCCTGGCAGGGAGCTGTCATCAGCTTGTCGTAAGGGGTCTGGACCCCAAGATGCCAAACACAGGACAGCAGGCCTCCCTGGTTAGGTTCAGGTAATCAGAGTGCATAGGAAATTGGGGCTGGGAGGTAATTTCCTTGAGCACTCCACAGGGAACGCAGAGTTGTGATTACCTAAGACCACTTGGAAGCATTGCAGGTGGAATGGTACTTTGCAGAATTTGGCAGCCCCCGGGGGAAATGAGGCTTTTTAAATCAGGAAGTCTGCTTTGGCTAACGTCTCTACCCCGTCTGTCGTGCCATCCTCTGCCAGGAGTGAGGAGCTGCCTGGAGCGAGAAATCTGCTTGCTGGCAGTCATGGGGTGGGTGGGGGTGGGGGCCGCTGATGAGAGCTGGAAAAGGCGAGGACCCAACAGGCCAGGGCCCCGGCAGCCATCAAGACTCTGTTCCCACCTTGCTGTTTTCCTCTCAGAGTATCTGAGGGACGATACGAGATGGAAGAAGGTCCCTGGTGCATCCCTCTGCTTGCTGGCAGGGTGTTCCCTAAGCTGACCTCAATAGACTAGAAAAGGCAGAAGCAGGAAGGTCTCATTTTAGAGCAGAGGACACAAACTCGCAGATCATAGACCACATTATACCTGCAAGTCCATTTTATTTAGCCTGTATAGTTTTTCAAATTTTCTGAACCTGTAGAAAACATTTAAAAATCAGAAGATAATCTTGTTAAAAAGAAAAAAGACTTCTGCCTTTTGTCAAGAAGTCAGGAGTTCTGTATGCTCCGTATCAGGAGCTCTGTATCAACTCATGAAGAGCCTGTCAACCCTTTTTAGGTAGGGCACAAGAGTTTTAGTTTGCCACTGTCCCCACCACTCCTTAATGTCTCCTTGACTGTGGGGTCTGGGTGACTTGGCATTTATCATCACATTTGCTATTTTCCTTACAGTGGGTTCATTTTTCTCTAACCTTGTCTCTCTCCAAAGATGGAAGACAAAAGATACCTTGAGAGCATTTCAAGAAGAAACATTTTCCACACCTACCCACTTTGTTCCATCATGATCTATTTCTGCCTCTCTAACCCAGAAAATTAACAATTAACAATGTCTTGTTTGAGAACTGGATTCTCAGATTCCCCTGATGCCCATATTGGAAATCCTTCCTTAGGACTCTCTTGCATCAGTCAAATGGATAAAAATAAAATCCTTCCCAGATAAGAGATTATAGCCACCATTCCTCTCTTAACAAATCTTTTCTTAATTTAAAATCATCAAAATTACGAATATCTGATGGTCTTATGCACTTCCCTGCAAATCCTGCAGCCCCTTCCTTGAGAGTCTAACCAGCCTTCAGCTCAGGGGGGAAGCTCTGGGAAGCTTCCCTCAGCCCCTGCCCCTCCCCGCTGTCCAGTCTAGCGGGGTCCCCAGCATCCAGGTGGAGAGCCAGTCCCAGGACTGGTGCTGGCGTGAGGAAAGAAGGGGAGAGAGGGCAGAAGGGATCATGGGGACTGGAGTGCAGAAAGGAGACAGAGGTTTGCTCAAATCCTCTTATCCCCAGAGAGCCCCCGATGGCGATCTGTGAAGGGGTTTCCAGGTGAGGCAGTCTCTCAGTTACAGAGATGCTCTCACAAGATTGAAGAAAGATAAAGACTTCCATTTACACCAAAACCGTACAGGAGAGTACCACAAAGTAGCGTTGCTTTTCAATAAATCTTTTGATTAAATGGTGAACGTGTGTGTGTGTGTGTTTGTGAAGGACTTCATCTATTCATGTAGGTTTTTGTATGTCAGATTTGGAAATCCTGCCTTGGCATTTCTGCTTCTTTTTAACAACACTATGGGGATTCCCTAATGGCAGTGCCCGGGTGCCCCTCGTGCTCTGGGGGCCCCAGGTCGCTGCCTCCTCCCACACAGGCTGCCCGTCACAGCCTGTCCTGGGAGAGAGAGACAGGGCCTCGAAGACCAACTGGGGGCTGAGCGCTACAGAGAGGAGCCCTACCTGGGCAGGAAAAGCTCTTGTCCTGAGGATGGGAGGGAGAGGAGGTGGGGTCAGAAGGCAAGGGGCTCCGAGGGCCGTGCCTGCCGTTGCTGCCAGGTCACCTTCTCTCCTCGGACCTCGGATTCAGCTTCCTTGCCCCTCCTGCCTGGAGCCCTCCTCTCCAACTGCCCCATTCAACTGCCGCTCCCACCACGCCTGTGAAGGGAACCCTGGGGGACCAACATTCCCTCTGCCCACATTAAAGGGCACTGCCCCCTCGCAGGATGGTCCTGGGCAGGATGTCATGGGCTTACCCAGCCAGCCTGCCACATCACCACCTTGTATAAGAGGAGAAATTCCTTCCCCAGCTGGTCTTCCCTACAGCCAGGAGACCAAAGAACAGAGGGCTTTCCATGACTGATTCAGGGCAAGGCTCAGACTGTAACCAAGTCTCCCCACTCCCAGGAGATAAGCGTTTCTCCCTCCGTGTTCATGCAAAGACGAAGCAACTCTGAGGCCGGATGGGGAAATCCATTCTTCAAAACGGAAAACTTCATTCATTCATTCCCCATTCATTTAACCAAAAATAAAATGCAACTTGAGCTTAATTTTGCTTTCTTGAATTAAATGAAAAGTAAGTCCGGGACTGGCTCTCTTGCATATAAAAGTTTTCTGTTTATCTCACTTCAAGCTTGCAAACTCTGTAACACAAGTTACTACAGGTCTTTCCCAGTTTCTTGAGTCCCTGTGAGTGGCCAGCCTCGGTACCTTCCTCAGAACACATGCCCAGCTCAGTGGTGGCTGGAGGAGTCCACAGTTGCTGGTGAATGGCTGGAAAGGAGCAACATCTATGAATCTAGAAATAGCAAATCTTGATTCATTCTTAAGAACTATTTACCACTTTAGAAGGCCTTCTTCATTTCATTCACATGGATTTTACGACAAATTTTTCTGTATCATTTCAAGCCTGCTGAGGCCTCTTCCTACTCTTCTCCTGATCAATTTCTCCCCCTGCTGGCTGTTCCTGACTCCTTCATATCCTAGGGGAGTAATTCACAGAGACAGAGAGTGGACCTGTGGTTGCCAAGGGTCTGAGGGTAGGGGATGGAGTGGGAGGTTGGGGTTAGCAGAGGCAAACTATCATATATAGGATGAATAAACAAGATCCTACCGTATAGCACAGGGAACTATATTTGATATCCTGTCATAAACCATAATGGAAAAGAATATGAAAAAGAATATTGGGCTTCCCAGGTGGCTCAGGGGTAAAGAATCCGTCAAGAGACATGGGTTCAATCCCTGCTTTTGGAAGATCCCCTGGAGAAGGAAATAGCAACCACTCCAGTATTCCTGCCTGGAAAATCTCATGGACAGAGGAGCCTGGCAGGCTACAGTCCATTAAGTTGCAAGGTCACAACTTAGTGACTAAACAACAACAATAAATATATGTATCAATATATAGATATAGATATAAAGCTGAATCACTTTTCTGTACAGCAGAAGTTAACACAGCATTGTAAATCAACTGTACTTCAATAAAATAACTTTTTAAAAATTCACAGAGGAGGCCGCCCTCTCTTTGTGCCTGATAGGGAGGTGGGAAATGGAGAAGGTCTGCAGCCAGCTGAAGCTGAAACTGTAATACTTTGGCCGCCTGATGTGAAGAAATGACTCATTGGAAAAGACCCGCATGCTGGGAAAGATTGAAGGCAGGAGGAGAAGAGGACAAGAGAGGATGAGATGGTTGGATGGCCTCACTGACTCGATGGACATGAGTTTGAGCAAGCTCTGGGAGTTGGTGATAGACAAGGAGGCCTGGTGTGCTGCAGTCCATGGGGTCCCAAAGTGTCAGACACGATTGAGCGACTGAACTGAACTGAACGGCAGACAATATAGGAAAACCTTCCCAGGAGAAAGTTTCCCTGAACTCAGGGGGCTGCTGGGCCCGCGGAGGCTCTCTGTCTACAAGTCTAAGCAGTCTCGTTTTATTTGCCTCCATTCCTACCTCCATAAAAGTACATCACAGCTAATAATATAACTTGACATTTGTAGGGCCTTTGTGTATCACAAAGTTCTGCCTCTTTTCATCACTTGATCTTCACAACAACCCCAGGAGGTCTCAGAAACCCAGCACAGACTCACTTTCACAATTTCCAAACAGATTCAAATGCTGTCGGGTTTGTGGAAGGAGAAGAACAGGCAATTTTCCTCCATGTCTATAGAAGGTCTATAGAAACTGGTTCTACCAAGATACAGTTTGAGGTGCCACATCCAGACGATCATTTGGTCGATCACACAGCAGGTTGGGGCATGAATCACGCAGAAGGCCTGTGCAGTCGCCACCCCAGGGAGTCCTTAGGAGAAGCATAGACAAGCTCCTGTCCAGGTGGTGAGAACACTCACAGAAGCTCTGGGCACTGAGGCCCAGACAGGGAGTATACAGCTCTATGGAGGGAGTTGCAGAGGTAGAGAATCCACTGGAGTACAAGAAGAAAATAAAGATTTTAGAAATCCTTTCTAAATTGTCCTCATCCTTATAAAACTTCTATTGTTTGTGTGTACAAATATGTTTGCACACAGCCTACGCATATATGCAGTTCAGTTCAGTTCAGTTCAGTTGCTCAGTTGTGTCCGACTCTGCGACCCCCTGAATTGCAGCACGCCAGGCCTCCCTGTCCATCACCAACTCCCGGAGTTCACTCAGACTCACGTCCATCGAGTCAATGATGCCATCCAGCCATCTCATTCTCGGTCGTCCCCTTTTTCTCCNCCAGCATCAGAGTCTTTTCCAGTGAGTCAACTCTTTGCATGAGGTGGCCAAAGTACGGGAGTTTCAGCTTTAGCATCATTCCTTCCAAAGAACACCCAGGGCTGATCTCCTTCAGAATGGACTGGTTGGATCTCCTTGCAGTCCAAGGGACTCTCAAGAGTCTTCTCCAACACCACAGTTCAAAAGCATCAATTCTTCAGCACTTAGTTTTCTTCACAGTCCAACTCTCACATCCGTACATGACTACTGGAAAAACCATAGCCTTGACTAGATGGACCTTAGTCAGCAAAGTAATGTCTCTGCGTTTGAATATGCTATCTAGGTTGGTCATAACTTTTCTTCCAATGAGTAAGCGTCTTTTAATTTCATGGCTGCAGTCACCATCTGCAGTGATTTTGGAGCCCCAAACAGTCTGACACTGTTTCCACTGTTCCCCCATCTATTTCCCATGAAGTGATGGGACCGGATGCCATGATCTTCGTTTTCTGAATGTTGAGCTTTAAGCCAACTTTTTCACTCTCCTCTTTCACTTTCATCAGAGGCTTTTTAGTTCCTCTTCACTTTCTGCCATTAGGGTGGTGTCATCTGTGCAGTACATCATAGTAGATAAGTGTCCGTGCCTGTATCAGGACTCGGATGCTGCGCTCAGTGCAAAGTTTCAGGACCGCTCCTCTGGAGGATTTTCCAGCTCTGAAGTTCTATGAGGCCTTTATTCCAAAGTCACTCTCTGTCTGAAATCCTCCCTATTCCTGCCTTCATCAACAAAGCATAAAAGGCATGAACTCAACTCACCTCAAAAAAATTGCTTAATATTAAAAAAAAATGTATGTATATGAAGGAGAGAGGTGAAGGAAGGAAGGAAGAGAAGGCAGGAGGGAGGAAGCTGGGAGGTAGGGGAGGTAAGGAAGGAAGAAAGAAAAAAAGGAGGGGGGAGAAATAATAAAGGGAGAAAGAGAGAGACAGGGAGACCTGGCTCGACTACCCCAGGAAGCACACAGAGACGGGCATATGGTCGCACAGAATCAGCAACGTGTAGCGTTAGGAATAGGAACTCTGGAATTAGATCTGAGCTCAAAGTATCTAAATTTCAATTTCTCCAGCTACAAAATGAGAATACTAACTTCCAAGCATTGTAAATTCATTGGGGATTAGATAATGTAAGTGTTTAACACAGTGTCTTAGACATAGTAAACACTCAGTAAATGGTAGCTATTATTTGTGAATAATAGTTTTTTAATTAGCAAGTCTCACAGGGAAATAGGAATTCTACTTTCTGAGCTGCTGTTGGAAGGACACAAGGTATCTGCTAAAGGGAGGAGCTTGGGGTTTTCATTTTTGTTTGTTTGCCTGTGAAATCAGGAGCGAGATACAAGGGGAAGATCAAACAAAGCTGATGTCAAATGATTTTGCAAAGTAACTTGGAATTCGAGTGGGCTTTTAAAACAGGAAGCAGAAGAAACATAAATGAGTGAACCAGACATGTGTGCATACAGTGATGAGAAAGCAAGCCTCTTGGAAAACACAAAACATGTTCTTGGGCAGAAAACGTGTTCTGGCTCAGCTCTGCCACTTAGAGTTTAAAGACCTGAGCACATCTTTGGAAGACAGTGGTCTTTATTTACTTTAATTGGAGGATAATTGTCTACCACATTGTGTTGGTTCCTGCCATGCAACAACAAGAATCAGCCGTAGGCACACTCATGTTCCCTCCCCCCTGAACCTCCCTCGCACCACCCATACCATCCCAGCCCTCTACATTGTCACCGAATGCCGGATTTGTGCTCCCTGCCTCATATGGCAAATTCCTCCTGGCAGACTATTTCACATGTAGTAATGTGTATGTTTCCATGCTGCTCTCCCAGTTTGTCCCATCCTCTCCTTCCTTCACTGTGTCCACAGTCTGTTCTCCATGTCTGCATTTCCATTGCTGCCGGTTTCTCTAGATTCCATATGTATGTGTTAACATACAATTGTTTTTCTCTTTCTGACTTACTTCACTCTGTAAGATAGGCTCTGGGTTGATCCACCTCATTAGAATGGGCTCAAAAGTGTTTTTTATGGCTGAGTAATATTCCACACGTGGGAAAGATGACCCTCCATTCTCAGGACCAGGAAAACTATGCTTGTTGTCAATAACTATATTTTTTTTTTAAATGATTGGGTTGTGAAGTTCTTGTAACACATCTTTCTTCTTTCTTCATGCTGTTAAGGAACTCAGAGTGAAAACTCTTAGCCCTCTCTAGCTATGGTGCACAATCTCATGGCACGTATTTTGTGTGGACATGCTCTGTAAGCTCTAAATCATGAATCGGACACAAGCCCAGAACTGTGAAGTATATTGATGAGTGTGGGGAAAGGGGTGAGGAGCATCCCAGTAAATGCCGAGTGGGACTGGGACTGTCCTATTGGAACAGAAGGTTCTGAATCAGTCAGTTGTTACTAGAGTGCAGCACAAAAGACAAAGCATTTGGGAACCAAGTGCTGGCCAGGAAGCATCATTATTAAGTGGGAAAATTACACTCCTCTTTGCTGTAATGAGAAATGGTTTTGCCCTGTTACTGCTTAGAGCTCAGGCAATGGCCGCAAGAACTAGGGAAGGGTCAGCCAAGCAGCCATGCCCGAGCACAGTATTGGGTGAGGCCTTTCTCCCCAGCCCTTGCTACCCTCTTGTCCTTTTTTTCTTTTTTTTTCACAATCTGATTTTATTTTGTTTGTTTTGTCTTTAATTTTTGGCCACACCGCATAGCATGCAGATCTTAGTTCTCTCACCACGGATCAAAACCACGCCCCTGCGCTGGGAGCCCAGAGTCTTAGCCACTAGGCCAGCAGGGAGTCCCCTCCCCTGCCCCTTCTACTCCTCCCTGTTTTAGAGCCAAGTCCCAAGCCAGCCAGTTAAAAGCCAGTGGTATAGTCGTGGGCAAGAAGCCTCTGCCTGGGACTCAGCTTCCCTCTGCAAAATCAAGAACACAAATAAATGAGGGTTCACTGTTTCCCCATCTCTTTCCCATGAAGTGATGGGACTGGACACCATGATCTTCGTTTTCTGAATGTTGAGCTTTAAGCCAACTTTTTCACTCTCCACTTTCACTTTCATCAATAGGCTTTTTAGTTCCTCTTCACTTTCTGCCCTAACGGTGGTGTCATCTGCATATCTGAGGTTATTGATATTTCTCCCAGCAATCTTGATTCCAGCTTGTGCTTCTTCCAGTCCAGCATTTCTCATGATGTTCTCTTGGACACGACTGAGTGACTGAACTTAGCTGAACTGAACCCTTTTTGTGCCATGGATCTCTTTGACATTCAGAATAGAGTTTCTAATGCATAAAATAAACTACACAGGAGTGGGAAGAAAACCAATTACACTGATACATAGTTAGCAAAACAATATGTAAAAAGTAAACTCAGATATTGTCATATGTGTGCTTCTCTACTGATAGAGTAAATAACTACTATAATTTCAAGGCAGTGATGCATATAAATGATATTTTGTGAGACTTCCCTGGTGGTCCAGTGGCTAAGACTCCACATTCCCAGTGCAGGGGGCCTGAGTTCAATACCTGGTCAGGGGATGATCCCTGGTCAGGGAACGAGATCCCACATGCTGCAACTACGAACCCATGTGCCTCAACTAAGACCCAGCACAGCTATATAAACACATAATAAAATATAATAAATGATATTTTGAGACATCTAAAACAACTGAAGTGAGATTTGAGAATACTGATGATTTCTAGTGAGGACAAAGTCACAGGCAATGCTAATACCATTGTAGTTTGTTGTCTCATTCATAGTCAGTGGAAATTTCTGTTAGTAACAACAAACACAAAACAATTTTTCCCGTTCAAATTGATGGCTCCCCTGAATCTAGCTAAGGAGTCCATGGACTACAGGTTAAGAACATCTGAACTGACAGTGTCTGAAGTTGCTTCTGACTCTGATTCCGCAGAGTTGGATAGACGACCACACTGAGGTTAATGAGGGTGAAACGGTACTGTCTTAACAGCTGGCACCTATCATAGGGTGGAAACTGGTTTTTGTTTGTTTGTTTAAAGAACTGCCTTGACCAGTCTCTTGAGGTAAACTATACGATCCTGAAGACTTGCCCAGCAGGAAAAGTCATCAACAGAGAGAAATGAACAGTTCTGAGTAGCACTCGTCAGGGCTCGGGAAGCGGAAGCAGAGAGAACTCAGAGGGTATGAAGCAGACTAGCACAGAAGCTCCCCCTTGGCCCAGACTTCACTGAAGTCCTCTACATCACTGAGCGACGATCGCTTTCACTTTCACACATACAAAGGGAATAAGGAAATTAAGAGAAAGTGCTGAGTTCTCCTTCTAAGTCAACATGATGGAGGCAACGAGTGTCTGTAGGGTCCAAGTGGGTCGCTCCGGAGTCTGACCCAAAAGAGATTATAGAAATAAAAGTGCCCCAGAAATGGACTTTGGGGAAACTTTGGAGAACACATTAGAACCGAGGTTTAAACCTTTTCGGCCTAGCCCCTACAGGATAGAGTCATCTTGCTAACCCCTGGGTTCTGAGAGTGTGGTGCTGGGTCTGGCTTCAGCAACATCTGGGTACTTGTTAGAAAGGCAAATTCTCCAGTCCCACTCTAGACCTCCTGAATCAGAAAGTGTGTCGGGGCGGGGGTCCTAGCAAGGTTTGCTTTAGCCCTCCAGGCTAAAGAACTCCTGCCACTGGCATTATTAGGGTCACCGTTGCATCCTGGAGTCATATATGCCCTAAAAGTTATCCAATCTGATTTCCCACGCACACAGAATCCCTGCCAGGACTCAGTCTTGTGGGAACCCTCCGAGCCTGGAAACACCAGCAGTGTCCCTTGCCCTACACCAGGGAGAACTGTCCAAATCAGAAAAGGCTTCCAGCCAGGGGCAGCTCCTAGCCCGACCTTTCCAGTTGAAGAACGTTTGTTCCTGGGGACCTGGGGCTGCCCTCTGGAGCTGTTCCTAGAGGAAGCCCTTAGGGAAAGGGAAGACTCCCTCTTCTTTCCTGGTCCTTCTCACAACATGGCTCAGGCCACCTAGTGGCCGCCCTTGGAAGAGTCTCCATGTAGCTGTGTTTCTCTTAAAATAGTACCCAGAGCTAGAGGCAGAGGGCAGGGCAGGGCCAGCTGGACCACTGTCTCCTTCGATCTACACATCTGCTTGAGGTTTCTGTGACCACATCCACATCACATAGTTTGTGCTGAAGTTTGTCCACAGCACTCAACCCGGAGGGGGACTAGGCCCTGACGGCAGATGGAGGCCCTTAGATCCCTGAACACTAAAAATACCCTCCTATCCCCGTAGGGATGTAATTAATTGAAAATACAAATAATGGCAAACCACTAAATAAATATGGGCTTCCCTAGTGACTCAGATGCTAAAGAATCCGCCTGCAATGCAGGAGACCTGGGTTAGATCCCTGGGTTGGGAAGATCCCCTGGAGGAGGGCATGGCAACCCACTCCAGTACTCTTGCCTGGAGAATCCTACGGACTGAGGAGCCTGGAGGGCTACCGTCCATGGAGTCACAAAGAGTCAGACACGACTGAGTGACTAAGCACAGTACTAAGTAAATATAAGGAAGTAGAGCTGCATTCCTCATTATAATTATTTTTAGGTTGTTTTTGAAATATCAGTTTTGGGGGGACTTCCCTGGTGGTCCAATGATTAAGAATTCACCTTTCAATGCAGAGAATGTGGCTTTGATCCCTGGTCAGGGAACTAAAATCCCACATGCCATGGGTCAACTAATGCATGCATTGCAACTAAAGAAGTCTGTATGCTGCAATGAAGATCCAGCACAGCCAAAAATTTTTTTAATGCAATTTTTAAAACTGTATTATAATATAGTTCAGATAGCCCCCAAATATATGAAGAATTAAAGAAAACAAACTCATATACTCATCATTCAACTTGAGGAATAAAATATTACCAATCAGTTCAGTCCAGTTCAGTCGCTCAGTCGTGTCTGACTCTTTGCGACCCCATGGACTGCAGCACGCCAGACCTCCCTGTCCATCACCAACTCCCAGAATACACCCAAACCCATGTCCATCGAGTCCGTGATGCCATCCAGCCATCTCATCCTCTGTCGTCCCCTTCTCCTCCTGCCCCCAATCCCTCCCAGCATCAGAGTCTTTTCCAATGAGTCAACTCTTCGCATGAGGTGGCCAAAGTACTGGAGTTGCCGCTTTAGCATCAGTCCTTCCAAAGAACACCCAGGACTGACCTCCTTTAGGATGGATTGGTTGGATCTCCTTGCAGTCCAAGGGACTCTCAAGAGTCTACCGTTTTTTTAAAAAAAAACAAAAAGCATCATATATCATTTTTTCAAACAGTTTTGCTTTATTGTTGTTTGGAGCCAATAGTTCTCAATTTCCACTGCATATTAGATTCACTTACCGCTTTAAAAATCCCAATGTACACCCTCTACCTCAAACCAATGAAATCAAACACCTAGGGATGGACCTCCATCAGGATATTTGGGTGACTCCAGTGTGCTGGGAAGGCTGAGAACCTGCCCTGAAGAGAAGCTGCTGTTTGGAGAGGTGAAAGGAGGCCCTGAAGACCAAGTGGAAACGGGCTCTGGCTCTTGTCCTCTGACTAAGGGGTCAACAGTAGTTCTCAGTGGATCTAGACCTGGAACCCGCGGGACCTTCCCCGCATTTTTGGAAAGAGCCTGCCATCTGCTGGCCAACTGAAGGAAAGCAGGCAGCTAACTTTGTCCCATGAGGCCGCAGCACTGAGAATGTGGGGCGCCCTCCCACGCGTGACACAGGCAGCTGCCCCACGGCAGCTCTGGGAGAGGGCAGGGCCGGGCGAGGAGAGTGATCTTCAACTTGCCGACGAGCAGCTCGGCGACCCTGCAGAGTCGTGCCAGGCTGGGAGCAGGAGCGGCCGCTCTTCAGGGCCCCAGGAGGAAAAAGCAAGGATGAGGGGAAGAGGACCCACTGAACAAAAGGGTTTTTAAGAGAGAGAAGACATGCACCTGGGAGACACTCTCAGGAGAGAAGCGGGTGCTCCTAAGAGCCAGGAAGGGCACAGAAGCGGCGCGCACGCGGCCCCAGCTCAGGCCCCGCGGTTGAGTCAGCCCTGCCACAGTTCATTCCCACAGGGGTTTGTTTGCTTTCTCTCTTCCTGGGACAGTCTTCCTTACCCCAGTCCCCCTCATCTGAGCAAAGCTTTGTCCGTTTTTCTGGTCTCATCACTTCCACCAAGAAGCTTGCTCTGACTGCCTCCATCTCCTGAACCCCGCCCTTGCCTCCTGTCGCTTGCTTTTGGAACCTCCTGTTTACTTGCTTACTACTTAATCTCTGGGAGGGCTTCCCTGGTGGCTCAGCTGGTAAAGAATCTGTCTGCAATGCTTCCCTGGTGGCTCAGCTGGTAAAGAATCTGTCTGCAATGTGGGAGACCTGGGTTCGATTCCTGGGTTAGGAAGATTTCCCTGAAGAAGGGAACTGCTACCCCACTCCAGTTTTCTGGCCTGGAGAATTTCACAGTCCGTGGGGTCACAAAGAGTCAGACACTGAGCGACTTTCACTCACTGCTTACTCTCTGGAGGGCAAATTCCATGAAGGCGGGGACATCATTACGTCCCCAGCATCCACCCCAGTGCAACAGAGTAAGAAATACTAGTTTGCCGAATTGATCTTTCTTAGAGCAAAATCAGACACTAATCTGGAAACAAAAGGAAATTATTTTGAAACATTCTCCTTGAACAATGAGGTCTTCCTAGAAGTAAATTGAAAATAATTACCTTTTCTATTTATATGTATCTATAAACATTAGGGGTGGGGGGCCACAAATGATCTTAGTTCCAGTTGGCATATGTATTAATAATAAGTTAACTCTTTATTTCACCCATCTATGCTCCAATTAGTAAGCAAGCACATGGTAGACAGCTACTGTTTGGGGGCTGTTCACTCTTTCCTAACGTAGTAATAACACCGCAATTTTATTTTGGGGAAACAACCTTCTCCATCCTCCATTTACGTGATTTAGGGTAGCTGATCCCATTCCCAGGCCCGGGTACAGGCATACAATTTGGGCCTGGCCCCTCACTGCATTCCAGCAGTCTAACACGTAACTAGTTCAGGGATGAGCAACTCAAGTTGGCCCAGTGAGATTTAGCCCTGGAGTTTTGCTGGAATCCCTGGAGAAAGAGGACTGGGAGTATGGAGCTGGTAGAACGTGAGCCTCGGGCTGCTGGCAGCCATGCTGTACCATGAGGAGAGAAGGCCAGAGAGCGAAGTCAAACAAATGAAAGTGAGGCTGAGTGAAGAAAGGCAGAGCCCGCAAGGCAGACGTCCTTTTGATACTGGCACTCAATCCAGAGTTTTTTCTGGAACTTTCCATTACATGAGCTAATAACGTCCCTTTTACCAGAAAGCTTGAACGTTTCTGTTCCCTGTAGCTGAATGAGTACCAGCTAACAGAGAAAGCAGAACTGAGAGTGCAACTTTTTTCTTTTTTACAAAATCAGTATACCACTTGCAACACTTTTAACACCAATCAGAAAATTGTAATAAACTTTACCATTATTATGAAATTCTTCCATGGTCTCCAGGGGAGCCAGCAAGTCCCCTACTCCAGGCTGTGCGCCCTCAGTGTCCTTTTCCCGCCCATCACCAGCACTTCGAGCACACTCCAGCCCTGCTTTGCAGAGAAGCAGCCATCTCTGCAGAGGAGGCTACAGGCTGCAGTCTTCCCCGCCGGCTCTGACTACTGTACCATGGTCGGCTCAGCCACACCCCCCTCCACGCAGTCCCTCCTCAGCTCATCGGACTACTGGCTGTTGCCAGCAGGGCTGCGAACATGGACCCCGGCTTCTTCTGCAGGACCTCAGGCTTGTCGAACTCCACCACCTGGGAGGCAGAGAGAGAAGGGGAGGGAAGCAGGGTGCAGCTGAGCTTGGTCCTGAGGGGTCCGAAGGCCTGGGCGCCATCCTCCCAGCGGCCTGCTCACCTTCCCGTTGCTCATGACCAGGATGCGGTCGCAGTTGAGGATGGTGGTGACACGGTGTGCGATGATCAGCACTGTGCAGCCCCGGAAACTTTCACGGATTGTGTGTTGGATGAGGATGTCCGTCTCCAAGTCGAGGGAGGCCGTGGCCTCATCAATAAGGATGACCTGGTAGATAAGAAACAGGGGTGAAGGCAGCCTCCTCAGACTCAACCCTGGGTCTAGTCCTGGGGTGACCGCTAGTCCGCCTGGTACCTCAGTTGGAAAATCAGATCTTTGGGCTTGGTTCGAAACCCGCTTGGAGCTTTAAGTTATCCATCACATTATGAAGAGAATGTTAAGTCTCAACCAAGAGCTAACTATACTCTGTGTCTGTTAGCAGCTTAGTTGTGTCTGACTCTTTGCAACTCCATGGACTGTAGCCCGCCAGGCTCCTCTGTCCATGGGATTCTCCAGGCAAGAATCCTGGAGTGGGTTACCGTTTCCTTCTCCAGGGGGTCTTCCCAACCTGGGAGAGAAGCCAGGCCTCCTGCATTGCAGGCGGATTCTGTACAGTCTGAACCACCAGGGACGCCTTCTCTAGTGACCAGAAAATTAAGTTCTTAAAAGTGAAAATGTACCAGCAGCAACTTCCCATTTTATGAACTGCCTTCCCATTTGTCTGAATTAACGTGGAGCAAGGTTCCTCTCAGGACAGCCAAGCACACATCCTGGGTGGCAGAAGAGACGATGCAGCGAGTATGTGGATAAATGCGCTTTTTACTTTAACATGTTTGTGTTTCTTTCATTAACAATATGCATCAGATGCCATTTGCAGCAACATGGATGGCCCTAGAGATTTTCATACTGAGTGAAGGAAGACAGAGAAAGAGAACTATGACATCCCTTATATGTAGAATCTCAAAAGAAATGATACAAATGAACTTACAAAACAGAAATAGACTAGCAGACTTAGAGAACAAACTTTTGGTTTCAGGGGGAGGAAGAAAGGGGAGAAGAGATAGTTAGAGGGTTGGGGATGGACATGTACACACAGCTATATTTAAAATGGATAAACAACAAGGTCCTATCGTGTAGCAAAGGGAACTCTGCTCACTGTTATGAGCCTGAAGGGGAGGGGAGGGGAGTTTGGGGGAGAATGGATACATGTATATGTATGGCTGAATCCCTTTGCTATCAGCCTGAAACTGTCATAACATTGTTTATCGGCTATACCCCAACACAAAATAAAAAAGTTAAAAAAAATAGGCATTGGAAGAATTTAATTGGCATAGAAAGTGTGATTTTTTGCTCCTTCACAAGACAAGGCATCACAAGGAAATCACAGGCAAGGTGGTACACAGATATGACAAAACCCATAAAGTGACGACACAAACGTGGAAAACAATCTAGAGAAAGCAACCTTCACACCAAGCGGCTCAGTGACTGAAATATGGAACTGAGGGGCTAAGAAAATGTTGCCCACACATTGCCAGGCCTGTCACCCCTCTCTCTGGGCAAGAGGGGAAAGTCCTCCCTCCTCTGAAACCTCCCTGCTCCAGGCCCCATCGAGCTCTGTCTGCTCTTCTTCTCAGCTCTGACTGTCGCACCAACAGTTTTTTGCACTGCCCATTAACTGGCCATGTTGTGTATTGCACGTGCATGTGTGTGCAAGTATGTATACATGTGTGAGTGTGGAAGTATGTGTATGTATGTGTGTACAGCGCCTCACTTGTGAGGGAAAGTTGGCTCCTAAGTAGTCCCTGTAGTACCTGAAATATTTGGAAAATTGTAAACCAACAAAGGTCCGTCTAGTCAAGACTATGGCTTTTCCAGCGGTCATGTATGGATGTGAGAGTTGCACTATAAAGAAAGGTGAGCGCTGAAAAACTGATGCTTTTGAACCGTGGTCTTGGAGAAGACTTTTAAGAGTCCCTTGGACTGCAAGGAGATCCAACCAGTCCATTCTAAAGGAGATCGGTTCTGGGTGTTCATTGGAAGGAATGATGCTAAAGCTGAAACTCCAACACTCTGGCCACCTGATGCGAAGAGCTGACTCATTGGAAAAGACCTTGATGCTGGGAAACATTGAAGGTGGGAGGAGAAGGGGACAACAGAGGATGAGATGGTTGGATGGCATCACTGACTCAATGGAGATGAGCTTGAGTAAAGTCCAGGAGTTGGTGATGGACAGGGAGGCCTGGCGTGCTGCAGTCCATGGGGTCACAAAGAGTCAGACACGACTGAGTGACTGAACTGAACTGAACTGATCTGAAGAAACACTGTTGGATGAAACTTTTTTTTAAAAATGTTATTTTGCTCCTGAACAGGGGTCATCTGATTCTCAAATCTAACAAAGATGAGGGAATGTCCTGCACCCAAGTTTTAAAAGGAAAGCACAGTAGGCGACTTTGAGTGAGTGTATCTCAAGCCTTGTAGCTTTGTGCAGGAGGAGTGCTTTGGGGCTTGGCTGTGGCAGGGACGTTTCAAGTCTAGGTTGGCGTGCCAGGGTGCAGAGCACATGGACAGAAAGGGCCCACTTCCACAGGCAGGGTTGCCCAGAATGGCAGAAAGTGACCATCAACCCCTTTGTGGATTTGTGGACAGAACCCAGTGTGGAGCCCAGAGTCCCAGGTGCCTGAGGGAGAAACAGCAGTGTGTTTCCCAAGCTGGGCATCCCCCAGACCCCTCACGTGCCCCCAGCTCTCACCTTGGAGCTGCGGAGGAGGGCCCGGGCAATGCAAAGCAGCTGCCGCTCCCCCAAGGAGAAGTTCGAGCCATTTTCCACAACTTCTGCTTGCAGGCCTTGTGGCAACTTTGAGATCTGTGATATCGAGGAAGACGCCCGTGAGCCACAGTGGGATGAATTCAAAAACTGACTCTCTCATACCCCTCCTGTCCTGTCCTGTCTGTGACACTCCCTCCCCACCCCCGTCTCCACATTCCAGACACTGACCTTTCTCAGCCCCAGCTTTGCCCATTCAGTTCCCCTCACAAGGTCTTTGCACCTGCTAGTTTTTATACCTGGAATGTTCTCTCAAAGATCTGTGCCCAGCTGCCCCCTCAGCATTTGGTCTGTCAAATGCGTGTCTCTACAGAAGCCCTGGGTGGCCACCCACTGCGGTGTCTGCAGTTCTCATCACTACCTGCACGGGACTGGTCCCATCTGAGTCTCTCCTGACTGTAAGCACCAGAAAGACAAAGCTTGTACCACATGCCTGGCTTACTACTGGTGTCATCAGCCTTTATCCAGGAATCTCAAACCATCTCATTCCCGTGAGATGATTTAATCCATGCAGCATCTGGCATACCACACCAGAGGAGCCCCGAGGACCAGCAGGACTGAGAACTCAGCCTTGCACTTACTCACCATCTTGTTCAGGAATGTCCTCTCCAAGGCATCCCAGATCTGCTCGTCTGTGCAGCAGTCAAAGGGGTCCAGGTTGAATCTGCCTCGGGAGAGAAAGAGAAGTGTTCAAGAAGCACACTTGCCCATCAAGTCGTCTGCACCCCGCAGAGCACGTGACCAAGGATGGCTGAGTAAGTGAAACTTGCTCAGTTGTGTCCAACTCTTTGGGACCCCATGGCCTGTAAGCCCACCAGGCTCCTCTGTCCATGGAATTTTCCAGTCTAGAATACTGGAGTAGGTTGCCATTTCCATCTTTGGGGGATCTTCCGGACCCAGGGATTGAACCCAGGTGTATCGCATTGCAGGCAGACTTCTTGCCATCTGAGCCACCAGGGTAGTCAGGATGGTTAGAGCTGGATTATTGGTTCCAGAGAAACTCATCAAACTCCCACAAGTGGTCCTCCTTGTGCCTTCCCAGTACCCCTTCCTTCTGCGGGCAGCAGCTCCCAAGTCTTGTTTGGGGGCCACCTCCTTCCTAGCCATCAAGCCTGTGTGGTCCAAGTGTGGCTCTACCACCAGCTCAGGGTGGAAGCAAACCAGAAGGAGGCAACCCCTGGCTGCAACGATTGGCTGAGGGGTGGGGAAGGTAACCAATCAGAGTGTATCTCAGGACCTAGGCAACAATCGCCAGAAAAGGGGCTTGTGCTTTCTCACCAGCTGAACAAATGAGGCTACAACCATCTTGCCACGGGAAGAGGAGACATGGAGCCCCCGCGGCCCACAGTGGAGCCCAAGGATGAAGCCAAGGCAGACTGAAGGGGATATTGGTCCTTTGAATCAACCTTGGCCTTCCTGTTTTGTGATCCAAGAGGTTCTTTTAGCTTAAGCCATCTGGGTTGTGTGTGTGTGCGTCTCTGTGTGTGTTCGCATATACATAACATAATATTTATCATTTTAACTGTAAGTGTACAATTTAGTGGTGTTCAATACATTTACAATGTCAGGTAACAATCCACTAAAACTCATCAACACTAATAAAAACTCTGCCAATTAAACATTCTCCCTCCCCTTCCTCCCTTACGCCCTGGTAACCTCTTTTCAAAATACTTTCTTTCTACAAATTTGCCTATTCCTGGTATCTTGTTTAAGTGGAAATATACACTATTTGGAGCTTCCCAGGTAGGATTAGTGGTAAAGAACCCGCCTGCCAATACAAGCAGACATCATAGACTCAGTTCGATCCCTGGGTCGGGAAGATCCCCTGGAGGAGGGCACGGCAACCCACTCCAGTGTTCTTGCCTGGAGAATCCCATGGACAGAGGAGCCTGGCGGGCTACAGTCCATGGGGTCACAAAGAGTTGGACATGACTGAAGCATCCTGCATCTGGCTTACTTCACTTAGCATAATGCTTTCAAGATCCATCCATGTTGTATCATGTATCAATTTTTCATTTGTTTCTGATTCAATGATATACCACAGTTTGTATAGGTCACATTTTGTTTATCCATTCATCTCTCGATGGACATTTGGGTGTTTCTAACTTTTGGCTATTGTGAATAAGGTCATAAGCACTGGTATACAAATATCTGTTAAGCCCTGCTTTCAATTCTGTGGTAATTCTTTCAGATCTGTAGATCTGATTCTTGAAATTTAATTCTTTCAAATCTGTAGAACCAGATTTGGTGGATCATCTGATAATTCTATATTTAAGTCTTTGAGGAACTGCCACATTGTTTTCCACAGTGGCTGTGCTATTTTATGTTCCCACCAATAGTTCATGAGGGTTCCAGTTTCTCAACATTCTTACCAACACTTGTTATGTTCTTTTTTCTTTTCTTATTATTGCTAGTCTAGTAGGTATAAGGTGGCATCTCACTGTGGTAAGGTTGTTTTTTTCTGTCTCTTGTAGAGAAGGAATCCTAACTGATCATCCAGACAACTAACATCATATTTGGATTTAATTGGACTTTATACCCATTAAGGTTTGCCCTGGCATTTGGCATAGGAAACACTATAAACACATCCTTGTTAGGCAACCACTCAGTTCCAATTGAAACCTGTCTTAACCGCTGTTTCCCCGCCCCCCCCACCCCGCCAGTTCAACATATATTTTGTATGTATGGCTAGATTGAAGAAGCAGATGGTAGAATGTCCTGTTTGCATGATATTTGATAGTTTCCAAAGCATTTTCACAGATGGCTTCATTGACATCCTCTTCCTCATGAAACGGATCTCTTATTGATGAGAAAATTATGACTTATCAGTGTTAAGTGGCTTGTTCAAACTCATACCACAAGTCAGAGAGACAGGCTGGAATCAAGGTACTCAGAGTTAGACAGAACCTCAAAAGGTAGGGAACCCAGGTCTCCTGTACACCGGTCCACACTTTCTGCTGCAAGCAGTGGTGTGGGGAGGGAAGTACTCTCACTTGTTAGGGCGTTAGACTACCTGGAGTTGTATCTCATCTTTACCATTTGTGTGTGTCTCCTTCAATAATTCACTTTCCTAAGTTCAGTTTGTAGAAAGTAATAGTGCCCACCTCCCAGAGCTGCTCTGACACAGCAATGACACAGAATATTAAAGCATAGGGCTGGCACATTTAAATGCTCAATAAATATTAATTCATATTTCTACTACTCCTATATCAAGGCACGATAGATTTTGGCCAACTTCTACCTTAACACAGAAATCTATCACTACATTTTATCTCATATCCAAACAACACAGTCGGTACAAAATTCTCTGTGCACACAGTATGCACTCTCCTTGGAAAGACTTTCCTCCTTTTTTCTGCCATGCAGTCTTCTACTTAACCTTCAAGACCCTACTCAAAGGCCTCCCTCGCTTCTCTAGAAGCCTTTCTGAATTCCCCCAGGCAGAGTTATCTGTCCTACTTCTAGGTTCCCTTAGCACTTGGTTTATATCTCTGATCTAGCAAATTACATTCTTGTATTAATATTATAACTTGACAGGTCTTACATGTCTACAACTCCCCGCACCCTTGAATGTGAACTTCTGAGGGGAATAAGGGCACTGATTATTCATCCAAGTGTCCCCAGTCCCTAGCACAATGTCCAGACCTGGCAGAGGCTCAGAAAAGGCAGGTTAAGTGGATAAAAGGATGAAGGAATGAACAAATGATGGGTAAATAAATAAATGGATGACTGAAGCTCTGTGGTTAGTCGCCTCTAAGAAGATACATGCCCTTAGATATCCCTGTATGTGAGGCATCCAGCTTCATTTTCATGCCTCATCCTTCCTCAAATTCCATGCCTTGGACTTCCACACGGCTAAGGAGCACTATGAGGCACCAGCACTAACCTGGACAATGCTTAATCCCCAAGTTGCCTTCAGAAGAAACAGGAAGTGTGGAGAGGAGGCCAGGGACCCAGTTCCATCTGCCTCCCTGATGGGACTGCCTGGTTTGCAAACATCGAGCTTAAACACCCCTGTTGGCCTTATCCAGTGGGAGACAGAACAGAATAAAGCACATGCAGACGTGGAAAGATGTGGTCAACCACAGAGCAAACACTGATAGTGATCTGAAACCTGACCAATCCCATCAGAGTTTTTAAAAATTAAAATCAGACCTTTTCTTTAGGCCTTTTGATTGAAGTGTTCTTGTATGTATCCAGGCCTCATTCATTCATCAGGGACATCTCTTCTCCCACCAAGGAGAGAGCAGAGGCCCAGAAACTGGGACTCTGGCCACAGGTGACGAGAGGCAGCCCAGCCCTAGGGATCCGCCCAGTGACTCCTGCTGGGAGACTGTCCTCTGCACAGGCTGCCTCAGCCCAGCACTCACCTGATGGTCCCTGACAGTAGGACTGGATCTTGAGGAACAACCGAGAACTTGGACCGCAGGTCCTCCAGGCCAAGGCTGCAGATGTCCACGCCGTCGATGAGGATGCGGCCACCAGCTGGTTCCACCAGGCGGAAAAGAGCCACCCCCAAGGAGGACTTCCCTGCAAGGCAAGAATAAGTGGAGCTCTGTCTCCTGAGTCTGCAGGAAGGGCAGCAGAGGTCAGACCTGGTGTCCGCCCCAGGCTCCCTTCCCCATGACCCACTCCTTGTCGTCATGAACCAGTGAGGGCAGAAGAGGCTTGGAGTCTCCAGTCTCCACCCCAAGGGGTGCCCGAAACTATGCAGCTCTTCCTGCCTCAGTCAGAGGGTGTGAATGGAGCCCCTAGGTAAATCCATCCCACACATAAGTTTTGTTTCACACACACAATGTTATTGCTGCTTTTTAAATTCTTTGCCAGCATTAAAAAAAAAAAAAATCCAAAGACCCAGTATACAAAAGCTCAAATTGCACGATTCTCTTGAGAGTCAGTAAAACGGGCAACACTGGGCCATATACCCTCAGGCAACAGGCAGCTGGAGCCAAGTGTAGCTGCTTCCTTGACAGAGAACAGTATTCAAGTTCAATGCATTGCCCTCCCCACCCTCATTTCCTCATACCCCAGGCCCATCACGTACATTTGAGTTTTCAACCTCTGCTCTAAAAGGTAAGGTCAGTGTGAGGGGCAGCTATGTGTCTTGTTCACCTTTGTGTTTCCAGGCCTGGCATATAGTAAGTGCTCACTAAATACTTACTGGATGAACTCAGTCAACTGGACCATCTCTACTTGAGACAGCTCTACATCGGACCCAGCCCTCTCAGCCCAGCTGCAGGGGAGAAACAGAAAGGGGGAAGCCCGTGAAAGAATACAGCTGGGAGCTCTTCACTTTGCAGTAGTACAAGGCCTGCAGGGGCCTGAGGAGACAGACTTGGGAGTCTCCAGTCATCCTTGGGGGCTGCCTGGAAGAGGCAGCCCCTGGAGCCCAAGGCTGGGGTCTGAACAAGGCAAAAAGTGGAAGGGGGTGAATACCCTTGGGTCAGATCTCCCAAAAGTGATGAGAGGAAGGAAGGGAAGAGGTCAGCCAGGAGAAAGGAAGTGGGGAGAAGCAGGTGGAAAAAGAGGTACTCCTTGGAAGGAAAGTTATGACCAACCTAGATTGCATATTGAAAAGCAGAGACATTACTTTGCCAACAAAGGTCTGTCCAATCAAGGCTATGGTTTTTCCAGTGGTCATGGATGGATGTGAGAGTTGGACTGTGAAGAAAGCTGAATGCCGAAGAATTGATGCTTTTGAACTGTGGTATTGGAGAAGACTCTTGAGAGTCCCTTGGACTGTAAGGAGATCAGCCATGGGTGTTCTTTGGAAAGAATGATGCTGAAGCTGAAACTCCAGTACTTTGGCCACCTCATGTGAAGAGTTGACTCATTGGAAAAGACTCTGATGCTGGGAGGGATTGGGGGCAGGAGGAGAAGGGGACAACAGAGGATGAGATGGCTGGGTGGCATCACCGACTCTATGGACGTGAGTCTGAGTGAACTCCAGGAGTTGGTGATGAACAGGGAGGCCTGGCGTGCTGCAATTCATGGGGTCGCAGAGTTGGACACGACTGAGCGACTGAACTGAACTGAACTGAGAGGGGGAGGGGAGAAGGAAAGTGTTAGTCACTCAGTCCTGTCCGACTCTTTGTGATCCCATGGACTGTGTAGCCCACCAAGATCCTCTGTCCATGAGATTCTTTGGGCAAGAACACTGGAGTGGGCTGCCATTTCCTTCTCCAGGGGATCTTCCAGATCCAGGGATCAAACCTGGGTCTCCTGCATTGCAGGCAGATTCTTTACCATCTGAGCCACCAGGGGAGCCCACACAAGCTGGTCTTCACCCTTGCAGAGCTCTGCACGGCCCCTGCAGGAAGCACGCATTCCACTCGTTCGTGCACCCTGTTCACCCTTCCATCTCAAACACTGGCCTCAGAGTACAGGCTCCTGCAGTTCAAGGGCCCAACAACTCCATGGCTCTGTTAACATCACCCCTCTCCTTCCCCAGGGCCTTCACCACCAAGGCAATTATCTTCCTCATTCCTTATTTGATGACCTGTCAACATCTGTCACCTCCACTGGAATCCCATGACAGCAGTGACTATGGGTTTTGTTCTTCCAGCATAAAATGAGTCCCCAGTAACTATTTGTAGGGTCACTGAGTCACCACATGTCTGAAGACAAGTCTGACACCCAAATCCAATGTTGAAGACAGGGCATGCCCTGGACCCTGAGCTCACCAGAGCCCGTCCTTCCCACGATGCCCACCACTTCCTGGCTGTGAATCGTCAGGCTGAGGCCGTGGAGGACGATGGGCGTGTTGTCTCTGTATTTCATCTGGTAATCCTGGAACGTGATTTCCCCATGCTGTGGCCACCCATGAGGACAGTTCGCGCCTTCTATGTGTAAAGGAGCCTCAGGGACACACATCTCGTTTTCAAAGAGAGAAAAATAAGTCAGTGATTATCCATCTCTGCCCATCCCCTGCTGACCCACTGGCCTGTAGCTGCTGGGTGTGTGAACCACCCCAGCCTGCCCTTGAATCAGGGTTGAGCCACCGCCATGTGACCAGAGGAGCATCCCACTCCCAATCACCTGAAATGCACATGATTTTATCCCCAAAGAGTGAGAAACCATATTGGTAGTTCCCATGTTATTAACATAGAAAACTCTAATTTATTGTGTGAGGCTCTAAAGACACAGAATCCAGAATAATGATAGCCAGGACAACAGGGTTAGCTCACTCCTGTGAGTTGTGTTTTAGAGCTCAGAGCCCTTGGGCAGACAATTTCTCTCTATTCCTATCCTAGGAGGTAGGCAATTTTAAATGACTTCACAGGCAAGGAAATAGAGGCTCACACAGGTCAGATGACATGTTAAGATCACACAGCTGATGGGGACTCAAACCCAGGGGTGCCTGACTCTAAGCCCACAACTCTGCATTGAGCAAGGTGGCTGGATTGAGGGGAAAGATTCCTCCTCTGGATACTGGGATAATAATTCAGCTAACCATATTACGTTGTTTTGTGATTCCATGAAACAATCTAGATATCATTATACTGAGCCTTTACTATGGGCCAGGCACCATGTTAAGTGATTTTCATAGGATGTGATCTAATCTTTGTAATAACCCAATGACACAGATAGTGCGATCTGTCTCATTTCATTGATGAGGAGCTGAGAAGCTGAATAAGTCACAGGGCTACACAGCTGACTCAAGGAGTAAAGCTTAGACCTGAACCCAGGTGATCTGTTTCCACAATCTGGATTCTTAAGTACTATGACATAAATAAAAGCAATATTAATAACAATTATTATTGTTATCATCATTATTATATTTGAGCAAACCTCTCTGTTCTAAAAAGGGCAGATCATTCCATCTATATCCAAGAGTGCCATGAGGGATGTGGTCAAAAAGAGCTGATGAGTGTGGAAGAGCTTCTGAGAGGTGATATATACCCTTCTGGGGGAGTTGAAGGCGAAGGACCAGAAGCCAGTCACCTCCTGGGAAAATCTCAGGGCCCCTGAGGTGCTGGGGCTTGCAGAGGCTGGATGTGAGACTTCCACATCTCCCTGCACAAAGCCCAGACCTGTGTCCCACCTTCATGTACTGCAGTATCCTCTCCACAGCTGTCAAGCACCCCTCTGTCTCTGAACTAATCCGGATACCGGCCTGGAAGTTGGACGCCAGCTGGAACAAAGGAGAAGCATCTGAGTAGCAGGCTGTAGGGGTGACCTCAGCTTCTCATCACTTCCAAAGGTGGGAGATTGCCATTCCTCCTAAGCAGCTCCTCAAACCAAGACAACTTCCCTTACAGGGAAGGAGCAGGTATCTCTGGAGCCCCGCTGAGCTACTTCTGAGCATGGCTGCAGCTGTGGTGGGCAGCTGTAGGAGAGAATCCCACCAAGCCTGTTTCACCTCAGGCGCCCTCTGCTTTCTGTTCGAAGCCTTTGTCCATACTACAGGAGCCCCCTCAGCCCAAGTGCAGCCCAGAAACATGGGAGCTATGGCCCTTGGGAGCAACCCTCTCCTAGTGGGGAAAGGAGCCACTAGATAAACCCTCCTATCTCTTGGCCTCCAGGGACAATCCTGTTAGTTGGTGATGGGGCAGTGACTCTCGATGACGCGCTCTTGCAGTGCAATTCCTCCTCCCCTGTCGCATGCTCCCGCTCCTGGGTCCTTTCTAGAGAGCATCCAAGTCCTTGTCTCAGGCTCTGCCTTCAGGGAAACCCAGACTAAGAGGAGCCTCAGGAATTCTTAGGAATTGGAGGCACCACCGACGAGGATACAGAGGCCCAGAGAGAGAAAGTGATACACACAGAATCACCCAGAAGCCAGTGGCAGAGCTGGGATGGGGGCCCTGGTTTTGATGCTCTGCACCCCTCAGACCATACAGAAGGTACCAGGAAACAACTCCCTTATACAGTCAGTCAACAAACTCTGATGGAAGCGCTGGGCCAGGCCCCACACTTAAAGTGCAGCAGACCCAGGCCCTGCCCTCAAGGAGCACCCAGTAGAATGGGGAGAAAGGTTAATAGAGAAGGCGGCATGATAGAGGAAGCACTCAGCTCCGTCATGGCCACAGGACAGTCACCAGACGAGGGCCGCTGGGTAGGCTTCCTGGAGGGGGTGGCACTGGAGGCACGTTTTTAAGGAGAGGTGGGATTTAGCCAGCTAAACATGGATGGAGACAGGTGTTCCTAGTACAGGGACAGTCTTGACAGTAGTAAAATGGCATCACCCATTCAGGGCTCCTCAGGCCATATGACTGTGGATAAAGCAAAGGGTATCTATGGGCTAGGAAGGCCAGGAGGGAAAACCTGTATAAGTCAGAAGAGGCCACTGTCATGACATGAAGCTGAGCTGGGGAAGGGTACCAGACACAGTTGATTGCCTGTCAACAGCCGGTCCCATCTTCCTTGCTGACACACCTTCTGCTATGTTCAGGTGTCTGGCAGCCTGGAATTCCAGGGAGGCTTGGTTACTTCAAACCAATCATATTAACCCCTATCCTCTTGCAAATGACTGGCTTAGCAGTGAGCCATGACACAATTCTGGCCAACGAAGCACAAGGAAAACTCAGACGTGAGTATTTTAGGAAACAACTCCTTGTTCTTACAAGGGGGCACATGGAAAAAGTTATCTCCTCTCCAGCCTTTATCAGTTTCTGGATGAGGATGAGTTGTTTGGGGCTGCAGCAGCCATTCTGTGAACTTGAGTAGATAATCCTGAGGATAAAGTCAGACTGCAGATGCCAGAGCAGAAAAATCAAAGATCATGGGTTCATGACAAGCCAGTAAATTAGCCAACAGAGGACAGCCCTACCTCAGCCTTTTGGTCACATCAGATAATAAGTTCCCAGATTGCTAAGCCCATTTTGAATTGGTTATATGACTTGTTTTGGCTTGTAACCAAAAGTATCTCCAATATTTACTAAGAAATCTCTTAAGGCTACAAAGCACCATTGTGTGTGATACCTGCCTCCCACAGCCGGAATTTCCTCCAGAGTACATGTGGAAGTCAAAGTCTGACCGGAGGAGAGAGTGTATGTGGGGTCTAGGGCCAGATTTAAGGGCCTGGAATGTAGGCCGATGGCTTGGGTCTAGTGCATAAAGAGACAAGGAGTCTCTGGAGGGTCTAACCAAGGTGATGCCATGAGGAAAACCAGAATTAAAGATCACTCTGCAGCGGGGGCTTCCCTGGTGGCTCAGCTGGTAAAGAATCCACCAGCAATGCAGGAGACCCCAGTTCGATTCCTGGGTCAGGAAGTTCCCCTGGAGAAGGGAGAGGCTACCCATTCCAGTATTCTTGGGCTTCCCTTGTGGCTCAGATGGAGAAGAATCCTCCTGCAATGATGGAGACCTGGGTTTGATTCCTGGGTTGGGAAGATTCCCTGGAGGAAGGCATGGCAACCCACTCCAGTATTCTTGCCTGGAGAATCTCCACGGATAGAGGACCCTGGTGGGCTACAGTCCATGGGGTCTCAAAGAGTCAGACATGACTGAGCAGCTAAACTGAAGAAAGTGGGTGGGAAGAGGCTCAGGGATGGGCAAGGCGGGGGGGTGAGGGGGGGAGAGGGCTGAGAAGTTGTTACCCAGGATAGAAATTAGACACTCAAACAGAACACCAGACATTGAGAAGAAAGGATGAACCTGGGGCCACTCTTAAATTCTCAGGTCCCCTGGCAGAGCTTCTCCTTGGTGTCCTGTGGTGGGACAACTGGTCAACCTTGAGCAAACACCCACATACATGGTGCGCTTGGGAAAGCTAAGCCTCCACCCACTCTTTGCTCCAGCACCAGATAACCTAGGCACAGGGCTCAGCAGGCAGGGGGCATCTCTGTCCTTAGTGATGCGTGTCCCCCGGATTCCAGTGTGGGGCCTCTCCCCAGAGTTCCGGAAGGCTCAGGGTAGTTCTGCAGTGGACCACATGCGCATGCGCTCCTGTGTGCAGCTGTGCGTTTATGTATTTGTGTGTCGGAAAAAACGAGAAAGAGAGAGAAGAGTGTGTCCCACCACGGACAAACCTGTCTCTCAGCAGCTGTGGGAACACAGGCAAATTAACTCTGGAAACTGTAGCTTCCTATCTGTAAGCTGGAAACCATAATAGGGAACGTTTATCCAGCATTTATTCTGGGCCAAGGTTTTTAGCATGCATGAACCCTTGAGTTTACATATATTCCTCACAAGTCTATGATTCCAGAACTTCTATTATCTCCCTTTCATAAAAGGAATAAGGAGGGTAACAGATTTCCCCAAAGTCACATAGGTGATAATGGACAGAGCCTGTTGAGAACCTGCCGCTTCCAAACCACATGTTCTTAACCACTTGGCCGTATCCCATGGGATGTGGTGACAGTTCAAAGGGAGAAGCACAGCAACTGTCCAGCAGGGCATGGGCTCAGTGCAAGCTCCCCAACTGCCCACTTAAGGCCTGGGGCGGCTGTCTGTGGGCATGAGCTCCACACAGCCATCTGCATGGCCTGGGCACCCTCAGAAGAGTCTGAACACAGGCCTGGCCATGTGGGCACAGCACGCATGCGTGTCTGCCACAGGGTTCAACAAGGAGCAGGAAGGAGCCCCTCTGCACCCAAAAGGATGCCTCAGCAGGGGTCACACAAGACCCAAGTCCAGTTAGAGAGAAAGAATGAGAGAGGATGGTTAACGACTACCCCTGTGGGAGAGGGTGCCAATGGAACTGTGCACCCACGGTTTCCTGAGTTTCCTAACTAGCCTCACAGCCCTCCGGGGAGAGCCCTTCCCCAGGACTTTATGGACATAAGCCTTGGCCCTGATCCTGGGCATGGAAGAATTCAGGCCATGAGACATGTAAAGCTTCTACGCCAGGGTCCCCTCAAGAACCCATTTTAAAAATCAGATTCCAAGACTCCGCCCAACCAGGACCTGACTCTGAATCAGTCCCCTGTGCTCTGGAGTGTAGCCTTCCCATCAGCTCCATGAGCCCAGCTGAATCGGCCTACCAGGCTGGGCTGAGCACTCAGGTTCAAGTCTATGCACTTTGAAGCCTCACAGGCCTGCCCCAGAGGAGAACTGGGAAACCAACATTTTAAATAGCCTCCCCAGGTACCTCAGAAAAGTGACAACTGACTCAGGAATGAATAGTAAAGTAAAAAAGACACCACAGGAAACCAAGAGGCCAAGGGTCTTGCCCTGGCTCTGCTTCTAAAGCTCTGTGCATTCAGACAACTCCTTCCCCACTCTGAGCCTCAGTTTCCCCATTTATACAATAGGAAGGTTGGACTCTGCTGTCTCTGGGCTCCTCTTCAATCTCAAAATTCTATGACTCTGTTAAATACCTTTCAATGTAGGCTTCCCAGTTCAGAAGTGACAAGGAAACAGAACAAAGCTGCAGATTCAGAAAGCCAAGTATCCTGTTCACAAGGTCACAAATGGCCAAAACCCAAGGTGTAATCAAAGTCCCACAGACCCCTGAGTCTGCCCACAGGCCACAGACCCCCACCAGCCTCCTCCCTGCCCCCCTGCTATACAATAGTCCTTCCCTCACCTGCAGGACGAGACTGAGAGCCATGGCTTTATAGGAATAGGAGGCAGAGGAAAGGCTGAAAACCAAAAACAGGGCTACCACCAAGGTCACCAGGTTGGTCATGAGCTCCAGTCTCAAGGCCACCCATCGAATGGAAGACATAAACATCAGCAGGTAGTTATTCTGTACGTCTGCCAGCTTTTTAAACCTGACAAAGAAAGGACAACGTGAAAGTCACATGTGTTTGTCTAACCCAGGATTTCCTAACACTGGTTACTTTCTCCAGCATCCAGCTCCCCAGTCTCACCAAAGAACCAATGAAGAAAACTGGAGAGGATTCCTCCCTATTCCTTTCTCAGCCATGGAGTTCACCTGACCCCAGATCTAGGAGTGAGCTCGGACCGATTTAGGCCTATTAGCAGTTCTCTTCCCCTGGCCTCGATAGTTGATTCAGGATGGGTAAGTTACTCTACTGGGCCAACAAGAATGAATAAAGGCCCAGACTTGTGAGTGAATGAAGGAAAGCAATCCCTTCTTTGTATCCGTCCACCTTGCTCACAGCTGTGTCCCCACGGGGTGCTGAGCGCCTGGGAGGTTATTGGTGTTGACTGAATGATCCCTTAGTCCCAGTCTCTGCACAGTCCTTGGGTCTCTCTAGTGCCACTGGGAGAGCTGGCACCATGGTTCAGCCAACATTTCAGTTAACAGAGCACACACCATCTCCCGTGCCCTAACCTTCCCTGGCTTCAAGGCCACCTCAGATGCTGCCTCCTCCCCAAAGCCTTCCCTAATCCCAAGCTGCAGGTTATCACTTTCTCCTCTGAAACCCCAAGTCATTCTACCTGTGTTTATCCCTATTGCATTGTATTCAACACTTGTCTTATTACAAAAATATACATCTGTGTCTTCCTTTAGACTGCAAACTTCTTGTAGTTCAGTGCAGACCATGTTTGACTGATGCTTACAAGTAGATAAGTTTATGTTACACAATTAAACCTCAGCAACAATCATAGGATTTGATTGTTTCAACAAACATTTAGAAGGCAAATCTATGGGTGTGAATAGTGAAGAAAATTCTGCTATTTAGAAAGCTATTATTATTTTATTATATTTAGATATCTGTTTGCAAGTGAAAGAAATAAACAAATGCAATCAGTACTAACATGGCAATATATCTTACCATTCATTGCATTAATATATGTATATAACCGCACAGGTCTTTAAAACTGACAGACATTTTTCATATCACTTACATTTTTTATTCTTATAAGTACCATCTTCCTGATGGGGTTCTGGAGGTGCAGTGAAATAAATGGAATATAACAATGATCTCTCTGGTTCTTCTGAAGATGGTGCTGTTTCCAGGGGCTCTGTTTCCTTCCTGTTCCCCACCATTGCCACATTCCCCATCACCCTCCGAGAGCAGAAGGACTCACTCATTGATGAATTCTTCAGTTTTTCCATAGACATGGATGGAGCTCAGGCCCTGCAGGGTGGTGAGGATGTGTGAAAACAAAGGGGAGCAGCTGTAGTTCTTCAGTCTCTTGAACACGCTGATGGCCCTCTTGAACATCCTGCATTGAGAATGGAAGTGAGCGACCTTGGCCATCTACCTCTAACACCCTCCAGTTCTAGGTCAGTCCTAGACTCAAACCTCATTCACAAGCAAAAAGAACCCACTCACCTAAAATAAACGAGGCAAGCAGAGAGGATGATGACTGCCATCAGCAGGATATAGGGAGATAGGAAACTGATTACCAAGAGGATCGTGATCACTAACAAAGACAGGAGCACAGACTGTTCAGCCACGAAGGGCAAGAGCTGATCCAATTCATCCATGTCCCCTGCAAAGCAGTTCAGGAGCCGGCCAGTTGGCGTTGTGTCAAAGAAGCTCATAGGGCAGCGGGACACCTGTGAGAACAAAAGCAACCCAGATCACAAGGCTGTCTGCACGCCTTGGTGGGGGCTTGATGAAGACAACAGGTATCCTCAAGCTCTGAAAGATGTACAGGATGCAGACTAAAGGATATCCAGGGAAGGCAACGTAGAGCACTGCTTGAAGGCAGACGCTTCAGAGTCAATTTGCCTGGACTCCAGGGCTGCCCGTCTTCCACCTATTGCTCTGGGACTGTAGGCAAGTTACATATCAACTCTGAGTCTCAGGGTCCTCATTTGTAAAATAGGGATGATATTGACGCTTCAGAGTTGTGATGAGGATTGTACGACTCTGCAAATATACTAAAACATACAATTTAAAAGGGTATATTGGGACCTCCCTGGTGGCCTAGTGGTTAAGAATCTGCCTGTCAATGTAGGGGACACCGGTTCAATACTGGGTCTGGAAATATGCCACCTGCCTCAGAGCAACTAAGCCCATACACCACTACTACTAAGCCTGCACTCTGGAGCCAGTGCACTGCAACAGGCAAAGCCACTGTGATGAGAAGCCTGCACACTGCAACGAAGAGCAGCCCCTGGCTACTGCAACTGAAGGAAACCTGCACAGAGATAAGTAAATAAATAACGTTGTAAAGGATATATGCAGGTTCGATCCCTGGGTCAGGAAGATCCCCTGGAGAAGGGAATGGCAACCCACTCCAGTATTTTTGCCTGGAAAATCCCATGAATAGAAATGCCTAGTGGGCTAGGGTCCATGCAGTCACAAAGAGTCGGACATGACTGAGCAACCAACACATTACTATTATTATTTGAGTCATGAAGTGGCTCTTACAGCAACCCTCATGGCAAATGTCTGGATCCTGCTGGGAAGTATAGTTTGGTTGCTGTCTAAGGTAGGAGGTCACCATCATCAAGCAGTCACTCAGTTGTGCCTGACTCTTTGCAGCCCCATGGTCTGCCAGGTTCCTCTGTCCATGGAATTCTCCAGGTAAGAATACTGGAGTGGGTTGCCAGTTCCTTCTCCAGGGGATCTTCCCGACCCAGGGACTGAACCCAGGTCTCTCTCATTGCATGCAGATTCTTTACCCTCTGAGCCACCAGGGAAGCCCAAGGTAGGAGGTAGGGCACAGCAAACAACAGCGGGGCAGACTGTAAGATCCTTGCTTTCTTCTTCTGCTTCTAAATTGTCTTTAATTTTATCTCCAGAATCTTTTGTTAAATACATGAGCCAGAGCAAAAAGAATATTCACAATCACAAATAAAATACTAAAGCAATCACCCCCTTAGGACACTGAGCACTTTTAGGGAGTGAGGGTCTGGGGGGGCAGGACTCAGCTCAGCTGTGGCATGAAAGGGGACTTTGTGAGAACCCATGCTCGCTCGGGATTAGATATATATGGTGGGGACACAGGGTCAGGATCTCTGGTTGCCTCCTTAAGTAGCAAAATAATCTGGTTCTAGTTTTGTTTTTGTATTTGTTGATTTTGTAGTTGAGCCAATTTTTTCAGAGATTTTTCCTTTACTTGTGACTATTTAAAACTATGTGCCAAAGTTAAGATCAATAAAGCCATAAAAGGGTGAGCAAAAAGAAAATGTTTAAAATATGAAATGTCTTTTCTAATGAAAAAAACTTGAACATTTCTCAAAATTAAAATATAGAATATAACTTTGAGAAGGCTTGGGCACTAGGTATTTCTAGAATATGGGAGTGTGGAGCCAGAAACTTAGAGACCAGCTAGCTGGTGCCACCACCACAGATTAGGTGGTAAGGACTGCCAGGCCTTGGGGTAAAATTTCCCTCTCCTGCCTTCTGGCTCATCAAGCCAGTTGCTTTATCTGAGATGTGAGGAAATGCCTTGGCCTCACCCTCCTAAACTAAAACACAATTTGTGGGACTTCCCTGATGATCCAGTGGTTAAGATTTTGACTTCCATTGCAGGGGGTGCTGGTTTGATCCCTGATCAGGGAGCTAAGATCCCATATGCCTCGCAGCCAAAAAACCAAAACATAGTGTAACAAATTCATAAAGATATTTAAAATGACGGCCCATATCAAAAAATATATTTTTAAAAAATTTGTTCTGAATCTACAAGGAATGATGGGCGCCCTCATTGCCTCCTGAGAATCCCTCTGAGAAGCCCCTCTCTCCAGTTCTCAGCTCCAGCCTTCCTGAGCTCCATGCAGCTCTCTGGAAATGTTCTGCTTCTGCTCATTTCTTAATCTTGACCTGGCAAGATCTCGTTCATCCTCAGATCTTAGCATAGAGGTCACTTCCTCCAAGAAGCCTTCTTGGACTCCCACCTTCCTTCCACCACCCCCATGCTTGGGTCAGGTGTGCCAGGTTCTTATGGTCCTGTGTGCCACCCCCATGGTTAACTCTGCACATCATATTACAACAGATTATTTTCCTGTCCATCTCCCTCTTTAGGCTGTAGACTCAGATGACCCAAACCACATCAGCATTGTTCACTTACCACTGTGAGCCCAGCGCCTACTCCAGAGCCTGGCACCCAGTAATATTCGGTAAGTGAAAGACAGAAAAGACATTTCCAAGAGGTAATATGATACTACAGACAACTCGGTGTTCTAGCCATAACATACATTCGAATCATAACACATGTGGGGTTTCCGTTTTCTCATATGTAAGATAAGGGTAAAATATCTACTTCAAAAGGAACTTAAGGAAATTGGAAGCAACTCTTTATGTGACTGTGCTCAGCCAACAGAGGCCAGCATTGATAGCTGAGGGCTGATCCTCTAGGAAGAGGCATTAAACTTGGTCGTGGGAGAGTTTCAAGAACCTATCTCATTCTCTGGCCTGCTCCCACCCAGTTAGTGACCCAGTATAAACTCACAACTATATGACATTATATTCTCCAAACCACGGAGACAGCAAAATAGATCAGCAGTTTTCAGAAGTCTAGGAGAGGGAGATATATAGGCTGAGCAAAGGGGATTTTTAGGGTAGTTTGACTATTCTGTATTATACTTGATGGTAGGCACATGCCAGTATATGTTTGTCAAAACCCACAGAAGGTACAACACAAGGCGCGAACCTTAATGTAAACTATGGACTTTGATTGATAATAATAATGTATCAATGTTGACTCATCAACTGTAACAGATGTCCCCCACTAATGCAAGCTATTAATAATAGGAGAAATTGAGGATGTGGTGAAAGGTAAAAGTGAACCCTATATTTTCTGCTCAATTTTTCTCTAAACCAGAAACTGCTCAAAAAATAAAGTCTAATAATTAGAAAAAAGAGTTGGGCAAGGTCAAGGCTCAGCCTGTGGCCATGCCCAGTGCCCAGGCCCATACCTTGTTGAAGAGCTTGTTGTGCAATGCTTTGGATGCCTTCACTATCACCTTGGTGAAAACCAATGGGAGGCAGATGCCTATGAAGACTGCAGCCAGGCCGCTGAGGCCAAACACCAGTTGGTAAAAGGACAGCTGAGGATTGTCCAGTATGTCACCTGGGTCTGCAGCGGTCCAGTTGCTCTCTTGACTGCTATGATTCTTCAAGAAAGGACAGGGAGTATGGTATGATAAGAAATATGCGTCATCTTTGTCCCCAATTCCTGACACACAAGTCCTAAAACCCTTGCAGTTTCCTAGGTGATGGGGGTGCTGGGGGCTTCATTTGTGGTAATATTTGGCCTTTGACTCTGGTTTCTGACACCGGTGCTTCTAAGATCTTTGAGGCCTCTGGAGCAATGAGAGAGTCTTTTGTAGCTAATGAGATGACTAGGGGCTGGGGACTCCTAAATAGCTTTAGGACTGGGGCTGGTCACCAGAAAGACCAAGTCATGAGTCCAAGGTTGGAACTTACTCCCATCTTCTGGAAATGGGAAGGAGCTGGAATTTTAGTTTATGATCCCTCACGTCTACATGTTGAAGTGAAAGTTGCTCAGTCGTGTCCAACTCTTTGCAACCCCATGGACGGTACAGTCCATGGAATTCTCCAGGCCAGAATAGTGGAGTGGGTAGCCTTTCCCTTCTCCAAGGGATCTTCCCAACCCAGGGATCAGACTGGGGTCTCCCACATTGCAAGGAGATTCTTTACCAGCTGAGGCACAAGGGAAGCCCAAGAATACTGGAGTAGGTGGCCTATGCCTTCTCCAGCAGATCTTCACAAACCAGGAATCAAACCAGGGCCTCCTACTTTGCAGGAGGATTCTTTAAAGCTGAGCCACATATTGAAGCCACCATAAAAATCCCTAAAGCATGGCATTCAGAGAGCTTTCAGGTTGGTGAACACATCCATGTGCTAGAAGGGTGGTATACCCCAGCTCCATGGAAACAGAAGCTCTTGCACTCAGGGCCCTTCTGTGCCTCACCCTATGTATGTTTTCATCTGGCTCTGCATCTGTATCATTTACTATATCCCTCATTTAAAAACTGATAAAAGTATGTCCTGTAAGCCATTATAGAAAATTATCAAACCCAAAGAGGGAGTCATGGGAATCCCCAATTTATAGCTGACTCATCAGAACTACAAAAACAGCAGAATGATCTCTTCGTTTCCAAGGCAAACCATTCAATAGCACAGTAATCCAAGTTTATGCCCCAGCCACTAACACAGAAGCAGCTGAAGATGGAATTGTTCTATGAAGACCTATAAGACCTTCCAGAACTAACACCCAAAAAGGATGTCCCTTTCATCATAGAGGACTGGAATGCAAAAGTAGGAAGTCAAGAGATATCTGGACTAACAGGCAAATTTGGCCTTGGAGTACAAAATGAGTCAGGGCAGAGGCTAACTGAGTTTTGCCAAGAGAACACACTCATCATAGCAAACACCCTCTTCCAACAACACAAGAGTAGATTCTACACATGCCATCACCAGATGGTCAATACCAAAATCAGATTGATTATATTCTTTGCAGCCAAAGATGGAGAAGCTCTATATAGTCAGCAAAAAGAAGACCGGGCGCTGACTATGGCTCAGATCATGAACTCCTTATTGCCAAATTCAGACCTAAATTGAAGAAAGGAGGGAAAACCACTAGACCATTCAGGTATGACCTAAATCAAATATCTTGTGATTATACAGTGGAAGTGACAAATAGATTGAAGGGATTAGATCTGATAGAGAGCTTGAAGAACTACTGACAGAGGTTCACGACATTGTATAGGAGGCAGTGATCAAGATCATCCCCAAGAAAAAGAAATGCAAAAAGGCAAAATAGTTGTCTGTGGAAGACATACAAATAGCTGAGAAAAGAAGAGAAGCTAAAGGCAAAGGAGAAAAGAAAAGATATACCCATAAGAATGCAGAGTTCCAAAGAAGAGCAAGGAGAGAGAAGAAAGCCTTCCTCAGTGATCAGTGTAAATAAATAGAAGAAAACAATAGAATGGGAAAGACTAGAGATCTCTTCAAGAAAATTAGAGATACCATGGGAACATTTCATGCAAAGATGGGCTCAATACAGGACAGATAAAATGGGCACAATAAATAGTAGAGACCTAGCAGAAGCAGAAGATATTAAGAGGTGGTAAGAATACATAGAAGAACATACAAAAAAGATCTTGATGACTGAGACAATCACAATGATGTGATCATTCACCTAGAGTCAGACATCCTGGAATATGAAGTCAAGTGGGCCTTAGGAAGCATCACTATGAACAAAGCTAGTGGAGGTGATGGAATTCTGGTTGAGGTATTTCAAATCTGAAAAGATGACGCTATGAAAGTGATGCACTCAATATGCCAGAAAATTTGAAAAACTCAGCAGTGGCCACAGGACTGGAAAAGGTCAGTTTTCACTCCAATTCCAAAGAAATGCAAAGCCAAAGGATGTTCAAACTGCACAACTGTACTCAT
Source organism: Redunca redunca (assembly GCA_006410935.1). Classification (NCBI taxonomy): domain Eukaryota; kingdom Metazoa; phylum Chordata; class Mammalia; order Artiodactyla; family Bovidae; genus Redunca; species Redunca redunca. The sequence goes on along the minus strand of SJYQ01000837.1, from coordinate 83,869 downwards.
CTCACGCTCTAGCAAAGTAATTCTCAAAATTCTCCAAGCCAGGCTTCAACAGTACATGAACCATGAACTTCCAGATGTTCAAGCTTGATTTAGAAAAGGCAGAAGAATCAGAGATCAAATTGCCAACATCTGTTAGATCACAGAAAAAGCAAGAGAGTTCCAGAAAAACATCTGCTTTATTGACTATGCCAAAGCCTTTGACTGTGTGCATCACAACAAACTGGAAAATTCTTAAAGAGATGAGAATAACAGACCACCTTACCTGCCTCCTGAGAAATCTGTATGCAGGTTAAGAGGCAACAGTTGGAACTGGACATGGAACAATAGACTGGTTCCAAATTGGGAAAGGAGTACATCAAGGCTGTATAATGTCACCCTGCTTATTTAACTTATGTGCAGAGTACATCATACAAAATGCTGGGCTAGATGAAGCACAAGCTGGAATCAAGATTGCCAGGAGATATATCAGTAACCTCACATATGCAAATGACATCACCTTTATGGCAGAAAGGGAAGAAGAACTAAAGAACCTCTTGATGAAAATGAAAGAGGAGAGTAAAAAAGCTGGTTTAAAACTCAACATTCAAAAAACAAAGATCACAGCATCCAGTCCCATCACTTCATGGCAAATAGATGGGGAAACAATGGAAACAGTGAGAAACTTTATTTTCTTGGGCTCCAAAATCACTGCAGCCATGATGCTGACTGCAGCCATGAAATTATGACACTTACTTCTTGGAAGAAAACCTATGACCAAACTAGACAGCATATTAAAAAACAGAGACATTACTTTGCCAACAAAGGTCTGTCCAATCAAAGCTATGGTTCTTCCAGTAGTCATGTATGGATGTGAGAGTTGGACTATAAAGGAAGCTGTGTGCTGAAGAATTGATGCTTTTGAACTGTGGTGTTGGAGAAGACTCTTGAGAGTCCCTTCGTCAACAGGGAGATCAAACCAGTCAATCCTAAAGGAAATCAGACCTGAATATTCATTGGAAGGGCTGATGCTGAAGCTGAAACTCCAAAACTTTGGAAAAGACCCTGATGTTGGGGAAGATTGAAGGGAGGAGGAGAAGGGGATGACAGAGGATGAGATGATTGGATGGCATCACTGACTTGATGGACATGAGTTTGAGCAAGCTCCAGGAGTTGGTGAAGGACAAGGAAGCCTGGTGTGCTGCAATCCATGAGGTTGCAAACAGTCAGACATGACTGAGTGACTGAACTGAACAAAATGTCTAGACTTGTGATTGGCACATGAGCAGTCTTATGGGACTGAACCCTTAACCTGTGAGGTGTTGCTAACTCTGGATAGGAGGTATCAGGATGGAATTGAATTGTAGTACACCCAGCGAGTGTCCAGGGACTTGGAGAACTGGTTGATACAGAGGAGAAAAACAAAAATCAAAACCTGCACTTTGCGTATCAGAGACATTATGTGTGGAGAGAGGAAAACTGTGAATTTTCTTTTTCAGAGGTTCAGCCCATCTGAGTTCAGGGTGAAATTCAGCAGGGAGAAAAATATGTCTTTCTGGGGCTACAGAAGACTCAACAGCCAGTAGAAGGTGAAACTATATGTTAAAAGCTTCCTGCTCAGTGCTATCGCTTTTCTCTTCTCCCTCCCACTGCCCTGTGCTGATCCCCTGGACTCTACAGCATCAGTCTCAGTGGCCTGTCTCCTTGATCCAGTTCTTGCCTCCACTCCATTGCCTGCTCTACCCTGACTGTTCCAAACTCAACTCCACTGCCATTAGGACTTCTATGCATCCCTTCCTCAATGCATCTTTGTCCTAAGGCAGCCTGCTGTCTGTTATGAGCCTCTTCTCTTCTGGCAGGGTAGAAAATGGCCTGATAGATTACTTCACTCTGTGCTGTTAGAAATCTGCACTAGATGGTCATCTAACATCACCTCTGCCTCCTTCCGCACTCTCCACTGTGATTCAGGGAAGAGTTTGAGAACTGTTTCTCAAACTCCTTGCCAGCACGGTCTTAGGTTAGATTCTACCAAAGAGAGGCACTCACAGGAAATCTAAAGGCTGAAGCAGAAGCCATTATACTCTGGTGGCAATTGTGGACAGGTGCATGGAGCTTGGAGTTCAGCCAGTGGTTAGCAGGCATCCTGCCAAGGATCAGCCCATTTAGTGCCACCTGCTGCTAAAATTCCTGGAGCCTGCTTTCCCTCTCGCCTCCAGCCCTTCCAATGGCTGTGTAGCCTCTAACTTGTGTATTAAATCTTTGGAAGCTCTAAATATTACAAGTGGCTCCTGCTTTCCTAACCAAACTCCATCTGAAACATGACTCAAAAGTTAACCAGATAGAGTGCTTGAAAAACACGGCCTGGATTCAGAGCACAGAGTTCAAGGCACATTGACATCTCAGGGCAGGCTCCTTCTCCTCTCTAAGAATAATTTCTGCAAATATAAAATGGGGACAATGATACCTACCTCAGAATGAGGTTGGAAAGATTAATGAATTAATCTGGTACATAACGGCTGAGAGCTCCAGAACCCTCAACACAAACAACCCTGTCCAAACTCCTGCACTGAAAGACTTGACTTGACCGAACGCTAGCGTGGCTCCTAGAGGCTGGGCACGTCCCTTGGAGGACTCCCCTCACCTTCATGAAAGTGCCTCTGCCAGGAAATTTTACTGTTTGTTCCAGGCCCCTGATCTCTCTTCCTCAGAGCACTTAATAAGAAGCACTCTCAGCTGTGACTGTGTATCTCTTGCAACTCAGAAGCATCTTTCTTAAAGACCTGAGAATGATTCCTTTAAAATGCAATCCTCAAAAAGGACAGAGCCTCTGTCCCCCACTCTCTGTGGGAGGAGAAAGCTGGCTGCAGACACTGATGGCTTAATTGTCCTGACACTCACCAGCCTTTTGTACTTTTTCATTCTCTGGCCCAGCAGAGCCACTGCTTTCCCTCCTCTCTCATTCTGCCTTTCAAAAGCCCAAATCACTTCTGTGCAAGTCATCTTGGAGCTCAGCTCTTTCCCTGCTGTCAGGAGTGATGGAGAAAACTTTTTTTCCCTTCTCTAACTCATATCAGAGCAGACTGTAAAGCATTAGAGCTGTCTGGGGACAGAAACCTCCTGATTTTGTTCCTAGGAGAATGTACAGGTAACCTCTTGCTCTGTGAACACAGGGTGCCCGCCTGGGAGGGAGCTCCAGAGTTTCAGCTCCCAAAGGTTCCCTCTAGGGCCCCATTCATCAGCATGGCAAGGGCAGGTACTGGGCTTGCCATGGCTTCTCTAACCCATACCTATGGGCCCCCAAGGAATAAGAAGTTCCCCCATTCCACCCAGGCCCACAGAAATGCACCCCACCCCCACATGGCACTCACCCCTGAGCCCTGCCCCAGCCAATAGCTCAGCCACCAGAAGTTGAACATCGGGAAGAAGACTATCATCACCATTAGAAGGAAAACCATGCCGCAGATCAGGTAGCCTGGGGAGAGAGAGGAGCGTGACACACAGGGGCCAAAAGAAGGTACGTGGCCTCACCAGGCCCTTGGATCTTCCTCAGACATCCTAGAAGACTAGAAAGAGCTGAGTTCCAAGATTAGAAAGCCCTGGGTTCAAATCCTAGCTCAAACTACTTACAAGCTATGTGAGCCTGGGCAAGGGACCAAATGTCAGTGACATTCCACTTCCTTACATACAAGATGGTGACGGTAGTCCTGCCAACCTCAAGGGGCTGTTCTAAAGATGCTATAAGGTAACATGTGTCAAGTACCCAGCCCAGTGCCTGGTTATGTGAGCAGTGTTCTGGAGGAGCTGGTTCCCCTTATGCAAGTCCTGAGGGTTCAACATTCAAAATAACAACAGCTACCTTTCACTGTTATGTACCAAGTGCCAGGTAGAGTACTAACTACATGAATTATTTTTGAATTCAGAATGCCTATCACCAAGTCTCCAAGGGAGGAAGTAACCTGCCCAAAGTCATAGAGCTGGTGAGTGGTGAAGCCAAGGATGGGAAAACCTAGGGTACACGCCTTCCTTTCCCATTTACCTCTTGCCCTGGCACTCTACCCACCTATCCAGTCTGTGCCACATGCCCATATTCTTTTTCTTGAATTCTTCCTCAAGCTCCACCCAAGGGCCAGTTCTCTTTAATGACATCTGAGACCATGCTTGGTCCCAGAGATCTCTCTCTCTTGCTACCAGTGGATGGATGTTTTAATTCTCTAGTTAGATTACAGGGTAGGTTCTCAGGCAACTTTATACACCCTCCCCTCCAGAACTCAGCAAGAGCCTGGTTCATAATAGGTACTTCCTAAATACAGATCAATTGGTTTTTTGGTTCATTCATTGCATTTCAGAAGTATTTGCTGCTCCCCTGCTCTGGTCAGGCCCTGTGTTATATCCTGTAAGGATGCTCACAGTGGAAGGGGTGAGGATGGCAATCTCCTCTCATAGCCTACCTCTTCCTCCCTAGACAGGTAGAGAAAAGACACACCTTGTGCAGGGTTAGGTTCCAAAATCAATGAAGAATAAAAGGTTGGCATGGAGTCAAAATTACTCTCAAAAATTAAGTTACTCAAAACCACAGGAGCATACACTTGGTTTCATGTTTACAACCTTGTACAGTTATATATGTGTGAATTTGGTAACATACACCATTAAACAAAGCAGAAGCTTTGAAACTTTCTATTGCCATCCACCTTCAGATATACAGTCTAATACACGATAAAATGAAAGCTTCACCAACATCACTTCTGCAGGTATTTTCTACTCTAGTCACATTTCTATTCTCATTGCTCTCACGACCCACTCAGTTGATTTCACAGCCCACTAGTGGGCTAGGACCTGAAGTATGAAAAACACTGAGGTAAAGAGTACTGTGGCATTCTTTATTTCAGTAAAAATATTAATGATATTTGCTTATATTTCTTATTTTCTATATTCCTAATACTGTGCTATTTGGGGCCTTAATCCTGACAGCCTGTCGTCCCAAGGCTAGCTAATTCCTAGACAGCAAGTAACTCCTTGCAAGTACACCTTTGATATACAAACGAACCAGTCCAAAGCCCATCCTCCCAATAACCTCTTTTATCAAACTCTCACCCACCAAGCCAATATTTGCCCTCCCCTAAATCACCCTAAGACTAGGTATCAGACAACTAGGACCACCACTATAGCAATGAGCCCTCCAGAATTGTTCAAGCTGTCCAATCCTAAGCTTATTCAGGGTGCCTACCCTGCCTCACCCACTTCTTCCCACAGAAACCCCAATAAAGGCTTGGGGCCCTGCTTCCTCTGACCACTCCTCAGCCTCCTGACCAACCTTGGTGCTTCCCCATGTGGTCCTTCATGGCATGCATGCCACGCCTATTTCTAGGCAAAAAAGTATAAACTTGTCCCTTCATGAAAATAATTTACATGTCTATATGCCTTGACATATTTGATTTTTTAAATGCCAGGTATATTAACACAGATACACATGGAAACATAATTTCTGGCACTGACTACAGTGGTAGAGTTATTATAGTTGAGTATGGCTGGAATTATGCAAGGTAAACTCATGAATGGCACGACCCTTTGTGTCCCTCTACCTCCCACAACCTTGCATATTCCAGTCCGACCCAGCTTCGTGAGTAGGCCTGGCCTGGGGCAGCTAACAGCCCATACCTCCGCCTGCCTGGATGTAGCGGTGGTAGACTCTCCACTTCAAGGACCCTTCTTCTATCTTCTCCTTCTCTGTGAGCTGATTTTCCAGCCCTGGATCAGGGAAAAGAAAAAGAAAACAGTATGCCTCCCAATCTCCTATATTTCCTTCCTGGTCAAGGAGAGTCCTTGCGAAGCCCTCTGTTCTGGTTGCCACCAGTACCCCACCCAAGTCTAACTCTAACCAGCAGAGTCTGCAGGTCTGCCTGGACTCTGAAAAGGGGGTCCATCGCCAGCCATTCAATAGACCCTGGAGAGCCTGAGGTTCCCAAGGGCTGAATGTGTTGAGAGAGAGAGAGCGGGAGAGAAGGAAGAAAGCAGTGACCTGGGACCAGAATTGTCATCGCGATACTGTACAGCTTCAAGAAGCAAATCACTTAACCTCTCTGTTTCCTCATCTGACAACTGGCAGGCCTACAGATAATTGCTAAGATGCTTTGTAGCAAGACGCTACAGCTCCTCGAAACAGATGTGACACCAGCCCAAGCAGACACGTGGCCTACAGCAGGGCAGAGAGATCAGTACCTGAAGTACCAGTAGATGTCATTAATGTTGCCAATGACAACCGCCACAACAACAGTAACAAACAGGAGGCAGCACTGTGGGGGATACCTACTGTTTCTGCCTGCCGCTCTCCCTTCTTCTAACAGCAACACCACTATTTTCCCAGGAGAAGACAGCTCTCTTTGTGGAACTTGAATCTTGAGGGAATTAGACTAGGATGGAAAACATCTGAAGCAGGTTTTCTTCAAAAGGATTCTATACCTGTTCCTGCTATTCTAGACTCCAAACGTACTGAGGTCTGGTACTCCAGCTTTTTTTTTCCACTCTGTGATCTATACCCTTTTCTGCCCACACATTATTTTTCTGCCCAAACTGGGTTCTGATCTTTGCAGCTGAAGACTCTATTTGTGACAGATATGCCAGGCACTGTCCTAACCCCTCAGGACCTCTTCTAATCTCTACTGTGGTGTTGTAATATAAGAACAATTATCTCCACTTTTGCCACTGAGGGTTCAGAGAGTTTAACCTGTTTGGCCAAAGTCACACAGCTATGAGAGCAGTAGGCCTGGAATTCTAATCCAGAACCTGTCTTACATTAAAAATGAAAGTCCTTCTCGTCTGCTACCTTGCCTCAGAAAAGAGCAAGATCTTCAATAAGCATACTAAAAGATGTTCAGCTTCACCTTTTGAATGCCCAGAACTGGGCTTAATTTATTCCTGACTTCCAATGGCATTGTTCTCAAAAAATGTATAATGAATTAATGGCCCAGAAACCTTGCAAAGTTTATATCAGAGTCACTCGAGGTCAACCCTCATTCTGCCTCTGCACACCCTGAGCTGTTCCCCCAACAACAGTCTCTTCCTGGTTGCTTCAGGCCTCCTGACCAGCACAGTCCTTACCCCACAGCCCTCCAATACTTGGATCTGTATCCTATATGAGTAATGTCTGGCACCCCATTCAGTGAGTGACAAGGCCTGGTCTCACACTCAGGACGAAATGCCAGAGCCTGTGGAAGATGCAGACAGGCAGGCAGAGGGTTTCACCCTGCTCCCAGGTGAAAGCACTATTTCTTTCAGCGCTATTACCAGCAGTTTCATTGAGAAGTTCTTCCTGGCAGGCGGTCTGGGCCTGACCTTCCAGCTGTGGGTCCTCTTCGGTCTTTGCCACTCCCCGCAACACACCCTGGGGAGAAAGCGCAAGCCTTGCATGCAGGGAACGGTCTGCCCAGTGGGGTCAGAAGTGAGGGTGGGGTGGGGGAAATCACCTGTGTGGCTTTCCCGTGCATCTTCTGGATGAGCTGGGCGTATCGTCCCCTTTTCTGTAGGAGCTCACTGTGAATTCCTTTTTCACAGATTTTCCCATCTTCAAATAAAATGATCTGGTCACAAAACTCTAAATACTGAAGAGTCAGAAGAAACAAGATCTTCAATAAGCATACTAAAAGATGCTCAACTTCACTATTCAAAAGGAAAAATTTAAATCCTGAGAAAATATTTTATATCACCAGTTTGGCAAAAACAATGCCAAGTGTTGGTAATGACTAGGGGTAAAGGGACTCTTACAAAACTGGGGTGGATGGGGGAGGCCTGTATAGATTGGTACAGCTACTTTGAAAAACAATTTGACCATATCTAGTAAAATTAAAGATTTTTGAAGAATTATGAACCAATAATTCTACTCCTAAAATACTTCCCCAAAAATCCCCTCTCAAACACATGCATAAAAACACATGTAGAAGAATGTATCAATATACTGAAGCATTTTTTTGTAAAAGTAAAAAATGGGAAACAACCGGAATATCCATCCTGGAGAAATAAATTCTAGAATATTCAGATATTGTAATACAATACTAGTAAGAAAGAAAGAAAATTCCATGTATCCATATGGATGACCTTAAAAATATAATGTTGAGTAGAAAAGCAAATTACCTAAGGACACAGAAAGTAAAACATCGATTATAAGTTGTTAAATAGGAGGGGCAGGAAGGAGGGAAGGGGCTGTGATCTGAGGGCCATCAACATTGGACTGTGATGCGTCATCTGGGTGTCAGTCACATGGGCTTCCATTAGGTTATTTTCTCACCCGTTTTTATGTCTTACACATTTTATACCAAAAATACTAAAGCCCAAATAGGAGAAGGGTAAATAATAACAAGGTCTGGTATGAACATATCCAGGGAAAATGACCCGTGAGAGGCAGCACCCAGCACAGCCCGTGCACTTGATGGAAGAATGGGAGACTTGGCGAATTCTTCTCGGAGGGAGTTTTTTGTAACTTCAAAAGCAGGGGCCCTCCCATACAATTTTGAAGATAAAGGAGACCTCAAAATTTAGTTTCAAAAAACAATTTTAAAAAATTCTATAAAGCAACTATCTATCCTTCAATAAAAACCAATTTTTACAAATTTAGTTTCCATTTTTACCAACTTATCTTCTCCACATGGAAAGCGGAGGACATCAAGTTCTTTGCAATCCTCTCTGACCTCGGGGTCTGTCTGAGATACGAAGGGGTATCTGCTGGGAGGCTGTTGTTGGTCATGCTGAGATGGCAGGGGCTTGAGGAGCTACATTATCTGTCAATCATGGCCAGAGCCCCGGAAGGGCGGTCACCTGCAGATGATGGGTCACCAGGATGACGGTCTTCCTTTTGAGCACCTTCTTAAAGCACTCCTCAAAGATGTACTTCCCCACATGGGCGTCCAAGGCTGAGAGTGGGTCGTCCAGCAGGTAGAGCTCACGGTCAGAGTAGATGGCCCGGGCCAGGCTGATCCTCTGCTTCTGCCCCCCCGAGAGGTTGAGGCCCCGCTCCCCAATCTGTGGACAGGCAGCCAAAGGTGCCGAGTCTGGAGGGTGACCCAGCCAGGTGTGCTCCCACCAGCCAGGTGGGCAGGTAGACAGACTAACCCCCTCGGTGCACACTCCTGGACACCTAATGATTTGACACCCCTGGCACTTAGAATGGCACCCCACTCCAGTACTCTTGCCTGGAAGATCCCATGGATGGAGGAGCCTGGAAGGCTGCAGTCCATGGGGTCACTGAGGGTCGGACACGACTGAGTGACTTCAATTTTACTTTTCACTTTCACTTTTCACTTTCATGCATTGGAGAAGGAAATGACAACCCACTCCAGTGTTATTGCCTGGAGAATCCCAGGGACAGGGGAGCCTGGTGGGCTGCCGTCTGTGGGGTCGCAGAGAGTCGGAGACAACTGAAGTGACTTAGCAGCAGCAGCACTTAGAATATTTTTCACAATCGTGACTTCCCAGTGGTTAACAGTCCACCTGCCAATACAGGGGACGTGAGTTCGATTCCCAGTCCGGAAAGCTTCCACATGCCACCAGGCAACTAAACCCGTGTCCCGCAACTACTGAGCCTGTGTTCTAGAGCCCGCATGCTACAACTATTGAAGTCTGGGAGCCCTTAGAGCCTGTGTTCAGTGACAAAAGAAGGCACCGCAATGAGAAGCCCGAGCACTGCAATTAGAGAGTGGCCCCTGCCCACTGAAAGTAGAGAAAGCCTGGGTGCAGCAATGAAGACCCAGCACAGCCAAACAAAAATTAATAATTAATTTAGAAGAAAAGAAAAATATTTCTCACAATATGCCTAGTAAGGGATGAAAAAACTGATGCTCAGTTAACTGGAATTTGTAATTCATAGTAAGATATAATTTTTTCTAAATTGGTTGGCTTGTCAGGAAGCATATTAAAACTTTTAACAGTTTAGCTCATAAAAATAAATCACTTATTCCCAAGAAACAGCACCTTCTTACATCTTACAATGGTTTTAAATTTCTGTTGACTGCAACTGTCAACTGGTGGGATCACTGGCCTGGGTTAGGGGTATTGCCCAAGACTAAGACTGTATTATAGCTGAGGCGGTGGGCAGGTTTGTTATGTCAGGAGTCGAGGGTCCTAACCAGAATCACTGGGCAGTGGGTCTGGAGTTCCCTAGCAGACTAGCACTTCAGGCAGCTGCTGGCTGGCCCATCCCTACATCAGGTCCTGAGGCCGGGACAGCCAGGATCTAAGTTCTCTCCCTGCTCGACCCTGAACTCTGATGACGTTGTAAAGGAGAAGCAGAGTTTAAAGAGCAATGGGTGACCGCTTGTCACTGCTCTGCCTCAGTTCACATGTGACCGTAGATAAGGGGCTTGGCCTGGGAGAAGCCTAGTTTCCTTACTCACTCAGCAGACTTAAATGCCTACTGTGTTCCTCTGCTGCTGCTGCTGCTAAGTCGCTTCAGTCGTGTCCGACTCTGTGCGACCCCATAGACGACAGCCCACCAGGCTCCGCCGTCCCTGGGATTCTCCAGGCAAGAACACTGGAGTGAGTTGCCATTTCCTTCTCCTAATGATGGCCTAACACTTACCCTACGCCAAGCACTATTCAAAGCAAGTATGTATCAACTCACCTAAACCTCTAATCATCCTGATGAGGTCAGAACTATTACTGATGCATTTTACAGACCAGAGCTGGTTCTTTCTACTGAAGGGGAGACCCTGAACAAAACAACCAAGCTCTCCGCCCTCCAGGGTACACTGCTGATCATTAAAGGAAGGATAATAAAAGAACTGACCTCATAGGTTATCTGAGGCTCACCTAATATATTAGAGTTGCTAGAACAGTACCTTGAATGTAGTGACTGCTCAGCCAACTGAGCTATTATTAGATAATAAAATCAAGGCAACCATACTGCTTTTATCTTACAAAGGTCTTATGTAGAGTAAAGGTGGCTACTGACGTGAGAGATGGAGAATTATCAGGAATACCTAGCAGTCAGAACTGGCATTGCCACAGCGGGGCTATAGCTGCCATCCCCACTGTCAAAGGAAGTGCTCTAGAGAGGGGCAGGGTGGTGGGAGGGGCAAAGGTGGATGACGGGTGGGGTGGGGAGGGTGGGAAGGGTGGAGTGGAGGGGTAGGGGACTGCTTCTCATCCTCACAGGGTCTCTGCTCTTGATTCAGAAGAAGTCTGAGATTCAACTCCCATGCCGGTGGGGCAAGGTAGCCTGTTTGTCAGTTCCCAAGGTCAGGTGAGCCCCAACTTCCCTCCCGTGGGAGGGAAGGCTCTGAGACTGCAGGACCAGCTCCGGTTGCTTTGGGAATGAAGAGCTGGGGTCCCTCGTCTACCTACCCAGGGAGGCAGGCTGGGGACCCCAGAACACCATGACAAAGGCACCATCACAACAGAAGTGGGGTACCCTCGCCTCCCACTCACCTCCGTCATGTCTCCGAAGGGCAGAATTTCCAGGTCGTGGTTCAGGGAGCAGCAGTGGAGCACCTGGAGATACCTGCAAAAGAGAGGGAGCTAAAGGGCCAGGTGGCCGGCCTCAAGCCCTCCAGCCTTCTCAAGTTTGGAAGGGAAGGTCTTGCATTCCATGCTGAAAAATTTGGCCTCGATCCTGCTTTTAATGGTAAATCACAGGAGGCTTTTTTCATTTCCTTCCTTCATTTTTTTTAATGTAACACGTGCACTTGGTAAATGTTTGAACAGAACAAAAAGAAGAAAAGGTGAAAAGTGAGTCTCCCTCGCATCGTTGACCCTCAGCTGCTTTCCTCTCAATCAGTCACTAACAGTTTCCTCTATATGTAGTCAGAAATAATCTAGTGATGTACGGTATGTGCAGCAGATATAGGTTTATACTGTTTTAATGGCACTACCGTATTCCAGTATAGGGAAGCACCATGCACTGTTTCACCAATGAGCTAATGCTGGACGTTTGTATTGTTGCTGGTTTTTGACTATCCTGAATAATTCGATGTAAACATTTTTATACATGGATCTTGGCATTCATGGGTGACGCTATATGCATTAACTACCTAGCGGTGAATTTTCAGAGTCAAAAGATAGTGTGTTTTTATTTTTGACAAACTGCTCTATGAGTCAAGTCAGTCTGAAAGCTGAGCAGTGACAGGATGAGACTGGGCTTTTAGGACAGCTGCCCTGGAGGCAGAGCACAAAGTTCTACAGAGCAGGAGAAGGCTGGAGACAGGGATCCAAGAGCGGGGCAGTGGGCACCGTTCAAGCAAAAGGTCACAGACCAGAGCTGGCAGTGGAGGTGGAGAAGGGAAATAATATACCAGAGCTATTTAGGAGGTTGAGTCTTCCAGGGTTGCTGACCAGTTAGACGTGGAAGGAAGAGGTGGTTCTTGGAGGAGGCAGGGTCGGGCTGCCTGGGGTGCACAGTTCAGTGATGCCATTAAGCCTAATTGGGAATTGGGGAGGAAAAGCAGGCTGGGCACATTGGACCTGATGTTGAGGAGCTCACAGAACAACCGGCTGGAGATAGCTGGTTTATACACCCACATATCTGTGCCTTTCAGCAAGGTTACAACAGGCAGATTGCAAAATCAGGCAAAGAGTTGAAAGAGGCCAGAGTCCACCAGAGCTGGAAGCACAGCTGCAGCAATGAGAGCAGTCTTCCTTGCTCCTCCACTGACCAGACTTTGCTCGTGATTTCCAAGCGCATGTCTCAAGCAGGTCCACCCAGGAGGGAGAGGCTGCAAAGGGCAAGGCAGGTGTGGGCCCTGCTGGGAATCTAAACTCCTTCCTCTCCTGTTGCACATCACCCAAGCGTTTCAGCTTTTGACTTTACCTTCTTAGGTTAGGAATTAATTAACACAAGGAAGTTTCAAAGTAACACTTTCGGAAGGGGAGGGTTATTTTGAGCCAAAGGAGCATAATAGTTAAGTTTGGTGGCACTAGTGGTAAAGGACCTGCTTGCCTTTGAAGGAGGTGTGAGACACGAATTTGATCCCTAGGTTGAGAAGACCCCCTAAAGGAGGGCATGGCAATCCACTCCAATATTCTAGCCTGGAGAATCCCACGCACAGAGGAGCTACAGTCCATAGGGTTGTACAGAGGAGGACACGACTGAAGCAACTTAGCGTGAAGTCTCTGAAAGCAACTGAGTTCAGATTCTGACTCTACCATATCCTAGCAGCTCAACGACTTTGGGCAAATTGTTCAGTCTCTTGGGGGCCTCAGCTGACTTGCTAGAAAATGGATCTGATGAGAATCTTTCCTTCCCAGTGAGAAGGAAATACAGTGATGCATGTAAGCGAGCACACAGCAAGTCATTATTAGCAGCGAGAGGCCCCTCCCCAAACCAGCCCCAGACCCCCACGTCCCGCCCTGCACCTCCCAGAAGCTCACCAGGCCTTGTCGTATTGGCTTCCCATGAGGATGTTCTCCCGGACACTCCCCTGGATGATCCAGGCCTGCTGGGGGACATAGGCCAGGCTTCCGTGGACCCCCACTGAACCCTCCAGCAAGTGCATCTGCGGCAGAGTGAGTCCAGCCTCAGGACTGTGGCAGCCACGGAACAGATCCCCCTCGCTCAGCAGCCACAGTGCCCAGGGCGCCACTGTGCTCCAGAAGCCTGGAGGCTCTCCTGTGTAAATGAAATCTTAACAGGATCCTGCCAGGCCCACTGGTGAAGGCCCTGAGAAGGCCGTGGGCAGTAGTTGGGGAAAGCCAGATCTGTTCCTACTGTGACTGAAGGAAAGGTTCGCATTGAAGTTACCCATACTTATTTTCTCTTATTTCCCTAGCCCCAATCCCTAGCAAGCAGTGCCTCCCTGCTCTTTGCTGTCAGATGGAAAGCTCCAGGCCACCTCTGTCCATCCCTGAGTATCACAGAATTATTACTGATTTGTGGCTGTGATAATGTCATCACGGATGAGGAAACGCCTTTACTTTTTGGACATTGTGGTGAAACATTAGTGGGGAAAATGTCATAGTCTTTGTAATTTAAAATAGGTCTACCAAAAAAATAAATAAATAATGGTTATACAAAGTATATTTCTACATAGATGTGGCAAATATACAAATGCTATCAACTCCTGAATCTCAGTGGTGGGTATACGGATCCTTACCGTAGTGTTCTTCCTGCTTTTCTGCAGGGTAAATTTAAAAGCACACATTTAAAAAGAATCAAGGCCACAACCCTCACGCCCACGGCCCCAGCAGAGGACCTCATGATGTTACGCTTCTTCCTCTTCTTATCCTGTGTTTCCTACTTCCTAACTGAAGACAGGCTTTAATAAGAACTAAACCCTTAAATGACATCGCTTTGTTTTCCTTCATGGGAAGCTAAGTGATTGGTTCATTCGAAACGACAAGCCCCCAGCCACGTAGAAAGGTGGCCCTGAAGGGAAGCTGCTGGGAAACGTAGCTGTGATGAGCAGCAAAGCTCGGACATCAGCTGGACTGCTGTCCTCCCTGGCTGCATCCCTCATCTGCTGGCAGCTGTAGGCAAGTCACCTCCCTCAGCCTCATTTACTCATCTGTAAACTGTGGATCACAATAAACTGTGGAAAATTCTGGAAAAGATGGGAATACCAGACCACCTGACCCGCCTCTTGAGAAATCTATATGCAGGTCAGGAAACAACAGTTAGAACTGGACATGGAACAACAGACTGGTTCCAGATAGGAAAAGGAGTACGTCAAGGCTGTATATTGTCACCCTGCTTATTTAATTTCTATGCAGAGTATATCATGAGAAACACTGGGCTGGAAGAAGCACAAGCTGGAATCAAGATTGCCAGGAGAAATATCAATAACCTCAGATATGCAGATGACACCACTCTTATGGCAGAAAGTGAAGAAAAACTAAAAGCCTCTTGATGAAAGTGAAAGAGGAGAGTGAGAAAGTTGGCTTAAAACTCAACATTCAAAAAACTAAGATCATGGCATCTGGTCCCATCACTTCGTGGGAAATAGATGGGGAAACAGTGGAAACAGTGTCAGACTTTATTTTGGGGGGCTCAAAATCACTGCAGATGGTGATTGCAGCCATGAAATTAAAAGACGCTTACTCCTTGGAAGAAAAGTTATGACCAACCCAGATACCATATTCAAAAGCAGAGACATTACTTTGCCGACTAAGGTCCATCTAGCCAAGGCTATGGTTTTTCTTATGGTCATGTATGGATGTGAGAGTTGGACTGTGAAGAAAGCTGAATGCCGAAGAATTGATGCTTTTGAACTGTGGTGTTGGAGAAGACTCTTGAGAGTCCCTTGGACTGCAAGGAGATCCAACCAGTCCATTCTAAAGGAGATCGGTCCTGGGTGTTCTTTGGAAGGAATGATGCTGAAGCTGAAACTCCAGTACTTTGGCCACCTCATGCGAAGAGTTGCCTCATTGGAAAAGACTCTGACTCTGGGAGGGATTGCGGGCAGGAGGAAAAGGGGACAACAGAGGATGAGATGGCTGGATGGCATCACCGACTCGGTGGACGTGAGTCTGAGTAAACTCTGGGAGTTGGTGATGGACAGGGAGGCCTGGCGTGCTGCGATTCATGGGGTCGCAAAGAGTCGGACACGACTGAGCAACTGAACTGAACTGAACTGAACTGAAACTGACCTCAATGTCTGTGCCTTGCTCGTTGAGTTGTTTTTGGGTTGGGGGCCAAGGGAAAAAATGGGAAGCTCTGAACACAGTACCTGGCATTCAAACACTATTCAAACTATTTTTGTTTTCAAAAAATAAGTGGGGACTTCCCTGGTGGCCCAGTGGTTAAGAATCCACCTTGCAATGCAAGGGACGTGGGTTTGATCCTTGGTCAGGGAACCAAGATTCTACATGCGTGGGAGCAACTAAGCCTTCACACCACAACTAGAGAATCCATGAACCACAATGAAAGATTCCACATAATGCAATGAAGACACCTCATGCCGCAACTAGGACACAACACAGCTGAATGTAAGAGTGAATGAATGAATTATTTTTTTAAAGTGGAAGTTTTCTTCTCCTTAGTTGTAAGAAGTTGGGGGAAGAAGTTGCATCACCTGTGGTGCACAAAAAATAGTGAGCCATCACACTGATGTATTCAGAGAGAATTGCTATTGACAAGGTGACCACTTTCCAAGGAGGTGATGAGTTTGTCCATGTGCTTTCAGGAGGAGGAGCTAAGGAAGGAGGGATACCAGATAGTTCTCTCAACCATGTGGGAAGGAGGACAATGGACAAAGTTGGGAGAGGGTAGGAGAGAGCCCTAGGACGCAGTGAGGCTGAGGCTGAGTGTGGAAGGGCTGGAGAGATCCCCCGTGGGGAGGGGGCCATAGACACACACCAGGTGTTAGGGCTGGTTTTTGTTGTTCACTAGGAGGTGTGCAACGTGACCTCAGTGCTTGGGGGGAAGGGGTTGGTCTTGTTGGAAACTGGAGAAGGAGTGGGCTGGGGCACAGGCCTGCATAGCTGCAGATGAAGCGGACCTCAAGAATGTCCCAAGGCAATGCAATCAGATGGTTCAGATTTCACGGGCCTGATGCTGTCTCTGTAGGGACACATGTCCCACTCTGAGTTTGTCTTCATGAGATGATTTGCATTAGCATATTAAGCATCGAGATGCCTGTATCATCGCCTTGGTAGCTGCTTGATTACAGCAAAGGGCAGGGAAAGCACAGAGAACAGATGAGGATGGATCTCCAGGTGTCCTAAGAAGTGCTTCTCCCATTGGAAGGTGAAATGGAAGCACATTCATAACTCACCTCCCCCACAGCACATGCTCAACTGTTTTGAATTTATAAAAATGCTATTGGTTTAGACCCCTTTGTGGGAAAGAAGTGGTGGTATGACTTGCTGGGGGACCTGGAACCTGGGAGTTCCTGGCCCTTGGAGAGGCGGGGGTGCATGCATGGGCCACAAGACACTCACCTGCCCCAGGATGGCTGACAGCAGGCTGCTCTTGCCACTTCCCGTGTTGCCACAGACCCCTAGCATGGTACCCTGCAAAGCCAAGGAAGACAGACAGGCATTGGGACAGGTGACTTGCCCAGGACAGGTCTATTGTCTTTTATGCAAAATGACAAACAGAAAACAGCTACACACACCCCAAGGCCCCTCAGACAAAGCTCAAGAGGAGCTGAGAGGCCAGTCTATACAGGTGGGATGGGGCAACCCGAGAGGAAGGAAATTGCTTGAGGGTGGCAGAAAGGAATTATGCACAGATGGTCCTGTCAGGCACAAAACCCAAATTCCAGATCTACATCTATTCTACTCTACGATCCGGGGCAAGTCACTTAGACTCTCTCTGCCTCGGTTTCCTCATCTGTAAAATGGGGATGACGAAGCCACTTTGGCACATATTCCTTCATTATTCATTCATTCATCCATGGAATAGTCATGTGCATTTCTTCTGTGTACCAAGCAACGAAGAAAAGAACTCTCATTAAGTTTACAACTAGTGGGAAGAGAAAAACCATGAAATAAATAACAAAACAAAGAAAACAGATGGTGGTAAGTGGTATAAATTAAATAAAGTTGCTACCATGACAGACAGTTGGATGTCACCACCGCGACAGCAGTGTTAGATGGGCTGGCCAGGGAAGGCTTCGTAAGAGCATGTGTCATTGCAGCTGATGCCTGAATGACAAGAAGGAGTGAGACAGAAGACCTGAAGGTTTCACACCATGGGAACATGAGGGGCAAAGGTCCTGAGACAGGAACAGGGTGACTGACAGAGCAGCGAGAGGGCTGCTGTGAAGGGAATGAGTGAGAGGCAAGGTTGGGGACATGGGCAGGCACTCAGGGAAAGCTGGACTCTACCCTAAGTGCAGTGGAGGGCCACTGAAGGACTGAACCACAAGAGTGACTTGAACTGGTCTGTTTTAGAAGGCTCCCTCTGTCCACCATACGGGATGGACTGGAAGAGGGCAAAAGTGGAAGCAGAGAGGCTACTAAGGAGGCTCTTAGAGGAGCTGGGCATGGCATGCTGGTGGCTGGGGCTGGGGCAGCAAAGGAGGCTGTGGTGAGATGAGTCTGGTCCAGGAGAGATGCTTTTGGAGAGCTGCCAGGCCTCACTGATGGAGACTGGATGGGTGGGAGGAAAGGAAAGGAAAGTTTGACTTCTAGGAACTTAACCACTGGAAAGATGGTGAGGCCACCTCCAGAGATGGAGAAGAAGAATGGATCAGAGAGGGTGAAAACCAAGTTCTGTTTCGGTCTTGTTTGTTTGAAATATCTGGTAGGCATTGAACAGGAGGTAATAAAGAGAGTTAAGTCTGGAATTCAGGGGAGACTTCAAGGCTAGAGATAATAACAGCACAGAGATGGAACCTAGAGCCATGGGACTGCAGGTGACCACCAAGGGGGGAAATATAGATATATCACTAATATTAGATATTAATATTTATTATTACTAGATGTCAATATTTATTACTATTAGATATTTGTATCTATTTTAGATATATCTATCATTAGATATAGATCAATGTCTATATTCTATACCTATATGATTATTAGATATTAATATCTATTATACTTTAACAGATATAAGTAAATAATAGAGAAGGGATTTGGACAGAGCAGAGGAATCAACTGTTGCAAATATTAGTCAGAGAAGAAGCCAAATGACGTCAGTTCACAGAGTAACCAAACTGAAAGATATAGCACAGTGCTTGGCACATACTAGGAAGTTAATAAACGTTAGTTTAGTCTTCTCCCTTTATCCTTGGTCCCTCCAAAGACCAGCGAACATACAGCTTGCTATTCTAGGTCATGCTATTACAAAACAGTTTAGATGATCAACTGATTTACACTCAAGTATGAAAGACTTCCTATTTGCTCTCCATGGAAATTTTCTCTCTGTTTTTCTATGGAAATTTTCTGTTTTAGAGGGAGATCTTGGAGAGGGCAGTTTTTAGCCAAGGAAGTGGTGGTGCATGAGACCAATCTCCCAGCATTCGGCCCTAAAAATCTGGCCACCAGCCCGCCTGCTTGGACCAGGTGAGGGCACCTTGGACACCGCTAGGTTTATCTTGTGCAACTCTGGGCCCCGGGTGTCCCCTTGATCCTCTGGCTCAAGGCCACCCAGGGGTGGCTGAGCTCTGGTCATCCCCTCAGGAGTGTATCTGTTCTTCTCCAGCTCCAAGGCACCATTGATGATCCCAGGGCAAGTCTTTCTCCATGACAATGTGGCCTCCTCTAAAACCACTGGTTTGCTGGGGTCTTCCAATGCCTTAACATACATGACAGGGCTCTCTTGGAGGAAAAATTTCTGTATGGAAAAAAAAAAAAAAGGAAAGGAAGCGGGGAGGAATTTAGTTCTTTAGTCCAGTAGGAACATGTACCCGTTTTACTGGCTTGCCAACTGGTCTGATTTATGAACTTTTAATAAACTGAGAAGTCTGAAGAACCACCATCAATTAGAAGAAGCTAGTTTGTGCTGGTGAAAATTCCACATCAGGGTTTTCCAAATCTCAGACTACTGGGCTGTTCTTTCACAATTGTATCCTTCTTGTACCCTGAGTTCTTTTCCATTTTAACTTACATTAACTAGTGACACAAACTGGTGGGCTGCAGTCCATGGGGTCTCTAAGAGTTGGACACGACTGAGTGACTTCACTTTCACTTTTCAGTTTCATGCATTGGAGAAGGAAATGGCAACCCACTCCAGTGTTCTTGTCTGGAGAATCCCAGGGACAAGGGAGCCTGGAAGGCTGCAGTCCGTGGGGTCGCTGAGGGTCGGACACGACTGAGCGACTTCACTTTCACTTTTCACTTTCATGCATTGGAGAAGGAAATGGCAGCCCACTCCAGTGTTCTTGCCTGGAGAATCCCAGGGACGGGGGAGCCTGGTGGGCTGCCGTCTAGGGGTCGCACAGAGTCGGACACGACTGAAGCGACTTAGCAGCAGCAGCAGCAGTGACATAACCTACATTAGCCTCATTACTTAAGTGGTAAGAGCTGTTGAAACATAATACTGACGTGTGGTTTTTCTCATTAACTTTCATTTCTAAGTATTAAAAGTAAAAAGTTCTGTTTGGGTCATATATTTCAAAATGTATTGACAGGTCACTTTTCTCCACACCTCCATCTCACTGTCTGCAAGAAATAAGAGTTGAACTGCAAGAATTCTAGCACCAAAAATAGGTGGGTGGGAAGTATGATCTCACTGATCAAATTACATTTGCATTTCTCCACCGGGACATGCTCAGAAAGAGATCTAGAAAGACACTTGCGGATATTTTGGACAATTGATTTTGTCTCTCCGTAGTAAATGCTGAGCAATCCTTATTCTCTGTATCTTTTTGCCTTGTCTGAACCTTTGCAAAGAGTATATAGCATTTCACAAAAACACAACAAAAAGCTATTTTCAGAGGAATAAAAGAAATAATGCCACATGTAGCAACATGGATGGACCTNAATTTTTATTTTAACTTTAGTTTACTTTACATTACTGTATTGGTTTTGCCAAACATTGACATGAATTCACCACGAGTGTACAAGTGTGCCCAAACATGAATCCCCTCCCACCTTCCACCCCATACCATCCCTCTGGGTCCTCTCCTTGCACCAGTCCCAAGCATCCTGCATTCTGCATCGGACATCGACTGGCGATTCGTTTCTTACTTGATAGTATACATGTTGCATGGGCTGCCGTCTATGGGGTCGCACAGAGTCAAACACAACTGAAGTGACTTAGCAGCAGCAGCAGTCTCATTGCTTTTATCCACTAAAAGGATACTGCTCATACATAATGGCCTGCCTCAGGGAACCCTGCCCTTCTGCTTGAATGTTAAACCAGAATGCCTTTGTTCAGGACCATGTCCACTTGTGGATGGCTACAGGAAAGAAGAAATTAACACATCTCCTTCCCAAGGCTGGCCATGCCAGGAGATATTTGTAAAACCAATGGTCTTTTTTACTTCCTCACCTCCCCTCATCTCTGTTCTATAAAAGAACCTGGCATCCAGACCCCCATAGGATGGTTATTTTGAGACATTATTCTGACATCTTCTCAGTCTGCCAACTTTCCAAATAAAGTTGTATTCCTTGCCTCAACACCTCGTCTCTTGATTAATTGGCCTGTCGTGTGGTGAGCAGAGTGAGCCTGGACTTGGTAACAATTATAACCCTCTGAGAGCAGGAACCATACTGGTCATTCTCACTGTGGTGTTTTCCATGATAAGTATTCTTTTCTTTTTTTTTTTTTTTTGCTTGTGTTTTCTTTTAAGCCACATTATGTGACTTGTAGGATCTAAGTTCCCTGCCAGGGATTGAATCAGAGCAACAGCAGTGAATGTGTAGAGTCTTAACCACTGGACTGCCAGGAAACTTCTTACTAATTTTTTAATAAGTGTATGCGTGAATGGATGATGTAGATTGGGGACTGCACACATTTAGGAGAGATGACTATAAAATGCTTTTAGAAACTGGTTTAGATGAGAGTTTTTCAACTTCGGTGCCTATAGGGACAAGACCAGAAAGGTAAAGAAGTGAGGTAAACCACTGCTGAGATGATGAATGGAAAGTAAGCCCCAGGCCTGGAGGTGTGCGATGGCATGGTGGAGGCTGCAGCAAACTCCACCTGAATTCCCCGACTAAACGAGGGGCAGCTATCACCTCGGCTAAAGCTGCTGTGGCCACAGAATAATGTGGGTCCACTATTGCCAGATCTTCTGATTATTCAAGAAAATCCAGAAATCTGAGTTTTTAATATACAATTTCCGGTTTTTTAAATGCCAGCAACAGAAGCAATTTTTAAAAAGCCAAAACCATCATGGTAACTCTACCCACGCCTGAACAGGGTCTGCAGGTCAGACCACATCTGGCTGAGATGTGGTTTGGATCCATGTCCTAGAATGTCCTTGGGGCCTGGGAACTAGCCTGACTCATCTGTCTTCCCAGGCCCACACCACCCTGAGCACAGGAGGTCACTGCGTTAGATGGATTAGCAATTCTACTACTAGTCCCTCTCCATCTAGGCTGGACTCTGCCTGGCCTGGGGTCACACTCAGGAGGAACGTCATGGGGCTGAAGGCACATGAGAACATGGAGCAAAGGGTTGTATGGTCAGACCTCTGGCCACTCACCTTGAACCTGTCCGCGGCAGACACGGAGTTTGTGAGGCCTTTGACTGCGAAGGATGTTAAGAACACCAACAGCCGCATGGGACTCAAGGTGGCCACGGTGGTGAAGGCCTGGATGAGGCAGAGAGGAGGCAGTGAGTGTCTCAACACTGTCCTGCTCCCCCATCCCAGGGAAGACCCCATCCCGGAGCTTCAAGCTGCAAAGACAGACCTGCAGCTTCCAGCAAGCAGGTTCTTCATATGGTATTTCAGGAAGACTAGGAAAAGTAGGGAAGAGTACTCATCTTAAAGTCACTGAGTGAAGGTCTGGTTGCGTTCATAGCTTAGCACTGGGTAATTCCTTAACTCAGACGGGTCACTCCCACCACAGTTTCCCCACTGGCAAAATGCCCCAAATCCTGACTGTGGTACAGGAGTAGTTGGGAAACACTGAAAAATTACCCAGAGAGCTACCAGTGACATAGCTTTGAACTATTACTGTTGTTAAAAGAGATTAATCTCCAAAATATATGAACGCTTATGCAGGTCAATAAAAGAAAAAAAAAATCAAAACATAGGCAGATCTAAACAGACATTTCTCCAAAGAACACAGACAGATGACTGAAAAAAAAAAAAAACCATGAAAAGATGTTCAACACCATTAATTATTAGAGATATGCAAATCAAAAACTACAGTGAGGTATCACCTCACACTGGTCACAATGGCCATAGTAAAAAAAATCAACAAACAATAAATGCTAGGCAGAGTGTGGAGAAGAGGGAACCCTCTTGCAGTGTTGGTTGGAATGAAATACAGCCACTATGGAGAACAGCATGGAGGTTTCTTGAGAAAACTAAGAATAAAACCACCATAGGACCCAGCGATCCTACTACTAGGCATATACCCTGAGGAAACCAAAACTGAAAAAGACACGTGTACCCCGATGTTCATTGCAGCTCTGTTTATAACAGCTAGGACATGGAGGCAGCCTAGATGTCCATCAGCAGACAAATGGATAAAGAAGCTGTGGGACATATACACAATGGAATGTTACTTAGCCATAAAAAAAGAACACATTTGAGAGTCAGTCCTCATGAGGTGAATGAACCTAGAACCTCATATACAGAGTGAAGTAAGTCAGAAAGAGAAAAACAATTATGGTATACCGATGCATATATATGGAATCTAGAAAGACGGTACTGATGAACCTATTTGCACAGTGGCAGTGGAGATACATTGAGACCAGACTTACGGACAGATGGAGAGGGAAGAAGGAGAGGGTGGGAGGTATGGAGAGACTAACATGGAAACATACATTACCAAGTGCAAAATAGATAGCCAATGGGAATTTGTTGTATGACTCATGGAACTCAGACTGGGGCTCTGTAACAACCTAGAGGGGTGGGATGGGGACGGATGTTGGAGGGATGTTCAAGGGGAGAAAGGACATGGATAAACCTACGGCTGATTCATGTTGATGTTTGGTAGAAACAAATGTAATACTGTAAAGCAATTATCCTTCAATTAAAAATAAATAAATCAAAAAAAATCTATAAATAATAATGCTGGAGAGGGTGTAGAGAAAAGGGAATCCTCCTATACTGTTGGTGGGAATGTAAATTAGCACAACCATTATGGAGAACAATATGGAGGTTCCTTAAATATATATATATATTTATACAATTCGTGACATTGTACAGGAGACAGGGATCAAGACCATCCCCATGGAAAAGAGATGCAAAAAAGCAAAATGGCTGTCTGGGGAGGCCTTACAAATAAATGTGAAAAGAAGAGAAGCGAAAAGCAAAGGAGAAAAGGAAAGATATAAGCATCTGAATGCAGAGTTCCAAAGAATAGCAAGGAGAGATAAGAAAGCCTTCCTCAGCGATCAATGCAAAGATATAGAGGAAAACAACAGAATGGGAAAGACTAGAGATCTCTTCAAGAAAATTAGAGATAACCAAGGGAACATTTCATGCAAAGATGGGCTCCATAAAGGACAGAAATGGTATGGACCTAACAGAAGCAGAAGATACTAAGAAGAGGTGGCAAGAATACACAAAGAACTGTACAAAAAAGATCTTCATGACCCAGATAATCATGATGGTGTGATCACTCACCTAGAGCCAGACATCCTGGAATGTGAAGTCAAGTGGGCCTTAGAAAGCCCACTATGAACAAAGCTAGTGGAGGTGATGGAATTCCAGTTGAGCTATTTCAAATCCTGAAACATGATGCTGAGAAAGTGCTGCACTCAATATGCCAGTGAAATTGGAAAACTCAGCAGTGGCCACAGGACTGGAAAAGGTCAGTTTTCATTCCACTCCCATAGAAAGGCAAAGAAAGCTCAAAGTGCCGCACAATTTCACTCATGGTAACCCACTCCAGTGTTCTTTCCTGGAGAATCCTAGGGACCGGGGAGCCTGGTGGGCTGCCGTCTATGGGGTCACACAGGGTCAGACACGACTGAAGTGACTTAGCAGCAGCAGCAGCAGCAGCACATGCTAGTAAAGTAATGCTCAAAATTCTCCAAGCCAGGCTTTGGCAATACATGAACCATGAACTTCCAGATATTCAAGCTGGTTTTAGAAAAGGCAGAGGAGCCAGAGGTCAAATTGCCAACATCTGCTAGATTGTCGAAAAAGCAAGAGAGTTCCGGAAAAACATCTATTTCTGCTTTATTGACTATGCCAAAGCCTTTGACTGTGTGGATCACAATAAACTGTGGAAAATTCTTCAAGAGATGGGAATACCAGACCACCTGACCTGCCTCTTGAGAAACCTGGATGCAGGTCAGGAAACAACAGTTAGAACTGGACATGGAGCAACAGACTGGTTCCAAATTGGAAAAGGAGTACGTCAAGGCTGTATATTGTCACCCTGCTTATTTAACTTCTATGCAGAGTACATCATGAGAAACGCTGGGCTGGAAGAAGCACAAGCTGGAATCAGGATTGCTGGGAGAAATATCAATAACGTCAGATATGCAGATGACACCACCCTTATGGCAGAAAGTGAAGAGGAATTAAAAAGCCTCTTGATGAAAGCAAAAGAGGAGAGTGAAAAAAGTTAGCTTAAAGCTCAGAAAACTAAGATCATGGCATCTGGTCCCATCACTTCATGGGAAATAGATGGGGGAACAGTGGAAACTGTGTCAGACTTTATTTTTTTGGGCTCCAAAATCACTGCAGATGGTGATTGCAGCCATGAAATTAAAAGACGCTTACTCCTTGGAAGGAAAGTTATGAGCAACCTAGATGGCACATTGAAAAGCAGAGACATTACTTTGCCAACAAAGGTCTGTCTAGTCAAGGCTATGGTTTTTCCAGTGGCCATGTACGGATGTGAGAGTTGGACTGTGAAGAAAGCTGAGTGCTGAAGAATTGATTTTGAACTGTGGTGCTGGAGGACTCATGAGAGTCCCTTGGACTGCAAGGAGATCCAACCAGTCCATTGTAAAGGAGATCAGTCCTGGGTGTTCTTTAGAAGGACTGATGCTAAAGCTGAAACTCCAACACTTTGGCCACCTCATGCGAAGAGTTGACTCACTGGAAAAGACCCTGATGCTGGGAGGGATTGGGGGCAGGAGGAGAAGGGGACGACAGAGGATGAGATGGCTGGATGGCATCACCGACTCAATGGACATGAGTTTGGGTGAACTCCGGGAGTTGGTGATGGACAGGGATGCCTGGCATGCTGCGATTCATGGGGTCGCAAAGAGTCAGACACGACTAAGCAACTGAACTGAACTGATATGCTGCTGCTGCTAAATCACTTCAGTCGTGTCCGACTCTGTGTGACCCCATAGACGGTAGCCCACCAGGCTCCCCTGTCCCTGGGATTCTCCAGGCAAGAACACTGGAGTGGGTTGTCATTTCCTTCTCCAGTGCATGAAAGTGAAAAGTGAAAGGGAAATCGCTCAGTCATGTCCGACTCTTAGCGACCCCATGGACTGCAGCCTACCAGGCTCCTCCGTCCATGGGATTTTCCAGGCAAGAGTACTGGAGTGGGGTGCCATTGCCTTCTCCAGAACTGACATATACATATATATATATATATATATACACACACACACACACACACACACACACCATATTACCCAGAAATCCTACTCTTGGGCATATATTCAGAGAAAATCATAATTTGAAAAGATATGTACACCACAATGTTCATGGAAGCACTATTCACAATAGCCAAGACATGGAAGCAAACTGAATGTCTAATAACAGATGAATAAAGAAGATGTGGTACATACATTCAATGGAGTATGATTTAGCATAAAACAGAATGAAATAAGGCCATTAGCAACAACATGGATGAATCTAGAGATTATCATCCTAAGTGAATTAAGTCAGATAGAGAAAGACAAACAGCGTATGATATCATTTATATGTGGAATCTAATTTAAAATGATACAGATGTACTTATTCACAAAACAGAAACAGACTCACTGATCTCAAAATTAAACTTACGGTTTTCAAAGGGGAAGCGTGGGGGGAAGAGATAAATTAGGAAATTGAGATTAACATGTACACACTACTATATGTAAAATAGATAACTAACAAAGACCGACTATATAGCACAGGGAACTCTATTCAATATTCTGTAATGAGCTATATAGGAACAAAAATCTTTAAAAAAATTGATATATCTGATTCACTTTGCTAACACAACATTGTAAATGAAATCCAATAAAAATTTAGAAAAGAAAGAAAAACTCCCTAAGCATCAAGCTTAATCCATGCCTCACCTGTCAGGAGACCTTTCCTGACTTTATCAAACCACCCTTGGTTCTCAGGATCCCAGAGAATGACCTCCTGGAGGTACCTTGGGAAGCTTCCATTCAATTCATGCAGTTCATGCCCCGTCTCTACCCTCTTCTTGGTCCAGATTAACCTCCACTCCAACAGAGCTTTAGTCTAACCTTTAGTCGAACCTGGTGTGGTGTAGGAGCAGTGTGACCTTAAAGTTCCACGGAGCGTTCTCCTTACACAATCTTCCTACCACCCAATGACTCCCTGGGGTGTTCCTTGGTGTGTGCTGGGCTAGCAGAGGTGACTGCCGTCTGGAGCACCAGCAAGCCCTTGGCTGCAGACTGTCAAATGCTGCCTCTCTTGTTTCAGATGCAAGCTCCTGGGCTCTTTGGATGGATTCTAACCTCTCTAAGAGCTGTTTTGTGGTTGTTTAGTCACTAAGTCTTGTCCAATTCTTTGCAACCCCATGGACTGTAGCCCACCAGGTTCCTGTGTCCATGGGATTCTCCAGGCAAGAATACTGGAGTGGGTTACCATTTCTTTCTCCAGGGGATCCTCCCAAGCCAGGGGTCAAACTCATGGATTCTTTACCACTGAGCACCTGCGAAGCCTCTAGAGTAGCACTCCATCTTATTGTCAAATAATCAAATTCCTAACCTTGAAAAGCAGCTGCTGCTCCCCAAGGCCAGGGTCAGACCACAAAAGAAAAGACAGAACAAGCCAGACCTTTGCATTTAAAATGCATTTTCAGGGCCCTGTTTTGAGATCAGAGGAGCTCCCCACTTCAGGATTTTCAACCTCAGCATCATCTGGGTTTTAACTACACATTTCACCTCCACTGCACCCCGAGATGATAGTCACTCCCCACCCCACTCCAGCCCCCACAGCTGCTATGCAGGGGATACCAGCTCCACATATGGACTGAAATGGAAGAAAGCTCAAGATCCTAACAGTCTGGAAAATCAAGATTCATTTGTATTATTCCTTTACAAAACCTCTAGATCTTTCGGGGGGCATGGACTGGAAAAGGACACATGAGAAAACTCCCTATCAATATGAGGGAGGAAGCAAAGGACCCCTGCACTTACTACTGAAGTTGTGAGTTTCAGTTGTAAGCCTGTGTGGGTGAGGAACAGCGATATTACAGATAAGGTGGGGGCTAGGAACAAGATGACTGTGGTCAGGCTCTGGATATACCCACACTTCTCCAAGAGCTTTGTTTCCTTTTTTCTGAGATCTGGAAAATTCAAAATGAAGAAAGGAATCACAAGAACATTCTCCCAGGAGCATAGATCAAGCCCCAGAAGATGAAAGAATCCCCAGAAGGTGAAAGGTTCAGTCCACCACGACATCCCAGGCTCAGAGCAGAAAGCCAGGTATTCTGTACCTTTGATGACTTTTGTAAATGGCTTCTCCCAGGCGTACATTTTAATCAACTTAATGCTGGTGAGAACTTCACTGGTCACGTGGATGCGCTGGTCACTGACCTCTGATGTATGATTCTGTGACTCCACGAGCTTTCTGGTCAGGAATATCTGCAGCGAGAGCATGTTTTGTAAGGGCAGGAAAGTGCAGTCTGGCATTAGTGTGGCAACTGAGAGTACTTCCAAAGTCAGCTCCGCATGTGGACTGAATCCCTGGGGCTAATCCTGCACTCTCAGTTCCTGGTCCCCGCTGAAAGTCTGGAAGCCTCTTTGGGCCATCATGCCTCAAGACACTTGCCTCACACATCCTGGGGGGCTTTCTCTTCTGGGTTCCAAGCCAGGCTTTGGCTAACTAAACAGAAACATGACTCCTCTGCCTCTGGGAACCCTAAAGTGAAAGTGAAGTCGCTCAGTCGTGTCCGACTCTTTGCGACCCCATGGACTGTAGCCCACCAGGCTTCTCTGTCCATGAAATTTTGCAGGCAAGAATACTAAACCCTCTACCAGTTACATCATGTATTTTTAAATAATTTTATTGAAGTATAGTTAATTTTTAGTGCTGTATTAATTTAAAAGATGCTTACTCCTTGGAAGGAAAGTTATGACCAACCTAGATGGCATATTCCAAAGCAGAGACATTACTTTGCCGACTAAGGTCCATCTAAGTCAAGGCTATGGTTTTTCCTGTGGTCATGTATGGATGTGAGAGTTGGACTGTGAAGAAGGCTGAATGCCGAAGAATTGATGCCTTTGAACTGTGGTGTTGGGGAAGACTCTTGAGAGCCCCTTGGACTGCAAGGAGATCCAACCATTCCATTTTGAAGGAGATCAGCCCTGGGATTTCTTTGGTGGGAATGATGCTAAAGCTGAAACTCCAGTATTTTGGCCACCTCATGTGAAGAGTTGACTCATTGGAAATGACTCTGATGCTGGGAGGGATTGGGGGCAGGAGGAGAAGGGGACGACAGGGGATGAGATGGCTGAATGGCATCACTGACTCGATGGACATGAGTCTGAATGAACTCTGAGAGTTGGTGATGAACAGGGAGGCCTGGCATGCTGCGATTCATGGGGTTGCAAAGAGTCGGACACGACCGAGCGACTGAACTGAACTGAATTTCTCAGTACAGCAAAATGACTCAGTTATACATACATACATATACATATATATATATAAATAATTTTCCATTATGGTTTGTTACAGGATGTTGAATATGGTTTCCTTGCTATGCGGTAGGACTGCTGCTGCTGCTGCTAAGTCACTTCAGTCGTGTCCAACTCTGTGTGACCCCAAAGACTGCAGCCCACCAGCAGCCTGGTAGCTCCCCTGTCCCTGGGATTCTCCAGGCAAGAACACTGGAGTGGGTTGCCATTTTCTTCTCCAATGCATGAAAGTGAAAAGTCAAAGTGGGTCAGTTCCCCCTCAGCCTCCGCCGCCGCCGCCCCTCTGCCAGCGCTCAGGCGCCACCTCCGGCCGGCAGTCCTCCGCGGGAGGGAGCGAGGCGGCGGGCGGCCGGGCGAGCGGCTGAAGGGGGCGGCGGGGCGGCCGGCGGGTCCTGCAGCGCTCCGCGGCGGCGCGTTGGCTCCATGGGGTTGGCCCGCGGCGCCCCTGCGCTCTGAGGTGGACAGCAGATTGTGTGTTTATCGAACATTTCCACTGCTGCACAGAGAGCACACACATCTTCGAGGGACTTGGAATTCCTGGAGAATTGCCTTTGTGAAAAGTTGGCATAATCCCTTTAAATTCCATCTCTTACGTTTTCTATTTTGTTGTGTCTCAAAAAGACATCAAGAGACCATGAACGGCTTTAGTAATGAAGACTGCCATTTCTTGGATGAAGGCTTTACTGCCAAGGACATTCTGGACCAAAAAATAAATGAAGTTTCTTCTTCTGATGATAAGGATGCCTTCTATGTTGCGGACCTGGGAGACATTCTGAAGAAACATCTGAGATGGTTGAAAGCTCTTCCTCGGTCATCCCCTTTTATGCAGTCAAATGCAATGATAGCAGAACCATAGTGAAGACACTTGCTGCCATAGGGACAGGATTTGACTGTGCCAGCAAGACTGAAATACAATTGGTGCAGAGTCTCGGAGTGCCCCCAGAGAGGATTATCTATGCAAATCCATGTAAACAAGTGTCTCAGATTAAGTATGCTGCCAATAATGGAGTCCAGATGATGACTTTTGATAGTGAAGTGGAGCTGATGAAAGTTGCCAGGGCACATCCAAAGGCCAAGTTGGTTTTGCGGATCGCCACTGATGATTCCAAAGCAGTCTGTCGCCTCAGTGTCAAATTTGGTGCGACACTCAAAACCAGCAGGCTTCTTTTGGAACGGGCGAAAGAGCTGGATATTGATGTCATTGGTGTCAGTTTCCATGTGGGAAGTGGCTGTACTGATCCTGAGACCTTTGTACAGGCCATCTCTGATGCCCGCTGTGTCTTTGACATGGGCACTGAGGTTGGTTTCAACATGTATCTGCTTGATATTGGTGGTGGCTTTCCTGGATCTGAGGATGTAAAGCTTAAATTTGAA
Organism: Redunca redunca; assembly: GCA_006410935.1. NCBI lineage: Eukaryota > Metazoa > Chordata > Mammalia > Artiodactyla > Bovidae > Redunca > Redunca redunca. The sequence continues at coordinate 53,184 of SJYQ01000837.1, read as the reverse complement.
GAGATCACCAGTGTAATCAACCCAGCACTGGACAAGTATTTTCCATCAGACTCTGGAGTAAGAATCATAGCTGAGCCGGGCAGATACTATGTTGCATCAGCTTTCACGCTCGCAGTTAATATTATTGCCAAAAAACTTGTAGTAAAAGAACAGACAGGCTCTGATGATGAAGAGGAGTCTAGTGAACGGACATTTATGTATTACGTGAATGATGGAGTATATGGCTCATTCAACTGCATCCTTTACGATCACGCACACGTGAAGCCTCTTCTGCAGAAGAGACCCAAACCAGACGAGAAGTATTATTCATCCAGCATCTGGGGACCGACCTGTGATGGCCTGGACCGCATTGTTGAGCGCTGTAACCTGCCCGAGATGCATGTGGGCGATTGGATGCTCTCTGAGAACATGGGTGCTTACACTGTTGCTGCTGCTTCTACCTTCAATGGATTCCAGAGACCCACCATCTACTATGTGATGTCAGGGCCAACGTGGCAACTGATGCAGCAGATTCGGACCCAGGACTTCCCGCCTGGAGTGGAGGAGCCGGACGTCGGTCCCCTGCCCGTGTCCTGTGCCCGGGACGGCGGCATGAAGCGGCACTCGGCAGCCTGCGCTTCCACGCGTATTAACATGTAGATACCACTCTTGTAGCTGTTAACTGCGAGTTTAGCTTGATTTAAGGGTTTGGGGGGGACCATTTAACTTAATTACTGCTAGTTCTGAGATGTCTATGTGAGTAGGGTTGGCACAGGTGCACCAATGTGGAAGACTGGGAGATGGGGTCACACTTATCTGTGTTCCTATGGAAACTATTTGAATATTTGTTTTATATGGATTTTTATTCACTTTTCAAACATGCTACTAAAGGCTTCAACTGCTGAGCAAGCATTTGTGGCTTGTGTATCAGCAGGGTGGGCCAGAAGCTTAGTGTTGTGACCAGTTTTAACAAAAAGGAATAAAGGATCTTGACATAACTTGGCAAAAAAAAAAAGTCAAAGTGAAGTCGCTCAGTCGTGTCTGACTCTTTGTGACCCCATGGGCTGCAGCCTACCAGGCTCCTCCAGCCATGGGATTCTCCAGGCAAGAGTACTGGAGTGGGTTGCCATTGCCTTCTCCATGCAGTAGGACTACAATCACCTTTTGATTAGAGTGCCTGAACTGACAAAGGAAAACACTCCATTTCAATAAATCAGAGCACACAAATCCAAGAGTCACTTCCTGTTTTGCCCATTTATTTCAGCTGAATCTTTGGCAGCCAATTTGCTTCCCTTCCCCCATTAAACCGTGCCGATGTTCTATGCTGTCAGCTCTATTATACCAGCACATTCTGGGTGAAAGAGAAGGAACCAAAATCTTCCATAGAGGATAGCTACTGAGGAAAGCCCGTGAAGCAGATAATCACTCACGGAAACCCACGAGGTGGACCTCACCCATCAGATTCACTTCTTAATATTATTTATAAGGCCCCAGCATGGTGGCCAGAGAACCATTTGAGGGAGGAATTGATGCTGAAGCTCACTTGCAATAAAATGAGCAGTCAACGAGGGTCAGCCTTCCCATTCAGAAGCACCCCCAATTCCAGAGCCCTAAGAGTTCTGGGGAATGTCCAGCATCCAATGGGTGGCAAAGACATTACCTGCAGTGACAAAATCAGAAGATAGCACAGCGTGGCAATGAGCGCTGTGGGCCCGAGAATGAGGCAAGAGGTGATGCTGCAGATTATCAACAGTAAGCAGGAGAGCACGGCCAGGGGCCCATAGAACGCTCCCTCGAACAGGTAGTTTACATCGCTGGTGAAGAAGCTAATGGCCTGTAAGACAATAAGCCCGTGGACACAGGTGTCACCTCTCTAAGTTCCCAGAAGAGGCTGCATGTGCATGTAACAGGTGGCCTCGCCATGCCTTCTATGGGCCAGCAAGCTTGGCAGGCAGGGTGGTAGAGTGGAGAGACACGCCAGGTTCGCAGGTCTCATGTCGCTAGCTGTGTGACCCTGGACAAGTTACTTTGCCACTCTGAGCCTCCACCTGTAAAGCCGGAATGATTACGCCTACTCTACATGGTTACTGTAAGAATGTCAATGAGATAAATACCTGCACACATAGACTGCACCCAACGAACGTTACATTTTTGAACTGTTGCTACTATTGCTACCACTACTACTAGCCAGATTCCACAGAGTTGCTTCTAGTATTTTATTGTATTCCATTCCACTCCATTCATTCTAATAATACCTGCATTTTTTTTGGCAGGAGCTGAGTCTTTTTCTCCTTCTCCTTTCTCTTTTTTGCTATAGACTCTTCTGGCCGCTCCCTCCCTCCCCAACATGTACTGCCTAGTGCATTGTATAAAAGCTAACATTCCAAGTCACAAAATATTTAAGGAATCAATTCGTTAATGTCTTTTGGAATTACCAACCTGAATTCCTAAGAAGTGGTTTTCTTTTCATTTTAACCCAATCTCCTTCCAGTGCCCAGAATGTGCCCCAGGCTAAGCTTTTAAAAATTTTTAGTGTTGGGTGAGCATAACTTTGTACAGCCAGTTTGGAGGACAAGTTAACAGTATCTTTTAAATACTAATAATTACACAAACCCCATGACTGTCACTTTCATTTCTCCATTGAGAAACACTCTGATGTGCTGGAGGAAGCACATATATAAGGATGTTGATTATAGCACTGCCCATAGCAGCAAACCCAGAAACATCCTAAATGTCCATTGGTGGGGGACGGTGGAAGCACTCACTTAAGAAGTATTAGTCAATATTGGATCCTGGAGCACACTGTCAGTGTTGATGTCTCAGGCTTGTCATTTATGGAACCACACACATGTGACTCAGTCACTCTGTGCCTCTGTTGCCTCATCAGTAAAATGGGAATAATAAAACAACCTACTTTATAGTGTTGATGTGATAACTGAATGAGGTAGTGCATATAAAATATTTTCACACATTGAGAAGGCTATATGGCGGTGATAGAAATGGACAAAAGTGGTCAAAAGGTAAAAGCTACCAGTTATAAGATAAGTAAGTCCTGGGAATGTAAGGCACAGCATGGTGACGATAGTTAACAAAACTGTATTGCATACCCGGAAGTTGCTAAGAAAATAGATCTTAAAAATCCTCATCACAAGAAAATTCTGTTAACTAAACTTATTGTGGCGATCACTTTGCAATATATGCATACATCAAATTGTTGTGCTGTATGCGTGCGTGCGTGCTAAATCACTTCAATCATGTCCAACTCTTTGCGACCCTATGGACTGTAGCCCACCAGGCTCCTCCGTCCGTGGGATTCTCCAGGCTAGAATACTGGAGTGGGTTGCCGTGCCCTCCTCCAGGGGATCTTCCTGACCCAGGAAAGACCCATGTCTCTCATGTCTCCTACATCGGCAGGCGGGCTCTTTACCACTAACGCCACCTGATAAAGCCCATTATGCTGTATATTTTGTACTAATACAAAGTTCTACATCAATTATATCACAGTAAAAAATAAAGAAAAGAGAAAGTGCTTTAATTATGAGTAAGCATCACTGAAAAGTAATGAGGAAGATCTAAATGTGCCAACATGGAAATTCAAGACATAGCGAGGAGAGAAGAAAAAACTGCAAAATGATGTAAGTGATGTAATGCCACTGATGTAAAAATCTCACCCCAAAATACATATCTTACATTTTATATTGGTAAAACCAAGTTGCAGAACTATGTAAAATGCAGTATGATTTATGCAAAAACATGCACACAAAATATAGTATATTTTCTATGGGTAATTCACATGTGTACCTAAATGTACTTTTTAAAGTTGGAAGGTGCTGTTAGTTCAGGCATAGGAGTGACCAGGTGTAGGGGTCATCTATACTATTTTTTCTATTTCATTCCTAAGGAGAAAATATTCAGATGTGCTTTTTTTAACTTTTTTTTCTATTGCTTTTTTAATTAAAATTTTTACAGTGTTGTGTTAGTTTCTGCCAGAAATGTAAACTGATACAGCCATTATAGAGAAGAGTATGGAGATTCCTTTAAAAACTAGGATGGGACTAAATCTATTATCTGACCCAGCAACCCCACTACTGGGCATATATCCTGAGAAGAAGACACATGTAACCCCAATGTTCACAGCAGCACCTTTTATGATAGCTGGGACATGGACACAACCCAGGTGTCCTTAAAATTAATTTTAATATAAAATTTATGGAAGCAACTCTCTAGAAATCCTCATATGAGCAACTACTTTTATCTTCAGTTCCAAATGGATCATCTTATTTTCTGCTTCTGTGAAGATGTTGGCAAAGTTGGACTTCACATATGGTAGGGCTTAGAAGAGACAAACCGAAAAGGAAGCAGCATTGGCCTGAATGCAGAAGATCTCCTTAGCAAGGCAGGTGACGGCTCGAGTTCAGAGCCTGGAATCTGCAGCCAGACTCTGCCACTTACCAATCGTGTGACCTTGTCCAAGTTTCATACCCTTTCCTGGCCTCAGTTTCCACCTCCATGACAATGGAGACAATAACAGAAGCTATCACGTAAGAGGTCATCAGAGGACCGTGTGAGCTAACTTAGTGATGCGTTTGGGATAATATCTGGCTCAGAGGACGTTCACAGTTACTGTGATAACTTTGCTGAGAACAGGGAGGAGGGCTGCCATGGATCCTTTAGTTCTAGTCAAGTGCAGGAGGACAGGGTAGCTTTGGTGCTTAAGGCCTAAAAGGAATTAATGATGCAGCTGAACACATGAATCACTGCCCGTCTTCTACATGGTTTATATGTACTAACTCGCGTAATCCCGTAAGACAACACTTCTACAAGGTTGGTCCTATTACTATCCCACAGCTCCAGAGAGGCTGAACAAGTTGCCTAAGGTTAGAGAAAAAGAAAAATGGTGAAGAAGAACAGTAATAATGATAACAATACATTATCATGTAAGATAAAAATCTTACATTTGTTGGTACTTGAGTTAGAAGAAGCATCTGTTTGGGGGCAATGGTTCATTTAGCAGACTGTATTTTGGAGATTGTCCTGTGTAATTCAGATGCTGGGCTTTTTGAGGGATAGAATTGTGGATCTGAACTAGTTTATGTCTTTGAAGGGAGCTCATCTGAGTGGAAAGACCAGATTTGGGCTTGGTGGGAAGTAGGGTCAGAAAGAGGGGGTCTAGAGATACTATCATCAAGGAGAGACCATCTCAGCCAGGCCTTTGAAGATTGAATGAAATTTTGAAAGGGCAGGGGGAGTGATGTGAGCAAAGCTGCCTGAAGGTGGACATGTCTGGTCTATCTGGGGCTAGAGGTTTAGCCCTGCCTGGCCAGGAGGGTAGAAGTCAACCTAGGACTAGAGAAAGGAACACAGGAAGAGATGAGGCTGGAGAGCTGCTGAGGCCAGATCACAAAGGAGTTTGTTTGAGAGGACAGAGCCAGAGCACTGATGTCTTTTTCAATAATTAAATTATCTGTTTCAAAATAAAAGTAATCCATGCTCATCAAGGCAATTGGTAAGCAGTAGAAAAACAGAGACGGAGAAGGCAATGGCACCCCACTCCAGTACTCTTGCCTGGAAAATCCCATGGACGGAAGAGCCTGGTAGGTGGCAGTCCGTGGGGTCGCTAAGAGTCAGATGTGACTGAGCGACTTCGCTTTCACTTTTCACTTTCATGCCTTGGATAAGGAAATGGCAACCCACTCCAGTGTTCTTGCCTGGAGAATCCCAGGGACAGGGGAGCCTGGTGGGCTGCCATCTATGTGCTCGCACAGAGTCGGACACGACTGAAACAACTTAGCAGTAGCAGTAGTAGTGATAGTAGAAAAATAGAGAAAGTGAAATTACACATAGAAAATTCCAATGTCCCCCATGACTCTGGGTCATACTTGGTCCTATATCTTCTTCAGTCTGTGCCCTTGCTTGTGTTATGCTGTAGGGAGCTCCAGCTAGGAAATCGCCCATCAGTAGTGATAACCAGGCAGCTGTAAGTATTTCTCCTCTGCAGATAAGAAAATTAACACCCAGAGAGGTTATCTCTGCTTGTTTTCCCTTGAGCTACCAAGTCTTCCCAAACCTTCCTCCCCAGGGCGTCTGAGGGGATGTGGTTTCTGATGCGCTTCTACTGGGGATTCGTATTTTTTTGTTTTAATTTTTAGCTGTATGAAGGATCTCAGTTCCCTGACCAGAGATGGAACCCATATCCCCTTACAATGGAAGCATGGAGTCTTAAACACTGGACCACCAGGGAAGTCGCAAGATTTTTGTCTTTTTGGCCACTGCTGTACCCCTTTGGTGGGCTTCCCTCATAGCTCACTTGGTAAAGAATTGGCCTGCAATGCAGGAGACCCCAGCTCGATGCCTGGGTCAGGAAGATCCGCTGGAGAAGGGATAGGCTACCCACTCAGGTGTTCTTGGGCTTCCTTTGTGGTTCAGCTGGTAAAGAATCTGCATGCAATGCCGAAGACCTGGGTTTGATCCCTGGATTGGGAAGATCCCCTAGAGAAAGGAAAGGCTACCCACTCCAGTATTCTGGCTTGGACTGATCCCCTCAGACGACTTGGGAAGAAAAGTATGGGAGGACTTGGTGGCTCAAAAGATCAAAATGACAGCATCCACTGGATCATCGAAAAAGCAAGAGAGTTCCAGAAAAACATCTACTTCTGCTGATTGACTACACCAAAGCCTATGACTATGTGGATCACAACACACTGTGGAAAATTCTTAAAGAGATGGGAATACCAAACCACCTTACCTGCCTCCTGAGAAATCTGTATGCAGGTCAAGAAACAACAGTTAGAACTGGACTTAGAACAATAGACTGGTTCCAAATTGGGAAAGGAGTACATCAAGGCTATATATTGTCACCCTGCTTATTTAACTTCTATGCAGAGTACATCATGTGAAATGCCGGGCTAAATGAACCACAAGCTGGAATCAAGATTGCTGGGAGATATATCAATAACCTAAGATATGCAGATGACACCACCCTTATGGCAGAAAGTGAAGAGGAACTAAAGAGCCTTTTGATGAAAGTGAAAGAGGAGAGTGATAAAGTTGGCTTAAAACTCCTTTCAAAAAACAAAGATCATGGCATCTGGTCCCATCACTTCATGGAAAATAGATGGGGAAACAATGGAAACAGTGAGAGACTTTATTTTCTTGGGCTCCAAACTCACTGCAAATGGTGACTGCAGCCATGAAGTTAAAAGACGATTGCTCCTTGGAAGAAAAGCTATGACCAACTTAGCATATTAAAAAGCAGAGACATTACTTTGCCGACAAAAGTCCATTTAGTCAAAGCTATGGTTTTTCCAGTAGTCATGTATGGATGTAAGAGTTGGACCATAAAGAAAGCTGAGTGCCAAAGAACTGATGCTTTTGAACTGTGATGTTGGAGAAGACTCTTGAATCCCTTGGACTGCAAGGAGATCAAACCAGTTCATCCTAAAGGAAGTCCGTCCTGAATATTCATTGGAAGGACTGATGCTGAAGCTGAACCTCCAATACTCTGGCCACCTGATACAAAGAGCTGACTTATTTGAAAATACCCTGATGCTGGGAAAGGTTGAAGGCAGCAGGAGAAGGGGACAACAGAGGATGAGATGATTGGATGGCATCACCAACTCGATGGACATGAGTTTGAGCAAGCCCCGGGAGTTGGTGATGGACAGGGAGGCCTGGCGTGCTGCAGTCCATGGGGTCGCAGAGCCAGACATGACTAAGCAACTGAACTGAACAGTACCCCTAGGTGGAGAAGGAAATGGCAAACCACTCCAGTATTCTTGCCTGGAGGATCTCATGAATGGAGGAGCCTAGTAGGCTACAGTCTATGGGGACACGAAGAGTCAGACACAACTGAAGTGACTTAGCATGTACCCGTAGGGCCTAGAACAGGGCTTGGCCCAAAGCATACCTCAGTAACAATTTATTGAATGGATGGATAAATCCTCTCTAAGGCTCTGAATACAGCTGGAATCTCATTTACTGTTGACCTGCTCTTACAATCCCAGAGGCAATTATTGATGGTTATGAACACTCACCCTGGAAATGATTTCCTTTCTCTTTCTTCCTTGTCTCCAGCCTTTTCTCCATCCCTTGGCCTCCAGGGTAAGGAGGTAGGGAGGAGGAGGAGGAAATACTCCCTCAATGTGCAACCTCGTCACTTACCTCTCCCATGGTGATGTGTGTTAGAGACTTAAATTGCATCAGCTTTTCAAAGGCAAAGGAGAAGACAGCTGCACGAAACCTGATGCCGGTGCGCTGGTTGATGACCCAGGATGAGCACAGGCTCAGAGACTTCAAACATTCAGTGAAAAAAAGGGCAAGGCAAAGCCCAACTCCATAGGCAACGTCCCTGGATGGGTTTTCGGTGTCTTCTAGGATCTTTGGTATAACCAACATCTAAAAGGAAACAGGAGTTTGGATCACTCTGACTTCCCAATCCTGCTTTCAGGCAACACCCAACCAAAGTGCACTGGGTATGGGGTCCTCAGGTCAAGAGAGGGAGCTTACTAGATGATCACAACTGACTCAAGCACAATTCTGCACTCAGAAGATCACAGTCCAGTTGCAGGACACGTAGGAGTTCAACTGACCCAGATCTGAAGCCCAGCTCCACCACCTCATACTGGTCCGAAAACCAAGCAGGATGCTCTGGCGCTCCTGGATGCAGAAGCTTATTCTGTGCCCCCTATTTCTCGTTTTTAGGGAACAGACTCCAGCCTCCATGACCTTCCCTGCATTCCTAAGGGAAGAGAGGGGATGTGGAGACAAGGGAGGAGCAGCCAAGAAACAATAGTGCAGTCGTGGGCAGGGTCCTGGTTCCTCCTCAAGGGATACACACCACAATGTCTTTGAGCTCTTCTGCAGAATTAAAACGCCCAACAAATGGAAGCTGCTAACTACTTGATGAAATACTCTACTCCAGAGAGAAAGTGAAGGCGCTCAGTCATGTCTGACTCTTAGCGACCCCATGGACTGCAGCCTACCAGGCTCCTCCGTCCATGGGATTTTCCAGGCAAGAGTACTGGAGTGGGGTGCCATTGGTCACAGTTTGATAACCTCAAGAATCACAGAAGCTCATCAGAAAACCTCCTGAGGCCAGATTAAAGGAGTGCAGGCCCTACACACACCCTGATCTCATCAGCAAACCTCACCCTTGGACCATTGCTGTAAAGTGAAAATGTTAGTCACTCAGTCATGTCTGACTCTTTGTGACTCCATGAACTGTATGTAGCCCACCACTCCATGGAATTCTCCAGGTAAGAATTTTGGAGTGGGTTGCCATTTTCTACTCAAGGAGACCGGGGATTGAACCCAGGTCTCCATCATTGCCGGCAAATTCTTTACTGTCTGAGCCGTGAGGATTGGTATAAAACTCCTCACCAGATCCCCCTGAATTGGGACACACAGTTTTGACGTCTTTAGCCCACTGTGTCCCCATTTGCCTGGCAAAGCAGTAAAGCTATTCTTTTCTGTGTGAGTGTGTGGGTGCTTAGTCGCTCAGTTGTGTCCAACTCTTTGTGACTTCATGGGCTGTAGCCCACCAGGTTCCTCTGTCCATGGAATTTTCCAGGCAAGAATATTGGACTGGGTTGCCATTTCCTACTCCAGGGGCTCTTCCCAACGCAGGGACTGAACCCATGTCTCTTGCATCTCCTGCACTGTCAGAGGGATTTTTTTTTAAACCACTAGTTCCACCTGGGAAGCCCTTCACCAAAACTGTGTCTCTGAGATTTGATTTGGCACCAGAGTACAGAGACCACATTTCAGCATCAGTCCCACTGGGAAATAGATTACGCACACATAGAGTAATCTAGGGGTTAATAACCTGACTATTTTTAAAGATGTGGGCAGAACTGAGGAAATTTAACAGGAATGGAGGAGTACCTTGGAGCTGGCAACCACAGGGAACTAAATGGAGAGGGGAGGATGAGTTTACTGAAGCCTAGAAGGAGAAAGTCATACAAAAAGGGCCCTTCATGTTAGGATCTGGCCACCGACCCTCAGTGACCGGGAGGAAGTCAGAGTGATATATATCTTGCCCTCACCTTCTCCTTCCCCCCAGCCTCCAGATGGGGTCTCCCACTAGTCAAACTCAACCAGAAGCCAGAGGCAGAGGTACCCCACAGATGTGATCCAGGGAGGTCACACACTAGGGGCATAGCATAGGGTAGTGGACAAGGGTGGAGAGTGGATCTAGAGGGACGAATGGAGAACATGCTGTCACCCAAGTCACTTATCTCTGTGGCATCATCAGCTGTTGCTTCCTCCCGACCTGCAACCCCTCTCCCCCGAGCTGGTAACAATGCCTCTATTTTCTTCTGGGAAGACGGTCGCCTGCTCCAATGCACACAGCCTAGGCTGGATCGTCAATTAAAGCGTTCCACTGCTGACCAACCAAGTGAGCACGTGACCCCAGCTGGGTCAGCCAGGTTCACTGTCTGCAGTTGAGGAACTAAGAGGAAAAGCAAGCCCATTCATCCTAACCATGGTAGGTGGAATCTCCTGCATGCCCTGAGGTGTTCAGCCATTTCTCAAAGCAGCTCCCATGTCCTGAGACAGACTGAGTTCTAAATGTTTTCTATACTGAACTTATTTAATGTCACCCTATGAGGCAGACAATGTCAGGCTCTGCATTTCAAACATGAGAGTTTCCATGAAAACTATGGTTGAGAGCATCATGGGGTTCCATGAGGGAACCAAGGCACAGAACGGGTCAACAAATTGCCCAAAGTCACCCGGAAATTAAGTAGCAGATCCGAGGTTAGAACCTAAGCACTGGCTGCAGAATTCACACTTTCAACTACTACTAGCTCAACTGCCCCCAGAAAGCCTTCATTTTCTAAGCAGCAGTTGAGAGACTGACATCCTCAAATCCTTTTGTTTGTTTATGTTTTGGGGTTTTAAAAAATTATTGTTATTTTCTTTGGCCACCCTGCATGGCATATAGGATCTTAGTTCCCCAACCAGGGATCGATCCTGCACACCCACCTCCCCGCAGTTGGAGGTGTGGAGTCCTAACCACTGACCCACCAGGGAAGTCTCAAGACATCTCCAGTTCTTGGCATGGATCTAAACATGCTAATCACCAAAACCTGAAGACTGGATACCTCATCAAGTCTGCTACTTACGGGCCCCAGAACACTTGCGATGGAGAAGCAGCAGTTCATAATTGTATTAAAAATAAGCCTTGTTCTTTGGAATCTCAGCATCACTCGAAGCACTGAAGCTTTGTCGATTCCATGCCTTAAGACTTCTTCTTCCCAAAGACGATGAAGCCTTGAAAAGAAGGAAATGGAGGCAAATGAAATCTCTTCGGTTGTTTCACCCAACTATCCCAGTTCTTGCTGGTCTAGGAACTTGGTTACAGAAATTGTCAAAGATAACACAAGGAGAGAGAACAGTACAGGGCATTTATATTGCATGCATGCCGCAGATATACATGCCCCAGCTCCAAGAATTACCAACATTTGACATTTTTGTTTAATCTCTCCTCCCCTTCCATTATTTTTCTTTTTGCAAGAATATTTCAAGCAAATCCCAAAGATATTGTTTCATCTATAAATGCTTCGGTATGCATCTCTTCCAGATAAAGCCCTAAAAAGCCACATAGTAACCATAAAAATGGTTATGAATGAATGACTATTCATTATTAATAACTGTTAATAATAGCCATATATTAATAGCATAGTAAGAATGGCATTTAATTCAACTTTCTCTAATTATTTCAAAACTATGTTCTTACAGTTAGTTTCCCTAAATCAAGATCCAAACAGGTCCTACTCATTGCAGTTAAAAGACAAATCTGACAGGCCTCTTGCATCTCATTTTATCTGTAACAATTTCCAATCCTCTGCATTTTCTGCCATTTACTTTCTAAAGAATCTGAATGATTTATCCTGTTGAGTTTTCCACATTCTGGACTTGACTGATTGCACCCCTATGGGGCTAGTATAAGTTTCTATGCCATGTATTTCCTATTAAGCTGTTAGCTAGATCTAGAGGCATAATAAAATTCAGAATTTAAGTCAGCTGGCAAAAATACTTAATAGATGATATAGTGTATGTTCTTTTTATCACATCAGAAGACTATCCCACTCAGAAGTGCTATCCCACTTTTGGATATGTTAAACTGAATCACTGAGTTAAGGTGTGTTAGCCAGGGATGGGGGAGCCTGGCGGGCTGCCATCTATGGGGTCGCACAGAGTTGGACATGACTGAAGCAACTTAGCAGCAGCAGCAGCAGCAGCAGCCTGACTCATCCATTGCCAAGTTCCCCATTGCTGATGATCATTGCCTATATCCACCTCCGACAGGACTGGCAAAATGGTGATTTGTCTAATTCTATCATTCCATTTATAGTTATCAGCTTGAATTTTCTGTAAAAAAAAAACTTTTCCCAGAACTTTCCTGGTGGTCCAGTGGCTAAGACTCCAAGTTGCCAATGCAGGGGACCTGCGTTAGATCCCTGGTCAGGGAACTAGATCCCACATGCCACAACTAAAGATTCTGCATGCTGCAACTAAGACCTGGCACAGCCAAACAAAAATAAACAAGTAAATATTAAAAAAGAAATTTCCCTCATCAACCGTTTTGTTACCCTGAAATTCAGTTAGTTGAAGAAACAGCCTAAGGCTCTGAAAAATGTTGCCTTCCTTTTTATACACAAATTAAGATCCATGAAACATAGAACTCTGATCTCCAAAAAGTGTCCTTATTTATTTCAGAATTCCCAAAAGGGTGCCCCAGTGTTGGATCATGCAACCAAAAATGTATCCTAATTTTGACATTCCAAGCTAATGATGCCTGGGAGATTTGTGCTACACCAGCAAAATATGAACACCTAAAACATTTCTTTCGGGGAAAAACTGATATACTATTTGTATATAAGCTTTAAAAAAAAAAAAGCATCCAAGAAGTTTTCATGAAAAGATTTAAAATTGTGTTGACTTTGCTACACTTCTCTTTTGTTTTGGAGGCAGGAACAAGTGACTAAACAATAGTCATTACGATACTCAAGGCTTCCGGACTCAGGAAGGAATAAGTGACAGGACAATCGTCATTAGGATAAAGGCTTCCGGACGCTTAATCTCGCTCTGGATGCCTCTCCCCCACCATGCATCCATAGTCCAATCTATCAGCTGCAGGCACCATGCTGGCTGAACTTGGATGTTCTGGCTCCTGCTTCCCTATGTCCGGTTCCACTATTTGGAAAGCAGCACTGCCCATGATGATAGCAGAGACCTCACCTTGCCGACAAAGATCTGTCTAGTCAAAGCTATGGCTTCTCCAGTGGTCAGGTATGGATGTGACATATGGACCATCAAGAAGGTTGAATGCTGAAAAATTGATGCTTTTGAACTGTGGTGCTAGAGAAGACTCTTAAGAGTCCCTTGGACAGCAAGGAGATCAAACCAGTCAATCCTAAAGAAGTCAGCTTTAAATACTAATTGGAATGACTGACGCTGAAGCTCCAATAGTTCGCCACCTCACAAAGAGCCAACTCATTGGAAAAGACCCTGATGTTGGGAAAGACCAAGGGTGGAAGGAGAAAGGAGTGACAGAGGATGAGATGGTTGAATGGCATCATCGACTCAATGGACATGATGTTAAGCAAACTCCGGGAGTTAGTGAAGGATGGGGAAACCTGGCATGCTGCAGTCCACAGGGTTACAAAGAGTCAGACATGACTTAGCAATTGAACAACAGCGATGATGACAGCATCGTGGATCAGGCCAAGGGACTCCAGGCACTCGCCAAAGCTGCCGGTCCTTAGACAGCGAGAACACAGTGGACAGAACGGACTCCCCTGTTGGGCTGCCCTTTGCCCCCAGGGCCCAACAGCGGCACTGGTTGTGCCTGTTCTCATCCTCTGCCCAGAGTCTCACCAAGTCTCTCATGACAAAGCAGTTCTGGCCCTTTCAACTCTTTACTCCTCCAGCCATGGATACTCCTGCCCAGCCTAAACCAGAAGGGAACCAATACCATGAGAACTTTCTGCCCTACTTTCCTTCTCCTGCAATCAAAACTCCAGGCTTCTTCCTTTCTGAGTTATTAAAAAAAGCTACCCCATTCCATCCAGGCCCACCTATGCAGACCAGATAACCTGAGGGGCCTGGACCCTAGCTCGACAAAGCAAAAATGTCCCTATGACACCTGTCCGTGTTGGAGGATTCTACTGTTTGCAGATGCTATTGCTCAGGTCAAACCATGGGGCTGCCTCTCCTCATTCTAGCCCTCCCTCCACACATGACACAATCCACAGAAACAACAAGCTCTAGAGTCGGTTCTACTTTGACTAAACAAATCCAAGTCTTCCATAGCCTACCCACAGCTCTCTGGGGAACTCTATCTATTTCTGGCCATGATTATTAGATTCAGATTCAAGAGATTTGATTTCAAATTTTACCTCCTCCATTCATTCATGATATGATTCAAGGAACATACTTCTCTTAATTCTGGCTCTTCATTTGTAAGATGGAAGAAACAACATCTGCCTTGTTTATTTCATAATCCTTTTGTGATGGTCAAAGGAACCAATGGGTGGGGAGATGCTCTATAATTAAGAATAGCTAACACGTGAGGAATTATGATGATCATAGGATGAAGATGATGGTGGTGACAATGGTAATCCTGCCGAGACTGGTGGTGAGGATGATGGTTGGCACTTTGTCAGCCCATCCTCATAGAAAACAAAGCAGCTCTTTTGAAGGATTAGGAAAGACAAAACCCAGAACGCTGCCTGTTAAATGGTGTGCCAAGTTGCTTCAGTCATGTCTGACTCTCTGTGACCCTATGGACCGTAGCCCATCAGGCTCCTCTGTCCATGGGATTCTCCAGGCAAGAAAACTGGAGTGGGTGGCCAGGCCCCCCTCCAAGGATCTTTCTGAAACAAGGATGGAACCCATGTCTCCTGAGTCTCTTGCTTTGTCAAGGGAGTTCTTTACCACTAGTGCCACCTGGGAAGCCCTGTTAAATGGTGAACACATAGAAAGAAATCCCTTCAAAAGTGTGAATGCATGGGAAATTACCAACGAACCATGTAAAGATGGAGTGACTGCAAAAATGTTGGTGGTGAGGCACCATGCGTGAGTTACAGAATAGAAAAGGCAGCACCAGTGGGTGGGAAGTAAACAGAAGTAAATTAGGAGACCTGGTCTTCGCAGTGGTTAGGGAAGAACAAGCAAGCTAATATTTAACTGACGGCCTGTGATGCGTCTGGCATTTTCCCAGGTGCTTTACGTCAAATCTATTACCTCTTTTGATTCTTGCAACGAGCCAATGAAGGGCAATGAGAGATATTTTTTTATAATTCACTATCTTATACATAAAATCACAGGTAAGTAACTCCTCTGACATCATAGCTGGTAAGAGGTGAGATTCTACCAATATCTGGCATTATCCAAGAGGTGCTCCCTGGAACCTCTATTTTTTTTCTGAGTCTGAAAAGCAATGGGTCAAAATTCAACCAGTTTCTGCTTTCTCAGTGGCTTCACTACACTGATTTTCTTTATAAATCCCTGAGACCTGGGGATAGCATCTAACGGTTCACAAACTCTCTGAGCACTGAATATTCTCAGTGCCGTCACGTCTGGGATACATTTGGAAAATACCGTCTACACCTGGGGTCTCTCATGAAGAACCTAGAGGTAACATCAGTACAGGATATTCCAGGTCACTTGTTCCCAACCCGCACCCCCCCCCGCCCCCGCTTTTGATNTAACATCAGTACAGGATATTCCAGGTCACTTGTTCCCAATCCGCACCCCCCCCCCGCCCCCGCTTTTGATCTAATTTCACCTGTGAGGTAGATGGTACAGGAAATTTAATCCCACAACGATTAGTGGTGGCTCAAGGTGGCTTAAAAGCCTGGGCCACTAGCCAAAATTTAATGATCTGTGACACAGATAAATGCTTTATCCACACACCAAAAAAGGCAAAAGGGACAAGAAGCAGTACTTTCTTTCTCAGGGTCTGGGGACCTCAGACAGACCCAATAAAGATGAGAATTCTTGTTCCAGAAAAAGTTCTCCAGAAAAAGCAACAATATTTCATATGAAATAAGTAAATGATTACTTAACTCCAGATTAAGAACCTCCGATAGAAGGAGGGTTCCTGCTTCAAAGGGAGAACTGATATATTTTGCTTGTCTGAAGATGAACCACTTCCCCCTCCCCTTAAAAGACACGCTGAAGCATCTCTGGTCACCGACTGCCAAGACCTGGTCTTTCACCCCACTGCCTTGCCCAGCATGACTTTACCTTTCGGCATTTTTGTCTGCAGTGTCGTGTACTGACAGCTGGGGGATGTTGTTCTCATCTAAGCATCTCCGTAAACCTCGAACCATGAGCGGGCTGAGCCATGACAGCATGAGGTAGGAGAACAGGCCAGCATCATCCATGGGGTGGGGCTCGGGGAACCTAGCAGAAGAGTCACAGGCAACACGGTGACACCGGGGCGTGGGCTCCCGGGGCGGACAGCTCAGTCACAGGGGGAACTTGGAAGAGAAGAATGAGGGCTGGGGGAGAACCACAGTGTGGATTCTGCACCGTCTACATGGAGGAAAAAATATTTTTTTCATGACTATTGTTAACATCACAAATAACAATCATGAAAAAATATTTTTTTCCTACATCCTGAGGACCACACTGTGGTTTTCCCCCCAGTTCTCATAGTTAAAAACCAGAAGCAACAAAAACACCCAGCAACAGAGGAATGATTTAAAAAGAAAGAAAACAAATATGGCATATCTTGCACCATGTTGTGGAAAACAGTGCAGAAGGGTCTAAAAATAGGGATGATCTACATGCAGAGAACATGGAGCGGGCTCTAAGCATACTGAAAAAAAGGTCCCTTGAAGATCAAGAAATTCAGAATTTTTTACTTATATACAAAAGGAAGAAATAAGGGAAGTCAGACAGAGAACAATATACACATATCTATATTATATATAATAAACATCAAATTATATAACAATTTCTATCAAATCATTCATAGATTGACTCTGAAGCAGGGGTTAGAAATTGCAATGGAGCAAAACTAAATTCTCATCACTTTAAATTTGTATGCTCTGCTTCTGTAACTTCCATAAAAACTGTAAAAACAAAAAAAGTAAATACCTAAGAATGATAAGGTCGTATCTTTGTGAATCGTTCACAAAAGACAAATAATGATTTCATTAAGGTATTGAGATTGTGTATAATTTCACTTTTTTCCCAACATTGTCTCTAATGCTATATGGTTCGATATGAGGAAAATTCAACATTAAAAAAGATTTGGGGAGATAGATGTGAAGACAGGAATGTCAGACTTGCAAGATATTCTCTTGTTTGGGGTTATGGCCTCTTTTCTCCACATTCTGGCCTTTTACATCCTTCCAGCCCACCAGCAATCATGGTTGTACATTCTGGGCAATGCTGGCCAGGCCTCGGTGGGAGATGCTGGGAGAGAAGAACTGAGGGAAGGTGAGACATTGTAGGAGACGTGTGGGGCCATCTGTGATGGCAAGGATTGGGCCAGAACTGATGCGCCGGGGCTGATATTCCAAGGGCCCAGCAGAAACATTTTTTCTCCAAGATGAGGCTGTCCAGGTGAACTGAAGTACCAAGGTTCTCGATTGATTTGGTGGGTAACAATGTAACTGGTGTTGACAGAAGCTCAAATTTAAAAAATACGAAAACCACCGCTGTCTGTTAGAAAAACACTGCAGCAAAGAGGGATTCCTAAATACAAAATTTTTCCCAGTGACGAAACACTGAGGGATCAGACCAGAAGCGTTAAGCACCTGTCAACAAATGCTGCATAAATGAGCATGTGCCTGAATCTGTGGAGGCCCCTGAAGCTCCAGGTGTATAAACCAGAAAGTCATTTGGGGATGGTTACTTGAAACTATGGTTTAGCAGAGGAGGCTCCATGCATTTCTTAAACTCTTAAGTTTAAAGTAATAGCATAGGGCATTTGGTCCTTTCCATGGCTGCCCATTTTTCTCTGAATGAAGACCAACGGACTTCATGTGGTCTGGGGAGACATGCTGGGGGTGTCGCCTTGCCACGTCCACTGTGGCTGGGACTCTGCAGAGGCATCGGCCTCCTTCTCAGATCCTGGACACGCACATCACTGTGTTCTTCCACTGCAAGGCCAGGCCCTTGCACATGCTGCCCACACCAGCCTCCCGTTCACCCTCCGGGTCTCAGTTTCAGTGTCACTCAGAACCTATCACGTTGTCGCTGATTTCTTTACAGCACCTTCCCCAAACAGCAATAATCATATGTTTCAGTTCAGTTGCTCAGTCCTGTCTGACTCTTTGCAAACCCATGGACTGCAGCACGCCAGGCCTCCCTGTCCATCACCAACTCCCAGAGCTTATTCATGCTCATGTCCATCGAGTTGGTGATGCCATCCAACCATCTCATCCTCTGTCATCCCCTTCTCCCACTTTAAACCTTTCCCAGCATCAGGGTCTTTTCCAATGAGTCAGCTCTTCGCATCACGTAGCCAGAGAATTGGAGCTTCAGCATCAGTATCAATCCTTCCAATGAATATTCAGGACTGATTTCCTTTAGGATGGACTGGTTGGATATCCTTGCTGTCCAAAAGACTCTCAAAAGTATTCTCCAACAGCACAGTTCAAAAGCATCAGTTATCTGGTGCTTGGCTTTCTTTATAGTCCAACTCTCACATCCATGCATGACTACTGGAAAAACCATAGCTTTGACTAGATGGAACATGGTTGGCATGCTTATAAGCTTACTCATTTCCCCCCATGTGAGGTCGGTGATGGGCAAGGGTCCTGGCTGGCTGGCTCATTGTTTCCCCTCAGTCTAACACAGTGTCAATGAGTCCTGCTGACTGACTGACTGACTGAATGAATGAAGATGCTGGCTGTGCTGCCCTGACAGGTCTCAGGTTTCTTGGGAGGTGTTTGGCTGTGGAGGGTGATAGGACAGTGTTGGGACGGGGCTGTGCAGGCTTTAGGAGGGGTCCAGGTGTCAGGGCCTGAGTATCACTGCCCTGGAGGGTACCGACCCTCGGCTCCCACTCAGGACTCACTTTGGCTTCGGTCGGAAGGGAATCATGGTTTTCCAGGCAGCATCATATTTCCCTTTCCCTGGTGCCTCGCGTTCCCTCACCTGCTGTCTCCAGGGGCCGTCTTCAACAGTTATTGTTTTCTTGGGAAAGAAAAAACAAAAGAGCATCAGTTTCAGACCTCACAAATACTGTCCTGAGGGAATGAGGGACCAGCCACCCAAGGAGGATGGATCTTGCCACATTCAGCCTCCTAGAGAAAGGATATCACAGTCAGACAGAAAAAGACAAATACTCTATGATCTCACTTACATATATCTGAGATATAACATCCATAAGATGTTATGGAAAAAACCCCAAGGAATTTTTTGGCCACCCCAATAGAACAAAGCAAGAGACTTCCAGAAAAACATCTACTTCTGCTTTATTGACTACAGCAACGCCTCTGACTGTATGGATCATAACAAACTGTGGAAAATTCTTAAAGAGATGGGAATTCTTAAGATGGGAAGATGGGAACCATCTGCCTCCTGAGAAATCTGAATGCAGGTCAAGCAACAACAGTTAGAACTGGAACAATAGACTGGTTCCAAATTGGGAAAGGAGTATGTCAAGACTGTATATTGTCACCCTGCTTATTTAACTTATATGCAGAGTACATCAAGTGAAATGCTGGCCTAGATGAAGCACTAGCTGGAATCAAGATTGCTGGGAGAAATATCAATAACCTAAGATATGCAGATGACACCACCCTTCTTATGGCAGAAAGAGAAGAACTAAAGAGCCTCTTGATGAGAGTGAAAAGAGTTGGCTTAAAACTCAACATTCAAAAAACAAAGATCATGGCATCTGGTCCCATCACTTTATGGCAAATAGATGGGGAAATAATGGAAACAGTGAGAGGCTTTATTTTCTTGGGCTCCAAAATCACTGCAGACGGTGACTGCAGCCATGGAATTAAAAGATGCTCCTTGGAAGGAAAGTTATGACCAACCAGACAGCATATTAAAAAGCAGAAACATCACTTTGCCAACAAAGGTTCTGTTCAATTCAGTTCAGTTCCTCAGTCATGTCCGACTCTTTGTGACCCCACGGACTGCAACACGCCAGGCCTCCCTGTCCATCACCAACTCCCAGAGTTTACTCAGACTCGTGTCCATCGAGTCGGTGATGCCATCCAACCATCTCATCCTCTGTCACCCCTTTCTCCTCCTGCCTTCAATCTTTCCCAGCATCAGGGTCTTTTCCAATGAAGTCAGTTCTTCACATCAGGTGGCCAGAGTATTGGAATTTCAGCTTCAGCATCAGTCCTTCCAAAGAATATTCAGGACTGATTTCCTTTAGGATTGACTGATTTGATCTCCTTGCAGTCCAAGGGACTCTTAAGAGTCTTTTCCAACATCATGGAGCCAGCAAAGGTCCATCTAGTGAAAGCTATGGGTTTTCCAGTAGTCAGGTATGGATGTGAGAGTTGGACTATAAAGAGAGCTGTGTGCCAAAGAACTGATGCTTTTGAACTGTGGTGCTGGAGAAGACTCTTGAGAGTCCCTTGGACTGCAAGGAGATCAAACCAGTCAATCCTAAAGGAAATCAACCCTGAATATTCATTGGAAGGACTGATGCTGAAGCTGAAACTCCAATACTCTGGCCACCTGATGTGAAGAACTGACTCATTGGAAAAGACCCTGATGCTGGGAAAGGTTGAAGGCAGGAAGAGAAGGGGATGACAGAGGATGAGATGGTTGGATGGCATCACCAACTTGATGGACATGAGTTTGACTAAGCTCTGGGAGTTCGTGATGGATAGGGAGACCTGGCGTGCTGCTGTCCCTGGGGTCACATAGAGTTGGACACAACTTAGCAACTGAGCTGAACTGAACTGAACTGAATAGAATACAAAATACCGACCCAGCTAACAACCAAACAAAAACCTGACTGGTGATTGACAGAGGTGAGGATAGGCAAAATGGGTGAAGGTGGTCAAAAAGTACAGACATGCAATTATAAAATGAATAAGTCATGGGGATAAAATGTACAACATGGTAACTATAACTTATAATATCACACTGCATATCTGAAAGTTGTTAAGAGAATAAGTCTTAAAATTTCTCATGAGAAAAAACAAATAGTTGAACTATGGGTGGTGATGGATATTGTGGTGATCTTCTCATATTTAGACAAATAATGAATCATTCTATCACACATTTGAAAGTCATATGATGTTTTATGCCACTTATGTCTCAATAAAAATAAATAAAGGAAAGCCTGCCAGGTAGGGAATGAGTCACTTGTCAGAATAGCCAGCTCCCAGCTCTGGCTCTGCTCCTACTCTGGGCAGGTCCCTCAACTTCTCTGGGCTTTTCTCTGACCATAAACACTGTAGACAAGAAGAAAGGGTGTTACATTTAGTCACCCACAGAATGCAAAACCAAGTCACTCTCTAAGGATAAAACTATTGAAAAGAAATCAAGCAGTAAAAAATCAATCACAAGACATTACATGTTACCCTTTTGATAAAGGAGAAGACCACCGAAATGAAAAAGGTATATTATTTCTAGGACTTCATATAGAATAAATAATACTCTCTTGAAAACACAGTAAGGGATCTATGGGTAAAGGTTCAGAGTAGTGGTTCCTGAAGGAACCAGGGAGAGTTTGGGAATGTAATGGGGTCAAGGTCCGAGCTGGTGAGTTGGTATTAGATTTATTGGTGCTTATCATATTATTATAAGTAAATGCATAAATAGGTGAGAGAGACAGAGGTGGGTGGGGAGTGGAGGGTGGTGGGATAGAGCTCTATGAGCCAGGAACATGCATCGTAACCAACAATTATGATTCATCTAATTGTAGAAGCCAGAGCTTCCTTTAAAAAAATCAAAATTGAATAAATAGGGGACAAAAAAAATTGATCCAGTTTATGACCACTGGAAGTACCCTGTGAACGGTTTCCTGGTGTTTTGATGCAAAAGAGATCTACTTACATAGCTAAGTCCCGAAACCATGTCATCATCTACATCCAAGCCGAGATTCACAAGGCCACCAGAAGACCTGGGGACCCAGTACATCCTTCTTCTGGTCATTTTCAGGTGAACTGCCAATTCGTTGTTTCCCAGAATCAGAGAATCTGAAAAGGCAACAGGTAAGAACAGCTTAGATGAAACCCCAAGCAACCAGGAGAGGGGCATATCTCTCAACAAGGAGTGTGCTGGGGGCCGTCGTCACAGCACCTGCTCTTCCCTCTGTTAGGAATGGGCTTGGCTCCCTGTCTTTAAACTTCTGCTTGAGGCTCAGCCTAAGATCACCCAGGGAAACACCAAACCACCCATTCCCAACCTACATCCTTGGGCCAGGTCAATCTTCTTTAATATATTCAAGGCTTGCTCTTAAAACCATGCTTCTTTAACCATGCCTCTTCTTTTATTCCAGTCTGTAATTGTCTAGTTAGGTGAATCACTGATTTTTTAGAGTTCATTTCTTGGACTAAACAGAGACCCTCACAAGGACAAAGATAGGTCTGCTTTGCTTACTACTAAATCCCTCTGGCCTAGGGATCCCTAGGCCAGATATTCAGTAAATCAATGGTGAATGAATGAATGAATGAATGAATGAAAGAAATGTGATTTTGCTATTCTCAGACTCAAGGGAGTGGACCTGGGTATGATTTAGGACATTTATTTATTTATGAAAATATTTATCTATTTGGCCACATCAGGACTTAGCTGTAGTATGTGGCTTCTTTAGTTGAGGCATGCAAAATCTTATTTGAGGATTTAGGATCTAATTTTCTGACCAAGGTTGGAACTCGGGCCCCCTGTATTGGAAGCTCGAAGTCAAAGCCCCTGGACCACCAGGGAAGTCCTTAATTTAGGAAATTTAAATAACTAAAAAATATATTAATTCGCTTTTCATTTTGCCTTTGTGAATATATGATTCACTCTCAGAACATCCACGTGCCTGGGGCAGGAGAGGGGATAGTAGTCAGTAATGTTTCTGAAGGAATGGAAGGAGAAAGGAAATGTACGACAGGGCTGGCATCATGGGGTGTGATGGGTGTCTCACGGGGCCCCAGCTTGTGATGGACTTACAGATGTTCTGCCACCGCCTTCTTCAAATTCTTCGTAATCTGAACAGGAGTCCCACATTTCCATTTTGCACTGGGTCCCACAAATTATGTAGTCAGTCCTCCTGCTCAGATATAGCTTTTGGCATTCAAATACTGAATTGTGTTTCAAGTAAACAGACTTGAAGACTAGCCTATTGTCTTGGGAGAAGATTCTCTAAATTCCTTTACCCCATTCCCTCTCATCTCACTTCCTTTTAGCAAATCACACCCAAATCTGGTGGACTCAGTTTCTGGAATTCTCCTATAGAGCCTACAAGACAGATTCCCCAGCCATGGCACCAGGCCATAAGTATACAGTTAGCCCTCTGTACCCATAGATTCCGCAATCAAGATTCAACCAACTGACTATAGATAATATTCGGGAGAAAAAAAAAAATCTCAGTATTCCCCAAAGGAAAGCTTCAGCTGGCAAAGGAAACTGTTTACATAGCATTACATTGTCTTTACAGCTATAAGTACTGACTTAAAGTATATGGGAGGATGTGCTTAGATTAATACTACACTATTTTACATAAGGGACTGAGCATCCTTGGATTTTCACATCCAAAGGGGCACTGGAATCAATCCCAGCTCTGAACTGAGGGGCAATTGTACTTGCATGTGAGGATAGAAGTGCACCTTTCAGGGGTGATGGAAAACTTTGAAATAAAAGAGACGTGTCAGGTAAGAGAGGCTGTCAGGCAGTTCTTGTGTAAGACTGTGGGAAGAGTCCAGTTTCTGTCTGTCAGACCCACCTAAAGTGAAATTGGCGTGATTCAGTGGAAGGAAGCCCTGGGGGTAGAACCATGGTACACTGGCTTACAGTTTATTTACTAAAACACAAAGGTGCTCAGTGGAGGGACTGGGGTGGGGGAGGGGGAGGAAGTGAATTCTAGATTGCAAGTCATGCACCCTGGCAAGGGACTGTCTTCGTGTTGTCAACGGCGTGCTGGCGTGCATCTACAAGTAACCTGCGGTGGCAACTGGTGAGTGAATGTAGTTCCAACCCAACTGTAGCTTGACACTGTGCTTTATGTTAACGAGTACGAGGAAACGGAAGCATCCAAGACATATGTTGGTTGCATCTTCACTCATTTGCCAATGACCCATGTAACTGCTGAAGAGTTTCCAAATACTAAAAGAGGATTTTCTCATTTTTTGTGCTGTTCACAATGTAATGGCACCACACTTGTTAATCTGAGTTATTAACATTTCCTGCGTTTATTTCTTAAGCCTAGACAATCAATAAAATAATTAAAACTAATCCAGATTGGTAGCCTTTGCCGATTTTTGTGGTATAAGTATTCCCATGGAGGATGATTTCAAGCTACCAACATGTTGGGAAGAGAGGCGCATTAAGAAATCACTGTACAGTATTTCTGTGTACAAATACAGTAGGTATGCATGCTAAGTAGAGGTGTCTGACTCTTTACAACCCTATGGAGTGCAGCCCACCAGGCTCCTCTCTCCAGGGGGATTCTCCAGGCAAGAATACTGGACTCAGTTGCTGAACCCTCCTTCAGGGGATCTTCCCAACCCAGGGATCGAACCTGTGTCTCTTGTCTCCTGCATTGGCAGGTGGGTTCTTTACCACTAGTACCACCTGGGAAGCCCCTATTTACAGTAGATATAAATAAACTTAAAAGTATAAAGAGTAAACATAGTGAAATAATTATTTTGAGCATTATCTTTGTCTTTGATATAATATAATTAATTGTAAGTTTAATAATTTAAATACTATTTGTATTTAACAACTGGGCTCTCAAAATTCCTGAAAATTTGACAATTAGTCCTCATAAACCAGTATCTTAAAACGGTGAGCCTAAACATTTATTTTCTCCTAGTTAATTGGGCAAGTAGGGACTTATGAGGAAGACCAGATTCTTGGAGCACTAATACAGAAATTAGATTGTTTTCCCCTCACCTTTCAGTTATAGTATGATTTGCCAACCTGGTAGATTTGTATATACCTGCAAAGAGATACATGATGGTTTCAAAGATGTAACTCCATATAGAAATATCGATGTTATCCAGGAAACTAGTAACAGGGAAAAGTCAAGCAAATGCAAATGCAAATGCTGCTGCTAGGTCGCTTCAGTCGTGTCTGACTCTGTGCGACCCCATAGATGGCAGCGCACCAGGCTCCCCAGTTCCTGGGATTCTCCAGGCAAGAACACTGGAGTGGGTTGCCATTTCCTTCTCCAATGCATGAAGGTGAAAAGTGAAAGTGAAGTCGCTCAGCTGTGTCTGACTCTTAGCGACCCCATGGACTGCAGCCTACCAGGCTTTTCAGTCCTTGGGATTTGCCAGGCAAGAATCCTGGAGTGGGGTGCCATCGCCTTCTCCAAATGCAAATGAAGGGAATGCAAATGTGTATAATGGATATGCTTATAGGACACGAACTGCTCATCTCAGCATAACTGGAACTGAGTCACACAGTGGCTTGGACCACCTTCCATGTCTATGAGGCCTACCCCTGATTCCTTGACTGGCCAGAGGAATTCCCTCCAGGGTTTCCTTTGGTATCCCAGAAAATAAAAAATTCCCTGGCTTCCCAACTTCCTTTCAGGAAGAAGACAGAGCTGAAGTTTATTCAGTCTAGTTAGTGACAAGCCCATCACTGTGGTCAGGCTGGGGTCCAGGACAGGACTGGGAATAAACCAGGAAGGAGGCAGATACTTCCAGCTCTGTGCTCCCCCATTCCCGGAGAGAGGCAACATTAGGATTAGATCACGGCCATTTGCACATGGTGAAACAGCCTGTGGACAGGAGAGGGCCGTTGGAGGGAGGTGATCTTTCTGGAAGAACTGGTTTCTTTCCTCATTGTTCTGGACACTTTCCCAGCATGGTCTAATGTCCAAGGCCAGAAGGGCAACAGAGGGTAGGGGAGACGCTCAGGGAGAGGGGCAGAGGCACCGGCAAGCCAGGCCTGAAGAAGCTGAGAGAGGACTAGACCTTATTTCTCCTGTTCCTCTCCCTTCCCTTCCCTGGGGAGTTGGGTAAAGCTTTCTGGGGGCGAGTTCTCAGAGCTCCTGGAGCCGCTTGCTGGCCCTGGCCACCTGCTTGACTGCTGAGTCCCTCCAGCCCAGCACCTGATCATCTCTGTTCCGGAAACTGGGAAGCTCCTTCCCGTCGAGGCCTTTGTCTACTCTCAAGAGCATGCTCCTCCCAGCTCCCAGCAGAGCTTGGCCTTTCTCACCACGTAGGTTTCAGCTTATAGCCCACCTTCACAGGGTAACCTTCCCAGATCTCCCTCCCTCATCTTGTCCTCTCTCTAGCACTTTCTACACATTTTCCTATTAGATTTCCTTTACTTATCACTTTCTGAAATTGCCATTTCTTTGGGGGCTTATTTACTGCCTACCTCAGCCCTTTTACACCAAGGTGGAATGAGTATTTGGTAGATAAATGAAGAAAGTAGATGCAGTGTTGTTAAAGAAGGAACCAGGAGAGCCACTCAGTCACTTGAAACCTCACACTTAAGATTCTTGCTGCTTTCCCAAGGGGACTGGCACCCCATCACAGAGACAGACTGATAGGATGGAAAGAAGGTGTTCATCAAGTAAGCAATTCAAACGTGGACCCAGTGCCGTACCACACCTTCCATGGCATGGAATGCACTTGTATTTTAAAATAAATCCAGCTATTATTATGTGACTAGACACTCATATTGCTTCTTGTTGTTGGGGAGAGTGTACGTTAAAAGCATTAAACGTGTGTTCAGAAAATATACTGCAAGGTTTATAAGATGGTTTTCGAAGTTCTGAAAAAATGGGGACATTCCCCCTTGCCCTTGGAGAAGACTTGGTGAAAAGCTAAGCTCTTTGGGAGCTGGGCCCTGCATGTTTTTATCTTTGCTTCACCGCCAGAGTCTATCACAGTGTCAGGTACCCCGTGCCATCGGAGAGCAATCCAGAGCCTGCTGGTTGGAGCCAAGATCTCCTGCTTACCTGGAGGCCCTAGCGGCTCAGGCCCCGACCATTTCTCCTTCACTCGTCATGCCCAATCCATCAGCATGCTCCGTTTTTGTTTTTATTTAGTGAGTTAGTTATGGTTGCTCTGGGGCTTTGGTGCTGAGTGCAGGCTACTTTCTGTGGTGTGCAGGCTTCTCACTGGGGTGGCTTCTCTTATTGGAGAGCTCAGGCCCTGGAGTTCTGGCTCAGTAGTTGCGGTAAATGGGCTTTGCTGCCCGTTTCATGGAATCTTCCCAGACCAGAGGTGGAACCCATGTCCCCTGCACTGGCAGGTGGATTCTTAGCCACCGGGCCACCAGGGAAGTCCCATCAGCGTGCTGTGTTGAAGTGACACTCAAATATGGTTGGAATATACTGCTTCTGGTCTGAGTCTGCATCACTTCTTGCCTGGGCAACTTCAACCAGCTCCTAACTGGCTCTGCGCATCTGACCTTAAACACTTGTGTTCCATTCTCCACACAGCAGTTAACATGACCTTTTGAAAACGTTAAGTGTGAAAAAGTATTCCACAACTTGAAACTGCCAATGGCTTGCCCTGAGCTCAGAGTAAGACCCAAATTCCTCAGCAGATTCCTGACTCCCACTCCTTACTCCTTACTGAGCTCTCTACATCCTACCCACTTCTCTCCTGCTTCCCTCATCAGGCCCCACCTCAGCAGATCACAGGAGCAGGCTCCACAAACATTCTAAATCCATCCCGGTCAGAAATCCTTTGCCATCACCACTATTTCTGCCTGGAATAGCACTCCCTTGGCAGCCACCCCAAAACCTCTGCATGGCTGCAGTACAGGGCTCCATTCAAACTAAAGCTCACCTCTTCAGCGAGGCCTGCTCTGGCCATCTGAAGGGCATATCACCATCCAAAAGGATTTTCCTTGCTTATTTTCTGTTTCTCCTCCCAGAATGTTCAGTTCAGTCGCTCAGTCATGTCCGACTCTTTGCGACCCCATGAATCGCAGCACGCCAGGCCTCCCTGTCCATCACCAATTCCCGGAGTTCACCCAGACTCAGGTCCATCGAGTCAGTGATACCATCCAGCCATCTCATCCTCTGTCATCCCCTTCTCCTCCTGCCCCCAATCCCTCCCAGCATCAGAGTCTTTTCCAATGAGTCAACTCTTCGCATAAGGTGGCCAAAGTACTGGAGTTTCAGCTTCAGCATCATTCCTTCCAAAGAAATCCCAGGGCTGATCTCCTTCAGAATGGACAGGTTGGATCTCCTTGCAGTCCAAGGGACTCTCAAGAGTCTTCTCCAACACCACAGTTCAAAAGCATCAATTCTTTGGTGCTCAGCCTTCTTCACAGTCCAACTCTCACATCCATACATGACTACTGGAAAAACCATAGCCTTGACTAGATGGACATTTGTTGGCAAAGTAATGCCTTTGCTTTTGAATATGCTATCTAGGTTGGTCATAACTTTTCTTCCAAAGAGTAAGCGTCTTTTAATTTCATGGCTGCAATCACCATCTGCAGTGATTTTGAGCTCAAAAAAATAAAGTCTGACACGGTTTCCACTGTTTCCCCATCTATTTCCCATGAAGTGATGGGACCAGATGCCATGATCTTCGTTTTCTGAATGTTGAGCTTTAAGCCAACTTTTTCACTCTCATCTTTTACCTTCATCAAGAGGCTTTTTAGTTCCTCTTCACTTTCTGCCATAAGAGTGGTGCCATCTGCATATCTGAGGTCATTGATATTTCTCCTGGCAATCCTGATTCCAGCCTGTGCTTCTTCCAGTCCAGTGTTTCTCATGATATACTCTGCATATAAGTTAAATAAGCAGAGTGACAATATACAGCCTTGACGTACTCCTTTTCCTATTTGAAAGCAGGAACCTTGTCTGTTGTGTTCATTGATGTATCCCCAGCATCTAAAGTAACATCCGTTACATAGTAGGCATTCAAAAAATAGTTGTTTAGTGAATGAATAAATGGTGGGATCACGACGGAGAAAGAGCTTTAGGCAGGAGACTCTGAGTTCCCAAATTTCTGTCTCCAGCACAGCAGCTAGGACACCTGTCTTCTCCTTTCCCTTACCTGCTTCACATACAGAAACAATTTCTGTATCAGACTCAGCCACCTGTGGGTCTGTCCCTCTGGCCAAGTGGTGCTTGAGGAGCTTGTACTTAGCAGGCCCTCAAGAAATGCATATTGGCTTGATTTTCAATTCCCGCCTGGATTCTGAGAACCTTGCTGAAGTTCTTATTTGTGGAAAAATTTCCCTCTGCAACCTACAGCCAAAACCTAGTCAAATTCAGTTCCACTATTGCTATTTAATAACCTTGTAATCATGAATAACTAACCTGTTTACCCTTTTTGAATCTCAATTACTCATTTATAAAAAGGAGATAGTGCTACTTTCCTCACAGGGGTGAAGGAGCTCCCAAAGGCCAAATGTGAAAAAATTCGAGCAACGAAATACATGATATCATTGCATGATAACCCATAAAACATTGAATATTTGAGTCCATATTAACATAAAAAAAATAATAGAATAAGTTAATAAATGAGGGAGATGGGGCAGCTTTTTCTTACAGATTTCAGTTGATAAATATAGACTTAACTCCCTACAGACTCTTACTTATAATGAGATAAACAGTACCTTAAAGTGGGGAACCTAACCACTGTTGAAATCATCATTGCTAAGACATTTCACTGTTAATGTATCACTAAGGCACATCGCTTCTGTGGTCTTCCTGCCAAAAATGTATAATGTGATCTTGAGAAAACATCAGATAAACCCAAAGAAAGGGACATTCTACAAAATAAGAGACCAAAGCTTTGATGGAAAAAAGAAAAAAAGAGGTGACATTGTATCTAAAAAAAAAAAAAGTGGGATCCTGGAGCAGAAAAAAGGAAACTTGTGAGAAAACTGGCAAAATTTCTGGAAATCTATAAATTAGATAACAGTAATATTAGTTTCCTGGTTTTTAGAGTCGAATCACGATTGTGTAAGATGATTACACGGGAAGCTGGGTGAAAGGTACATGGAAACTCCCTATATATTTTTGCACATCTAAAATCAATTCGAATAGAAAGGTACAAACATTTCAAGTGGACATAATTCACACAGGACCATCGGTGGGCACACAGCTCAGCTATGAATCAAACTCCAGAGAAAAGAGAGGGCGGGGAGGCGGGGGTCATAGGCGGGCGGAGTGCGCTTCTCTTCGCATGTGTACGGCGCCGGGCGGCGGCGGCGGGGGCGGGTGAGCGGCGGCTCGGGACCGGAAGCGGCAGCGCGCCCGAGTCAGAGCCTGGGTCGCCGCCGAGGAGGCCGCGCAAAGCCGGGCATCGGGCTCCCGGGGACTGTCCCGGCGCGGAGGGGCGTCGCCATGTCGTCCGTGAGCCCCATCCAGATCCCCAGCCGCCTCCCGCTGCTGCTCACGCACGAGGGCGTGTTGCTGCCCGGCTCCACCATGCGCACCAGCGTGGACTCGGCCCGCAACCTGCAGCTGGTGCGGAGCCGCCTGCTCAAGGGCACGTCGCTGCAGAGCACCATCTTGGGCGTCATCCCCAACACGCCCGACCCGGCCAGCGACGCGCAGGACCTGCCGCCGCTGCACAGGTAGGCCGGGCGGCCCGGCGGCGGCGGCGGCGGCGCGGCCTCGTTCCGGGAGCGGCCCGGCCTTGGGGCGCGGGGCGCAGGGGCCCCCGCCTCTTCAGACGACTCCGGTGCCAGACAGGCGGTGACAGGAGTGCCTCGTGGCCGTTAAATGATTTGATCCACGGAGTCCTGAGCACTGCACAGCTAGCTGCTCACCATCTGTTCTGAACTTCCCTCCCGCCCCCCGGACTTCAGGCTGCTAAGCCGGTGCGCCGAACCTTCCCCGCCCGGCTCTTTTCTTTCCTCTCTTCCCTGTCCCTGCCCCCTTCTTTCTGTTCCTTCCTTCCCAGTTCTTTTGTCCTCTTGACTGAGATACTTGCTCCGTCACGTTTTCTCTCCCCCCGGCCTAGCCTATATTGCACCGTTTCTTTATTGAGGAAGCCATCCATTTTTCCACACTCCCTGTCTTCCCCCCCCC